>JARVJO010000111.1:15402017-15417350 GCA_031762555.1 Cynodonichthys magdalenae | reverse complement strand
GGAGAGGGAAGTCTGGGTCTCTCTGCTTAGGCTGCTGCCCCCGCGACCCGACCCCGGATAAGCGGAAGAAAACGGACCAATGCTCCTGACAATCGAAAACACTTTATTTTTTAAAAGTAGACCCTGAAAGAGATGTGAAGCTGAAAAAACTTAGGCCAAAAATCATGATTTTAACTATTTTTGTATTATAATGTCAAACTCAGCAGTAATCTTTCTAAATCCCATCCAAGAGAAAATATGTTTAAAAAAAAAAGTTCAGCACCAAGTAAAGAAAATAATCAATACCAATTTCAAAAATGAAGTGATGAATTTATTTATTTTTTATTTATGCACTTAAGCCATAATACATAAAAAAATCGCATGATATTTAGGTTTATTTTTTTACTGAAATGACTGCATTAATAGTGACTTTATGTATTTTTATGTGTCTAGTTAACTTCTACAGGGAAGCAGTAGCTCAACTTAAAAATTAGAGTATTTTATAAAAGATTTAAATATTTAATAACTATCTGCCTTTGCTGTAGTGCCACCTTCAGGATAAACATCTCATTTACCTTTTAACAGTTTAAAAGAAGTAATGATAAAGTTCACTTTTAGCACATTTAAGTTGAATTTCTTAACTTTTTAATTATATACTTTAGTCTATTACAAGACTTACATGCTAATCATTCCTGTAAATCACAGTTAAAATGATTCTTCCTGTGACCCTTTTAGTATTTAATGTTCGTTTTGTTGAAAAGCAGAGTCAGCACTTTTCAGCCTTCTCAAATGTTTGTTGGAAATTTGGGCACATGTGTTTATGAGGTTATTTGTTTCTGAATCTTTGTGTCTCTGAATGCTCAGTCCCAGAACCCTGACCAGCATTGAGGACTCTGATGTGTACCGGATGTTACAGAAAGACCAGGAGGAGCCCCAGGAGCCCCAGGAGCCTCGGCAGTCCGGTTCCTTTAAAGCCCTGCAGGAGTTTATCGACAGTGATGGTGAGCCTTTCCTGCTGCGATGATGCATTTCCTCTGAAACAATAAAAGCATTTCACAGGAACTTTCACACAGATGCCCAGCAGCAGCTGGTTGTAAACACTCATTTTTGTTAAATAATAACTGATCTTACATACCTTTTTGTTTTCTCATACGTCTGCATTCTTTCTGCTACTTTAACCATCCATGTATCAAATCTTTCAGCTCATTCAGGAGGTGGGTGATTTTTTGACCTTTGTGGCCTTTTTACTTTTCAAAATATTAAACATTTTCTCCATTGAAATACACTGAAATCTCTACAGTACCTTCAAACGGACGGATGGACCAAATTTGATCTTCTTTTAACTTATAGCCATAATGTATTGCTACTTTTAGTTTGTGGTTTAGCTGTTTTTACCATTTAGCTGGTGTTCTGCTAATTATATATTTTAGCCAACAAAATGTTTTAACTTTTATATAACTTGTGTAAAATAATAATAAATTTTAGCTAGTGTTCTGCTACTTTTGGCTATTAGCTAGCCTATGGCTGCTTTTAGCTAGCCTTTTGATATTTTTAGGTATTAGCCAGCCTTTGAATACTTTTAGCTTCTAGCTATCCTCTTGTTACTTAGCTTCTAGTTAGTGTTTATTATTAATAACTAACAGTAACTAAACGCTAATGCTTAGTTTAAGGCTAGTGTTCTGTTTCTTTTCGTTTTAACAACTGGGGTGGCTGTGGTGCAGTGGTTGGACAGTCATCTTGGGATCAGAAAGTCATAGGTTCACCATGGCGGGCAGCACCATGCCTACATGCTGCAGTGTCCTTAGAGCAAGACACCTAATCCCTAACTGCGTCCTGGATGCTTTAAATAGCTGCTCGCTGCTCCACTTGGATGTATTTCCTGGGTCATTTGCAGCGCACACATTTTTTTAAAGTAAAAAAACAATTTATTCATCATTGCATGATGCAATGATGAATACATTGTTTGTATGTTTTTTTTACACAAAACTCAGTTTTGTTTTATTTTATTTGTAGAAAATGTAATTAATTTTATTTAGTTAAATTTTATCAACCAACCAAAACAACCATTTAACCAACTTTAAACTTTTATTTTTTTAAAACAGTGTTGTATCTAATGCTATAGAAAATATGTTCCTGTCAGTAATGAGACATTTTATTGTTGTGTTCCCTCTTTAAGTGCTTTGCTATTAAAGCAGCACAATCTGTCAAAACAAAAGCACTTCCATGTGTTTCCTCCGGAGCAGAAACCAAATGAGTTCAAGTTTGAAATATGGTTAAAAACCAAAAGGGATCGTCAATTAGGATTCAAGAGACCATTGTACATTTCTGTTCTTCAAGTGTTCCTGCCTCATATCTGTCAAGTGTTTTCCTTTTAATTTATGCACTCCAATCATTCAGGCTTGTTTGTTGAGTGGTTTCTCTCTCCTGCCGCCAGGCACTCGACCCATTGTGACTCGGACCGTAAAAGCCCCCACAACCAAAGCTGCTCCACCTACAGGAAACTTGCAGAAACTGCCCATCTGCAACAAGTGTGGGAATGGGATTGTGTGAGTAAAAATAGATTAAATCAACTGTGATTTACGTAAAGGCTGAACAGGCATCAACACATGCAAAATAAAGGTTACATAAATGACATAAAATGTCACTTTATACAACAGTTTTACATATTAGAGACCATCATCTCCTTCTGTTCTATTAGTACTCAGAGTACAATAAAATGAAAACATAAAACAAACAAAAAAAAATTATCTATAAATAAAAAAAATTGCCACATTCACCAAGAATGTCATTTTAAAACACTAAAATATGTGTTTCAATTTTACTAAATAGTTTTAATAACTGATAAATATCTATTGTTTGCACCATGAAAGTATTTTTGAACACAGTCATGTATATAAACCTGTGAATTGTCAAGTCGTTAAAAACTTGTGTTGTAAAATAACTTGGACGCCTGTGTTTCTGACGGCGCAGTGGTACGGTGGTGAAAGCTCGGGACAAATATCATCACCCTGGCTGCTTCGTTTGCTCCGACTGTGACGTCAACCTGAAACAGATGGGCTACTTCCTGGTGGAGGGGCAGCTGTACTGCGAGAGTCACGCTCGAGCCCGAATGAGACCACCGGAAGGGCACGACCTCATCACCACATTTCCCTCTGCGTAGATCCTTCTTCAATAGGCACAAATACTTTGGCTAAACCTCTCAGGTTCCACAATCTGTATTTAATGTTTGTCTGTGTGTAGAATATTCTGAACAATACAACAGGCAGTCGTGAGACGTTTTGATCACATTTTACAGCAGATAACTGAGCAAGCTTGTTAGAGGGATCCAGAAAGTTACAGTTAGGCTGTAGACCCCAGAAAAACAACTCATCAAAATTAAAGAATTTAACAGTGGGATATAATCTCCCATTAAATTAGACTCTCCTCCTGAACTCTGTAAAATCAGAATTATTATTACTATTATTTTTTGCTTATTATCTGACAAGGGCCACTTCAGGATATGTTAAAGGAGTTTCTGTAAAACAGTCATAAAGGAATATATTGTTGCAGAAGGCTCTTTGAAAAATCCAAATTTGGAGAAGCCGTTTATTTCTGACTAGACTGACGAGTTAAAGGCTAGTCTGAGCAGGTCTAAGACCGAAGTTGATTACTGTCATCTGAAAAACATCTCCAAATTCAAAAAACATTTATGTAGAAAAAGCCATCTACAACAGGTAAGATAATGATTCTTTACAACCTTTTCACAGAACACTGCTATAAAATGAACTATACCTTGAAATTTGGCTCAGACGGTCACCTCCAACTTTATGCTTTAATTCATTGCAGGACTTGAGAAAAAACATATCTCTTAGAAACAAAAAAGCCTGTTTATCTAAAGTTGTGATGACATCTATGTTATCAGATACCCAACCTTTGAAAATATGAAGACGTAGGTTTATTGCCAGAATGAGTAAAGAATTGGATGTTATATTAAAAATATAAAGGTATTATTTATAATCAATTTACAGAATAAAATGACATTTTTGTGTTTAATTGTATCTGTGGAAGTTTAATAAAACAGGATGGAGTTGTTTGTTGTATGGAGTAAGTATGTCTCATATAAAACAGAATCTAATGTTTTGTGAAAATAAAATCCTTTACTTGCTTTCTGCATGAATCCAGGCTTTCTGCTCATTTTCTAAAACTCTATTATGTCTCTTCTCTAATGAACAAGTCTATTCTGTTTGTGTCTGTTTTTCATTTGACAAATATTTGCTTAGAACCTGTTGTTGTAGGAACTGTGGCAGATTTATGGTGCAAATTAATTTTAATAGGACAAAATACCTTACAATTTTAAACAATCAAATTGTAAAAAAAAAAAAAAAAAAAAAAAACAACTTACAATGCAATTATAATTCATAAACACAGTATCACATGATCATTAAGCGTCATCTCCTGTCACCAAAATGTAATTTTTAAGAAAATGCAGAAACTGTGAATTCACACTTCTGAGTTCTTGACTTTTATCAAATGTGATGCAGATGCTTTGGACATTTTAGCAAAATCAGATGGTTTCTATTGTCACACTGATAACCCTTTAAATTTATTAATACTGTAGTAATCACTTTACTTCTAAAGAGCTCTAAAGTATGAGATTGGGTTTGCTACTTTTCATATGAGCCATCTCCATCAATAAGCTGTGAATCTGTTCTGCAACAAGACAAAAAAATTGATGATCCACTCACAGAATGACATTCATCTAAAATTAATACGTACAAGCCAGAGCCAAAAGATGTTTCCGTGGAAGGATTAAAAGGCTTTTTCTTTTGAAAGTTCAAAGAAAAGAGGCACTAGCAGAGAAGAGTAATTGAATTTGTTTCAAAGCTATTGTTGGATTTGGCTAATTGGTGAGTGGACCGTTCTCCATCCTGAAGGAGAATGTTGTTACGGGAGCAGCTGGTTCGATACTGTCGGATGGCTCAAGAAACCAATTATTGACTTAATGATGAATACCCCGTCAATAGCTTACTAAATACGGAGACCTGGACTTAATGTCCCAGTCCCTTGACTCCTCACATACACATATAGGTAATCAGTGAGGACGTGGTCAACAGGAAGAGCTCCTCGGAGACCTGAGCACTGTTGTAATCGCTGTAAAAATCAAGCCCTGGTGATTAAAACAGGATGAGGGAGGACCTCGGTTTGTCTGTCTTCTAAGAAAGTCTGTTTCAGTTTCCTGATGAAGTCTGAGCACAAACATCTGCATACCTCAGCTCCGAGCGTTGGTAAATGTCAAGGTTCAGCCAAACATCACAAGTAATTACTGTACACACAAACACACGTCAGCTTCAGGTTTAACCTGTCACTTCACATAGAAATTTCATTTTTTAGGTTGATTTTGCTGCTGCAGGGGAAGAAAGAGTGCAGAAAGGTCTGAATATCAGATATGCAATCCTGTCTTGTCAAATTTGTCTGTTCTCTCCAAGCATATCAGTTTAAAACAAATCTCCTCTCACAGTAAAAACAAAAAAAAATGCACAAGAAGTTAATTGATGGCTCTAAATCAGGGGTGTCCAATCTTGGTCCTTTAGGGCCAGTATCCTGCATGTTTTAGAGGTTTCCCAGCTCCAACCTGATTTGAATGAACAGGTGATTACCAGGCTTCTGCAGAACATGAAGAGGTAATTCAGTCCCTGAATCAGGTGTGTTGGAGCAGAGAAACAATTATAACATGCAGGATAGCTGCCCTCGAGGACCAGGATTGGGCACTTCTGCTCTAAATCAACACTACATCAACATCAGGAGTTAAAAAATGTCACAAAGAATGTAGGTTTTGAATCAATCTCCCCCCAACTCGGGTCCTTGGGGCCCACAGTCCTGCATGTTTGAGATGTTTTCTGGCTTCAGCTCACCTGATTTAAATCAGTAGGTTATTAATGGGCTTTTGCAGAACTTTTTGAGGAGGTAATTCAATCATGTGAATCAGATGAGTTGAAACATGCAGGGGCGTGGGCCCTGAGAACCAGGGTTTGGGGACCACTGCCGACATTTGGTAAATAAATGTTGCGTCATGTTGCTGCCCACCATCGTGAATAGATGCTCATAGTCATAAAGATTTCCATGTTTTATTTGTTTTATTTTTGAGGTAGTACATTATGTGGACTCTTTGATTGATTAGTCATTCAGATAATGTCCTTCAGTTATTATATAAATTGAAATGTGTATCACTTAATTTAAAATCAGACACAATAATACTAAATGCACATTTACCAGTGTACAAAGCTCATAATAAGATTATGAGATGCCTCTGTCATGCATTAAGATCATTTCTTAGCATAGTCTCTTTATAATTCAATAAAATGTAGATTTTATTTTTGCCTTTGTGGGTTTACAGTAAAAAGGCCACTTCCTTAAAGTTTGTGTTCAGCTGCTTCGAACAACCTTGATATGATTACACTCTGCATTGTGACAGCTCCTGTAAAGTCACTTCATAAAATACTAAATCATTTCAGAAGAAAATCGAATCCAGGTTTTCTCTGTGATTGCAGGAATATGACGGAGTGTTCCTATGCATATTTTATAGGAGAAACACAATAAATCATCTTTTAATGTATTAACTGCAAACAAGTAAAGGATTTTATTCTATTTTCTCTCAGTGGTGGAAGTTTTTAGCAGTTTAGTAAAAGATTTTAAAAATTGTCTCAATGTTGAGCTGCATGAACACATTCTGAAACCAACAACTTTTTTAATACAAAGAGTTTTCTTTAAGCCGTGACATTTACACAGATCAAATGTGTGTTGTTCTTGCAATCCTGTTTTCAACTAGTCCCCAACAGTCACAGACCAGTGAGAGACTCCCTTTTTTGAGATAGTTCAATTATTTTTAAATATGGTACTATGTTGTAGATACCTCTGTGAAAATAACTCAGTTTGAAAAAACAGAGTTTAATTCTAACTGGATTGATGAGGTAACAGCTGATCTGAGTGGGGCAGCGACTAACATGGATTGCTACCTTCTGAAAACATTTCCAATCTTTAAAAAAACTAATGGAAATTCATGCAAATCCTCGTTTAGAATAGAGATGGGAAAAATGGTTCTATGAAGCGATCCGGATCTTGATGAGCCGTTTGTTTCATAGAGCCGTTCAAAAAATAAAGATATTATGATAGTCCTTAAGGAGCTGTTCAAAAGATTCAGATCATTCGTGAACATCACATCCTGTTATAGATATATCTATTGTTGATAACCTTATTTAGACCCCTTCATCAAATGGTCTGAGCTAACAATTGAATCACACTTTATTACCTTGATTCACTCTGAAAATAATGTCAAAAAAGTTCACAAAAACATTGTGTGTCTTTATTGTAGCGATAGGACTAATAGCTCAGTTTTTTAAAGGACTTTTTGAAGGAACATTTCATTTTTTTTTTTCATTTTGAAAAGGCAGATTCTCCACACCATAAAAGGGATTTTATGAGTCTTGTTTGATTTTCAAGTTAAACATTTGTTGATTTGAAGTCCGAACAAACCCTGTCTTCATCCTTCTCTTTCTCTCCATCTTTCGAGCATCTGTATCTCACCCCTAAGGGCCGGTAACATTTGACCACCGATAAAAAGGCCGTCCTGTAGTTGTTGTTCATCCACCCGTACAGGATGGGATTCACACAAGTCGAGCACATGGCTATGATGTGAAACACGGTAAAGAGCAGCTTAAAGTCTTTCATGTACAGCACGGCGTTGTCAATGTCGATTGCCAGCTGAAACGCGTGGAAAGGCAACCAGCTCACGGCAAAGACCACCACCATGGTCAGCATCATCTTGGTGGTCTTCTTCCTCCGCTTATGGTCGTTCCGACCGCAGGTCATGTGTTTCTTCAGGGTGTTCCAAATGCGAATGTACGCAACAGAATTAATAACCAAAGGCACGCCTACTTGAACCAGAAGCATTGACATACTGTAGATACGTCCGTTCATGCTGCTTCCCGGCCACTTTTCTGTGCACACCTGGATGGATTTGTCCGGGGAAAAGCTGTAAGAATCGTATTCCCTGAAAATGGCCAGCGGACTGGCCAGCAAGGCGCTGATGGCCCACGAGAAGACGATGACCACCGCGCACAAGTCCTTGGACATCTTGGTCTCCATGTGCTGGACGATGCTCCTGTGGCGGTCCAGAGCGATGATGTTCAGCGTCATGGTGGAGACGTGCACCGTCATGCCCTGGGCGAAGGGCAACATGAAGCACAAAACCTGGCCGAACATCCACTCGTCGTAGAGCGTGTAGACGAGGGTGAAGGGTAAGCATAGTGTGTTGACCAGCAAGTCGGCCACCGCCAAGTTCACGATGAAGAAGTTTGTCACGGTCCGCAGGTTTTTAAACGTGTACACGACATAAATCACCAAGGAGTTTCCGGTGACTCCAAACAAGATGATCGTGCTGTAGGCCAGGATGAGAATGACCTGGACTCCGACCAGCTTCGTGCTGTCGTCCAGGTTCAAGAGGTTCTCATCATTCATTGGAAAGCAGCAGTTGAAGGACGTGGCTTCAAGTAGAGACGCTTCCTCTTGAGTCGTGTTTGGCTGATCTGTTGTATCCATGGCTAACGGCCCCCATAGGTCGATCTATAGAACAAGTACAAGTATTAGTTTAATATTCTTTTATTCAAAAATAAACACACAAGCAAAGTAGACCCTCTTCAATCAAATTGCATTAATTTTATTGATTCCTGTTGAATATTTGATCATCATTTTGAGCTTAATATCTGCTGTTTTGTAGCTACTTAGTTACTTTAAACCTCACAAATCAGTTAGATTGATTCCTCTTAAGTAATACTGTAGTTTAAACAGATGCTTTAACATTTTGAAATAGCGTCCTGAGTCAGATTAATCTGGAGTTGTGGGCTCCAGGCTCCCTGCTCAGCTGATGCTTCATTATTAAGGCTGAATCTGTCTTTGATTTAGGACTGAACATAATAAATTATTTTTTATTATTATTATTAATTCTGCAGACTTCATGCACATTCAACGAAAATAATCATTTTAAATTTTAAAACACAGCATTTTTCCAAGTCCTATGGTCAGAAACGTTCAGTAAAACCCCTTGATCCACTCACCTCAGAGTGTGCAGAAAGAGCTGTTTTAATTCACCCAGTTGTTTGGAAGCTTATTTGGGAACTTTTTGCACTCGTTATCTTGAAACCCCGGAATAAACAAAACAATAAAACCTGATGAAAACACAGAGCCGAGCTGAACAGCCTCATCCTCCTCCTGCGCGCAACCTCCGCCGGTGCGCACTGCGTCCATCTGGCACCGAGTGGGACTCGGAGGGCTGGGAGAGACACAGGAGTGGGAGGGGAGGGGGGCACGACATCCTGAAACGTCTCAGAAGGTTTTAAAGCCCTTAGGTTTCATAGGAAAAAAACAGGTAAAACCCTGTTTAAAAGTAAGTAACCTTGTACAATAATTTATCCTTATGTCTCTTAGTGGGGTTGAGATTTTCTGTCTTCCGAAAACAACTCCGATCTTCACATTTGTAAAACAGTTCATACAAATTATATTTTTCATTGAAGTCAACCTTGCAACATACAGGCATTTCTATAGAATTCTACTGTATTTTTCATGGTATAAAGGTTACTACATCACTATCACTGAATTTTATCAGATATTTGATGTTTCATTTTCAGAATCATGTCTTTGCCTCAGCAAGATGTGTTTTTATCTGATAAATATCTGTTCAAATTCAAATTGAATGCAACGTGGACTTTTACCTTTAAATGATTAAGTTCTAAACAGAATTTACCTTTTCTGGTATTTATCTCCCGTGTGCCTGATACAGCTGACACAGTTTATATTTCTGTTGGGTAGTGTTCCCTTTGAGTCATTTTATGGATTTTTATAGTTGTAAAAGAAACTTAAGGATAACAGCTGACTAGTGTATTTACATCTTTTTTATTTCAATGATTATAACACTCTGAGAGTTAAAGCTGCAATCATTGCTGCAACATACTAAAATTTAATTCATTTTCTAACATGTATTTTTTGTTACACAATACAAAAATACAATCCCTCTCTGAAGGCTGCCAGTTTGTCTGTCACACCTTGCTGGTCTGGAGTCACAGTTGTCAAATCCCAGCACTCTTGAAAAAATGTGAAAAATTTTCAGCAGCATTGTGGCACAAAAAATTGTTCTTCCACTCTGCATCCCAGAGACTGTATCCTCATCCTTTGCACCTGCTAATATCAGGTCAATCTCATCCATATTTTTCCAGTTTTCTCCATATTTCTGGAAACCCTACAAATTTGTATTCTCCAGGAAGATTTTTTTCAATGGCTGGTGGGATGTACAGGAGAAATGTGGATGAAATGTCCTGGACATGGCCAGCCGAATACCTAAGTCATCCTTATGATGTTTGATACTGCTGGTTGCTGTCTGAATTTGATGAGGACCATGCAGTTTTGCCATTCTTTGACAAAAATGTCTCTCTGTCAGCTTGAGGGATTTCCTCTTCTTCATCTGAAGATGCATCATCCTCTGGGTTGCATTCCTCCTTGCTGCCACAGAAAATCAACTTTAGCTAACAAAACAAGAGGTTAGAACTCAGACAAGTTGTGCAGAAACTGAGGACAAATTGGATTTGTGAGTAGCTGAGAGTCATTTAAAACATGTACTCTGAGCATAGCATCTTGTGACAAGGAGATTATGGGAAGAGCTCTGTTGTGACAAATGATCCTTCAGCTGAGAACAAAGCAGATCTTCACTGTGTGAATGTGGCTTATTTCCTCTAGCTTAATAACTCAGCAGTCCACCTGCTGGTTGACTTTTACTTTGCCTCAATATTTGTCCTCTTCAGCTCATGTGCTGCTGTGCTGTGTTTATCTCCAGCAGCTAATAAAGGCGAAGCAATCCACAGCTGATCACAGATGGTGTCACAGCTGAAATCAATACAACAAAAAAAATCATACAGAAAAAAATACTGCTATGTTATTTGTTTTTTTATTTTTGAACATCTTAGCACTGTGAAAAATGGTTTATTTTAGTAGTTTAAAAGGTTTCTGAATCCTGGAGCTGCATGCGTGGACTTTTACAAAACACAGCCTCAGCTGTATATTTAAACATTTAAAAACATTCAAAGTATGCATTTTAGCTGAATAAAAGCATTCTCTAACCCAATAAGGTTCTCCTCTGTGCCCGAAACAACCAGCAGTGTTTTGTTCTTTCTGTCTACAGAGTTTCCTTTTACAGATCCAGGAAACCTGATTTACAAAGAATCTATGAGAAATATCAGATTTCCCTCTGCAAATCCGTTCTGAAAGTTAGGGTCCCATTTTAGAGGCAACAAAACCAGGTTACTTTCCAATCTCAGCAGGTTCTGTGCACCTGCACTCAGCTTAATAAAACACATGATGTCCAAATCAATACATCAACCTCTTTTCAACCAAGACATAATCCATGGGTTAAAGCCTTAGTTACTAAATTACAAGTCAGTTTAGTCTTTGTGCATGTTCTTGTGTAATGCAATTAGTTCTTGTTTCATATTATTTTTATATTGTTGATTTGCTTTCTTTATTCTAAGTACTGATCTGTTTGGACTTGGGATGTGGTTTTTTTCCACATACTTTGAATATCTGAAAGGTTTCTGCAGATTATGCAGTGTTAAATAAACATATTAACTTAATCCATGAAGAGCAAAGGTAAAGGCCCTGTCACACTAGACAGCTTATGCCAACTTATGAACATTTTAAAGACATACGCTTTGAAGATGGAATTAAAAAATCAACAGGAAGCTTCTTTTCTGCGTGTACAAAATGTAATTTGAACAAATTGATCAAATATATAACTTTTATTAGCAATTCAGACAAAAAACATGTTTCATAAGTTGTCATAAGTTGTCTAATCTCTGACTTTCTGCAATTATTCATATCATACGGTGACCCACCCTAGCCCGTGGACTAAAACGGTCTTGGGCATGTTTTAGGATGACAGTAAACCATCTTAGACTTGGTCAGACGAGTCATGATCTGATCAAATATTTTTGAAGTTGTTAAAAGAGCCATTTGCAACAAGTAAGATATTAATTGTTTGTAATTTTTTTACAGAACCCAACTTTAACAGATCTTACATATTCCTTTGAGATTTCTGACCTACAACTGTTAAGTGATTTATATTTATTTTTAGGACTTATAGGAACCATTACTGATGACAAATATGTAAAACATGCACATAACTCAAAATATAGTTAGTATTTTCAAAAATATACACATAAAGTTGCCTAAACAACCAAAATATAAAAACAGATATTGTCACTATTGTTTTTATGACATTTGTGTTTCCTAATTGCCTTTAATCGTTGCAGGAGAAAAAATAACTCCTGCTTTGTTTTTAGCACAGTTTTAGGTTAAGATGCCATCCAGATGGTGAAGGAGACGAGCAGGTTGAGCAGAAGCGTCAGTGGTGTCATGCAGCCCAGGTAGACCATGGAGCTCACTCCACACACAGCAGTCAGATAGGCACTCATCCGGCTGAACACAATCATCCGTACAGTGGTGCAGAACTACATGACAAGAAGACATGAGGTTGATAAGTGAAGCTGCAGGTCAGGTTGGCATGAATTGACACTGGATGAAGCTTCTTGTCTCATAAAAGTAGACTGAACAGGTTGTGCAAATACACTCAAATAATCCCACATATCATTGAGGATTTGGGTATTAATGTATCGTGAAATGTTCACATGAACATTTGGCTCAGCTCTGATTTACTCTGAGTCATACAGCTTTGTAAATATTATTCTACAAACAGAACCTACCTTCCTAATGCATTCAAAATATATAATTAATATAATATGTGGGGACCAGGTGCCCATGGGCACCGCCCATGTACAATACTCTTTAACCTTTTATGTTTGTCTGAACTTGTTATATGCACTATATAATTTATCCTTTTCTAAATTCATCCTTTACTGTGACAGGAAGTATATGTAGTGTATTTTGTTTTTGTTTGTTTGTTTGTTTTTTTACATACAGATAACTGGAGAAATACACTGCCTGGCCAAAAAAAAGTCACCACCAAATAAAAAGGTCTCACACTATAATATTTCATTGGACCGCCTTTAGCTTTGATTACATCACACATTCACTGTGGCATTGATTTGATAAGCTTCTGCAGTGTCACAAGATGTATTTCCATCCAGTGTTGCATTAATTTTTCACCAAGATCTTGCATAGATGATGGTAAATCCTGACCGCTTCAAAGCCTTCTCCAGCACATCCCAAAAATTCTCAATGGATTCTGTGGAGCCAATCCATGAGTGAAAATGATGTCTCATGCTCCCTGAACCACTCTTTCACAATTTGAGCCTGATGAATCCTGGCATTGTCATCTTGGAATGTGCTCGTGCCATCAGGGAAGAAAAAATCCATTGATGGAATAACCTGGTTATTCAGTTTATCCAGGTAGTCAGCTGACCTCATTTTTTGAGTACATACTGTTGCTGAACCTAGACCTGACCAACTGCATCAACCCCAGATCATAGCACTTAGATAAATCCAGGTGGAAACTTTTTTTGGCCAGTCAGTGTATATTGACTTTTGACTCTCGGAGAAAAATACGAACTGCAAAACTGTCTAAACATGAAATTTGAAAAGTGATTTTTCAAACAAACCCCCAGCAGTTGATCTTTGAATCCTATGTTTATTTATCAAGTTAAAAAAATGCTCACATTATCTGCAGCAGGCAAGATATTTACAGTTCATGACATTTCCACCAAACTCCCCTTTAATAGATCTGAACCATCTATTGGCTGGTCTTTTTACCTGATACGTCTGGTAGCTTATGGCGATCCCATATCTGCAGTACATGACGTAGTGTTCACAGTTGTACCACAGTAAGCTGTAGGTGACAGAACCCAGGAGCTTCTCAGCCCTCCGTGCCACCTCTTCCCCATCCAGCGGACACTGTCTGCACACTTTATCCATGTGGTTGATGAGAATTTTCGAACCATAAGCAAAATCAGCCACAGAGTCCACTCTCACACTGGCCACCTTTGCGATGACCCCCACAATTAAGCGGTTATTGGTCACCATCTTGGCAATAGCTGCTTTGTCCTTGGTAATTGCAGGCAGGATGTCTGGAATGAGATGAGCCACTCGATTGTTGCCTAAATAAATACCAAAGTGTGTAAACAACGTCCTTGGCACCTCCAACAAATCGCCTCGCTTGTATTGAGAAAGCTCATCTTTCGAGTCTTCGTCTTTGTTTACAGCCGCAAAGTAAAAGTTCAGCAGCTGGTAGAGAAACATGATGGCAGCGTGAAGCAAGTCCCAAAAGCTTTTATTTGTGGTGGAAACGAGAGAGGTGAGCTTAGTTAGTAGGATTAAATATTAGGCAATGTTCAAGTAAAGTTCTGGGGTTGAATAAAGTAGCTTTTACTAATCACTTTATTATGTGGCTGCAGTTCAGAACTCAGCCATTGTTTCCATAGTATTGAGGTCAAGAATCCTCATTAGAAACCCTGATTGGGCCGTGAGTTAAAGCTTCTTTTTAAAAGGTCTCACACACTGATCCATCGCACCATGATAAACAGCTATTGTTCTGGACAGAGGGCTCTACAGCTCTACAATCTCTCAGAGTCAGTCAGCACTTTCTGGAATGATCAAAAAAAATGTTTATAGTATATTTCTAAAAACTGCACATGTATTTATTTTTGTATATCTTTTGTATATTTAGATTATTTTATTCCTGCAGGCAATTAAATAAAGTTGAAAAGTTGACAACCAGAATTTTTTGCAGTGTATCTATACATTTACCCACACATGCTCTGATTGCTGATTCAGATGCTTTTATTGCAGCCCCACACTGAAACCAAAGAACTTTGCTGTTATAGACAATGAACATATAAATGTGTATTTAGTCCAGTTTTTATCTATTTATATATTTTTTCCAAACACCTTACACTGATACAAAGATAGAAAAAGAAACTGTTAAAACATTAGATGGGATGATTCAGTCTGAGCTTTTCTGAGAGAGCCCAAGGCAACGTGTTTTTCCGAGCCGTATTTAAATGCACCATGAGCTAACGCGGATGTACACTGGTCAAATAAAAGATAACTCGTCGCCGCACTGTTGGCCAGTGGAAACCGACATCCCAGCACGGCGGCCATCTTGGTACAGGAAGAACGCCCACTCTTAACATGAATGTTTGTGGTGCATTTACTATTAAAATAACCATAATTTGCTCAATTTTCATCAGATTTTCAAACAGATTATTTTGTCGTAAATGTGAGATGTTATAAAATGGCTTACTTTTAATGGGCATTCATATAAAAATAACGTTATACAGATAGGTAAAGTAATAGCAATATATACACAGAAGACATTTAGAT
>JARVJO010000111.1:15380615-15398798 GCA_031762555.1 Cynodonichthys magdalenae | reverse complement strand
CCTACTTCAGTTATTCCTGGCTGTGCAGCATTAATATCACTATCATGATCAAACAGATGCTGCTCAACCAACCATTTCTCCTCCCAAAACAAAAACATAAAGCTAAAAAGTGGGAAATCAATATTGGATGTTAATATCTGCCAGTTTTAGATATCGGGCCGATACCGATATTAATGCCGATATATCGTGCATCCCTAATAAAAATCTTTGCTGCCTACAGGGAAAATCTCAAAATTTTAATGTGTTTTTCATCAAAAGCAAGTTTTTTGTTGCTAATGATCAAAGAAGCTATTGAAAAAAAATTTTTTGAATTATTTTACAGACAATTCAATCAAATGTTACATTGATAAAGCATTTATTCGTTATATTTTGATAAAATGCAATTTTTGCAAACATTTTACTCAAAACACTATATTTGACTTTTTCTCCACATCCCAGTTTTAGACTTAATACTCGTTTTGATGTGATGGGTCACATATATCCAAAATAATTACTGCACTTTAACTATACTAGCAGTAATTATACGGAATTTATATTTATTCCTAAATTAAACTGATTTAAAAGTGTCTGTTTGTGTTTTTTTTGTTTGTTTGTTTTGCAGTATCCAAAGATTGTGACCAGAACACACAAAGCAACCATGTGTGAAGTTACTGGTGAGATGGATCTGGAGGAGACAAAGGAGAACATCACTTTAGTGCCCCTTCCAGAACCGCTGCTTATAATCCTCTCTCCACCTCCACCTTTCCTGCCGTACCCAGGTGAGCCAACCATGCTGTGGCTGAAATGGCTCAAAGCTTTTGAACACTACATTCAGGCTCTCGATGAAAAAGAGCTGTCTGACTCCACTAAGCTGGTGCTCTTACAGAACTCCCTGGGCTCGGAGGGAGAGCATGTCTTCTCCACTCTGATCAAGAATGAAACTACGTACGCAGCTGCCATTTCGGCACTGACGGATCACTTCAGATTGGATCGTGCCTCCCAAGTGCACCACCTCAAGTTCCACCAAAGGGTTCAGATGGCTGGAGAGACTGTAGACGAGTTTGTCTCAGCACTGGAGGATCTGTTGAGACCTTGTAACTGTGGAAGCATAAAGGAAAAACTTCTACTGGGTCAGCTGATTGAGAAAACAAACAATCTGCAACTCAGAGAAACGCTGCTGCTGAGAAAAGAAACCCTGACCTTGTCCTCAGCATTGGCTATTGCTAAAGAGCTGGAATCTGTTATAAATGATTCTCATTTGGTTTTTCATGAAGTCAATGTGGACATTGGAGAATATGCTGAGGCCCCTGTTCCGATAAAACGCAAAAGAGGTAGGCCTCGTCGTGGGGAGGAAAGGACTAAAACAAAACCACAAGTGACTAAAACTCGAACAAAATCATCTAGACTTAAAGATGAATACTACTACAGTAATGATAAGCTTTATTACAGTGAGGGTGAGGACAAATCTCAAGCTATGGACAAGAATAATTTGAATTGCACTAAAGTAGTTGATAATTACAGCACCCCAACAACATTATTGATAAAGAAAGAGGGCGATGACAACAACTGTGAAAAACCAGTTCGTTCAACAAAACGAAAAGTCCATTATTGTCCCTTATGCACCAACAGACGCTTCAACAATAAAAACAAGCTCACCAGGCACATGAGGACTCACACACAAGAAAAACCATTCAGCTGCCCAATCTGCAAAATGAAATTTAGCCAGTCCTACCACATGACCCGACACATGAGGAACCAGCACAATGGGGGCCAGTACATCTGCTCTACCTGTGGGGAGACCCTCGAAAGCTTTGCTGAGTTACAAGAACACAACAAGACACACAAATCCAAAGTTCTCTCCTGTCCAGATTGTAATGAAAAATTCACCTACAAAAATGAGTTTTGTAGTCACGTCAAGTCGCACAAAAACGACTCGTCTTCTCAAACGCAAGGTCAAAGTTCTCAGCAGTCTGTTCCAGTGAAGCGCAAAAGAGGGAGGCCTCGTCGTGGGGAGGAAAGTGTTAAAACAAAGCCACATGTGACTAAAACTATAGATTCAACAAGACACCAATATGAAAATGACAGTAATGATACCCTTTATAACAGTGGTGGTCAATGCAGATCTACATCTGTGTGTGAGAATAATCTGGATTGCAATAAAGCAGGCGATGGTGGTGATAATGGTACATCATCAACGTCGCTAGAGACGGAAGAGGACGACAGCGTCAATATGGAAAACTTAGTCCTTTCTTTGACAAAACAGAAAAGCTTTTACTGTCCCTTTTGTATCAAAAACTTCAACAAATCAGACAAGCTCGCCAGACACATAAGGATTCACACAAAGGAGAAACCGTTCACCTGCCCAGTCTGCAACAAGACCTTCAGCCAGCCTGACCACATGACTCGACACATGCGAAACCAGCATGCTGCAGGCCAGTACGTCTGCTCTACCTGCGGAGAAAGCCTGGAAAGCTTTGTCGAGTTACTAAAACACAACAAGACACACAAGTCCCAAGTTCTCTTCTGTCCAGATTGTAATGAAAAATTCACCAACCACGATGATCTTTGTAGTCACATCAAGTCACATACAAATGACTCGCCTCCTCAAACTGATGGAAGTATTCAGCGGGCTGATGTAGCCAAAATGAAAGATAAAGAAACACTTGACTCCTCTTCGCACTTTTGTGACACTAATTTAAACACTGAAGAACCTGGTTTTGAGCCTGTGACAGAAGATGAGATTTCTGAAAGCGACTCTGATGAAGAATGGACAGAAAACACTAAAAAGACTTCCTTAAAGGCTAACAAACAAAAAGGAGGAGACACAAAAGGACACTTTTGTCCTCTCTGTGTCAATAGGCGCTTCAGAGGCCCGAACAAACTGGCTCGACACATGAGGACTCACACACAGGAGAAACCGTTCATCTGTCCAATCTGCAGTATGAAGTTCAGCCACTCCTACCACATGACCCGACACATGAGGAACCAGCACAATGCGGGCCAGTACTTCTGCCTTACCTGTGGGGAAAAGTTTGGAAGCTCTGTTGAGTTGCAAAGCCACAAAATGACGCACACGGAACAAGTTCTGTTCTGTCCGAATTGTAACGAAAAATTTACCAACAGCGAGGAGCTTTGTAGTCACGTTGAGTCACACCGAAATGACTCGTCTTGTCAAACAGAAGGTCCGAGTAAAGTGAAGACTGAAGGAACACCTGATGCTGGTGCAGCATCTTGTGATCCTGATTCTAGCAGTAAAGAATCTGAAGTTCAGGATTTGCCTGAAGATAACGCCAATGAAACTACATCTGAAGAAGAGGGAAGCAAAAATCAGAAAAAAGCCTCCTCAAAAACTAAACCAAAAGGCCATTTTTGTCCTCTCTGTGTCGGCAGGTATTTCAGAGGACCAACCAAACTGGCTCGACACATGAGGACCCACACAAAGGAGAAACCGTTTACCTGCCCAGTCTGCATTAAGGTTTTCAGCCAGTCCTACCACATGACCCGGCATGTGAGGAACCAGCACAACCTTGGAGAACACGTCTGCGCTAAGTGTGGGAAAAGTTTTAGCACCTGGCTGGACCTGAAAATACACCGAAAAAGCCACGCTGTGGAAGGCTTAACGTGTCTGGCGTGTGATAAACAGTTCAAAGGGAAGGCTGCACTTGCCAGCCACTTGAAGCTACACGGGAAGGTCAAGTCCAATCCCCGGAGCCTCAAATGCAGTGACTGCGACAAAGAGTTTCGTCGCTCAGATCATTTAAAAAGGCACATAATGAGCCACCGCAGAGCTTCAAACGCTGATTGTTACACCTGCCCCGACTGCCACAAGAACTTCTTCTTCCCAGAAGACCTCAACAAACACCTGGAGATTCACGTGAAAGAAAGTAGCGGGACTTGTCCAAAATGCAATGAAACATTTGACAGTGCAGAAGAACTCGAGGCTCACATGGTGGTTCATAACAAAACCTACCCCTGCAGCATCTGTGGGAAGAAGTTCAAGGTTGAGTATGCACTAAAGAAACACGAACAAAACCATCAACATGACCAGTATTACTGCTCCTTGTGTTGCAAACACTTCCTCAAGGTTTCGCACTATAAGAGACACTTAATAGTCCACGAAAGACGAGAAAATAGATGTCCACACTGTGACGGTGTCTTTTTAAAGTTAACAGCCTTTAAGTATCATCTGCGGTCTCATATTGAAGAGAGGCCTCATCAGTGCAGCTGCTGTATCGAAACATTTGAGGAGAAGGAAGAGCTGGAGAAGCACTGCCTTAAACACAGAAAACTAAAAAAGGAGAGGCCGTACTCGTGTACTCGCTGCGACTACGCTTTCTCCACGCTAATTGAGCTGACGGAGCACATGAGTTCACACGAGGGGGAGCTGCCAGAGACCTGTCCTATTTGTGGCAAAACATTCCTAAACAAGAGCAAGATGGAGAGACACCTGACCATCCACAATGGTGAGAGGCCTCACCTCTGCTCCATCTGCGGCAACGGCTTCACCTCGGCCGCCAGCCTCAAGCTGCACGTTATCATCCACAGCGGAGAGAAACCCTTCCAGTGCCTAGAGTGCAGCAAAAGTTTCAGATCGTCCAGCGGACTGCGGCTGCACAGCCGGCAGCACATGGATGAGCGGCCCAGCTACGAGTGTCCCGAGTGTGGAAGGACCTACGGACGCATGACGGAGCTGAAGATGCACCAGCGCTACCATACGGGAGATAAGCCGCATGCCTGCACCTGCTGCAACAAACGCTTTATTAGCAAAGACAAGCTGAACGTCCACATGAGGACACACACCGGGGAGAGACCATTTTCCTGTCCCCACTGTGGACAGACATTTACACAGACTGGGGACAGAAACAGACACATCAGTAAATTCCACCCATTATTGGAAAATACCTTTAGTGATTTACCGGAAGTAAAGTTTTAAGGGTTTATTTTTTAATGATCACATTAGGGTTTTTGCATGTTTGTAGACATTGTAAGCATAACAAATCTATTTAGATTCTCTATCATGTTATTTGAGGAAAAGTTAAACAAAAATACATTGAAAGCATGACCATCAAACTTGCTGTATGCAATCTCCAGGTGTTTTTGAAGGTTGATGTGTGTCTGTTTAGCAATGAACAGATTGAGAGGTACACCACTTCCTACACCACTTCCCTCGAACAGATGAAGGGGGTTGTATCCTAAAGGGTCCATGTTCAAAACTTTGTCATATTAACATTATTTTTTCCAAAATGTGTTTTACAAACATGTTGACTGATATTCTTAAATCTGTTTTCAGTTTAGATTGAAGAAAAGTGAGTTTAAACATTTTGAGGGTCATTTTTCTGTGGCTGTTCAGCTCAGTTTGTCACAAAGTACTTCATGCTGATGAAAAGCTGCTAACATCAAGCTTTTTTGTGACCTCTGGCGATCACCTATTCTGTTCTTTAATCTGTCCTGCTGTGTTTTAAGATGTTTTCTTGCTCTAACACACCTGCTTTAAATGACTGAATTAGCTTTGCAGGATGTCATCAAATACCGCAGAGGCCTGTTAATGACTCATTTATTTAAATCAGGTACGCTGAAGCTCGGAAACATCCAAAATGTGCAGAATAGCAGGCCCAGAGTACCAGGGTTGGTGACCACTGAAAAGGAGTCATGGAAAGTGCAAATCATGTAAGCCTGATCAGAAACATCTAATCACGCAGTGGAAAAACGTTCTGGTTTTGAGTTAAGATGTTTTTGTGTTTAAAAAACATAGTTTAGTGACTGCTTGTGTCCAAACACATGAGCTTTACAGCCATGAATAAAACTAAGACCTGTGCGAACAAAGAGTAACAAAAAGGGAGTACAAATCTCAGTCCATCACTTTTATGTACTTCATGCTGCAGACTCATTTCGTAGTGTTCTGATTTTCGACGGTTTGAACAATATGTTGTCGCTAAATTTATAGGCTGAGAAAAATAACACAGCTAAATATTTATTTATACATGTGAATAAATGTAAAATGTGATGTTTACAATCTATTAGCAGCAACAATATTGAAGTATTTACGCTCAGCTTTTTAGTGCAGCAAAAATCTAAGTCTGTGTTTATTCTTTGATTTCATTATTTTTTTTAAGCTTGTTGATTAATGTCTATTGTCACATACGTAGCATTAAATTGTGTGGGATGACTTGTTTCCATAATGATATCCATGTGCAGACTAAGCATTTAGGATGGTTTAATATTGTTGCACTGTTCTCTAATCATTTTACTGCCTACTTTGAAGATGTCTGTATGAAAAAACACAAATATATAAGATGTGC
The DNA here is from genome assembly GCA_031762555.1 of Cynodonichthys magdalenae. Classification (NCBI taxonomy): domain Eukaryota; kingdom Metazoa; phylum Chordata; class Actinopteri; order Cyprinodontiformes; family Rivulidae; genus Cynodonichthys; species Cynodonichthys magdalenae. Next base: position 15,392,520 of record JARVJO010000111.1, on the reverse strand, counting down.
ATGCTAGTTTATTCTGTGCAGCTAATCTTTCTCAATCCTGTGCCTATTTCCTTTTCATTAAGCTTCATGTCAATTCACATTGTTTTATAAACTAGGTGCAAATTACTCTCAAAGAACACAAGATATATATATATATATCTTGCATTCTTTGAAAGTAATTTATATATATATATATAATTTTGTATGCATTATATCAGCATGTATAATCACACTAGTTTTAATCACTTTGATATTTTTGTTGGACCTTTTTCTGTGTGTAAGTGTTTTGTAATTGTGTTTAGAAAAGTGCCATGAAAATAAAACTAATATTTACTCTACCAGTTTCTACACTGATGTCAGTGTGTAAGAAAATCTAAGTAGGATATTAGTGGAAGACTCTAAAAATATAAGAATGATCAAGATTAAATCGTGCCAGTTAAGTTTCTCATTTCTACACATTCTACTAAATTAAACATTTTTTATATGTAATAGTTACACACACACACAAAAATTTAAATCTGTGAAAGTTGTATTGTGGCAGAGTGTGACTACAAATACAACTTTTTGTAATGTCAGATTCAGGCAGTAAAAAGTGCAAGTTAAAATGTCCACATGAGGGCGATATGAGCTGTTCAAGCCAGACCATAAAATTGTAAGGCAAAAATGAACATAAATATGTGTTCTAGCTAAAAGCTTGGTGTGTGTTTAAATAGCAGGCCTGAGTGCCAGTCACAGAATCTACAACAGACTCATAAAAATCTGCCTAATATGCATTTTAAGTTTGTTTTTTGCCTCCCTTGTAGCTAATAAAATAGATTAGGAATCAAATATTGACATAAATGCTTATTTTATCAGTGGTTATAATGACATACTCAAAACAGTGCAAAAGTTGTTCAATTGTATGTTTTCTGTACAATATTAAAACAAAAGAAAGTTTCAGCATTAGTTCAAAGCATTTCACAACCAGTCCGATAAGTGGCAGCACTTCCTGTTTCCTTGCTTTGCGTCAACCTTCGACTTCCGTGATAAATAACGCGACGCTCTCTTAACCGAGTTAACTTGTAAGCCACGTTATTTTTCTGATTGTTTAGGTTCCTTATTAATCTATTTTTGTAAAGCTACTTTGGTAAGATTAAGAATTTAATACCGGAAGCGATTGTTAACTAATCAGTTGTCAGGGATTTGTGATTTAATGGTAATCATGCTAGTTAGCATTTGGTAGCACGTACGTTAGCTCGTAAGTGTTATGACGGCATTATTTATTATTTTTTATTTATATATTAGGTTTAATGTACAATATATTTGCCTTATTTTAATCAAACTTCAAAAACAGTTGACTTTGACTTGGTCATAATAACGGAATTATTTCCTAAAACTGGATTAAACTTGAGCTGAGGCTAGTCCTAATGGCTGCTTTAGGTTTCATTCCTGCCACAAAGCAAGATGCTTTTACTATTCGACCAGACCATTCTATGTCTAAAGTAAGTTGTACAATTAGTGGAGAAGAGGCCAGGAAGTTCTATGAAGGTTTGATGAAAGACAACAAAACGCAAGGTGAAACATTGACTAATAAGAAAGTTAAAGGCAGAACGCGTCGGGTCAGAGAGAGACAAAGAAGAGTCCGAGCACAAGAACATCAGCAGACTCGAACTGTGGTGCAAAGAGGAAGTTCTGGTGAAAATAATGGCAACCAAAGCAGAGAGGTGTCGGAAAGAACCATGGAGCTGCTGGGTCTCAGGTTGCTGCGTTGTGCTCATGAGGGGGACATCTCTGGTGTCAAAGAGCTGCTCTCTAAAGGGGTCGACATAAATTTCCAGGTCAGTGCTCAGTGTTTTTTTGTTTTAAACATTGATAAAGTATTATTTGTATCTACACAATGTTATTTTCTATTTTCAGGATACATTTCTTTGGACAGCTGTGATGTGTGCCAGCTGGTCAGGACAAAGAGCTGTGGTCAGGCTGTTACTGAGTCACGGTGCAGCCTGGGTTGGAGTGGTGGATACACAGGGCAGGGATGCCCAGGACCTGGCGTTGGGAGGTATCCTCAATCAGCTCTAAAAATATAAACATTTGTTAACCATAAAAGTATGACCACACAGCTAAAAAGTGTTTTTTGCTGCTGAAACAACCCTGATCAATGAAATCAACACACGGCCTCACTTCTGAATTCGGCTGTGTACCATGCTGACAGCAGCTGGTCATTTCAGATCCTTCACAGTTTGAGCTTGTTTGTCCAGTATATCCCACAGATGGATAAAGTAACATCTAAAAGTCCTGAAGGTTTAGCTAAGACCGTAAACCCCCGACTGGTTTCTTCAACCTCTCTGGAACAATTCTAGTTATAGTTGACATAACTGCTGGTAGTTAATTATTGTTTCACACTTCAGTTATATGGTTGAGGGGTGTGTTTTAATCATCTGTGAACCTGAACTTTTCTGCTTCCATTAATTCTTTCTTTTTTCTTATTTTTCCCCAGCGGGGCACAAAGAAGTGTTGGAGGAGTTACTGAACTACGGTAGGAGTCCACGAGCAGAGGAGCCATCTGATAGCAGGTTAGCACACCCTCATCTGAGAAGAATAAGAACAAACTGTATATTAATGTGTTGGTGTGGTTAATAAATAACCTTGTTTAAACATATCTGGCATAATTAAAAAGCATATTCAAACAAAATAGTACAAAACTAGTACAACCAGTATCTGAGAATCAGTAGGTTTCAGGTGAAGCAGAGTTAACTGTTTTATTTATGAAACAACATTTTAACAATTTAAACCCTGGATTAGATTTCTAACACACACACTATTTGAATAAACTAAAACTGTAGGTTGCTTCTGTCATTTTCTCAGCCACCAGCTGCACCTCCAGCACTTTTAGGATGTTTACACCTGAATGAGCTCTAAAATAGGGTTGAGCAAAATTGTATCGTTTGCAATTAAACCCTAAAAATTTGTCTAATCGCATATAACACAGAAATAAGCCAGCATACGAGGAAAGCCAGAAAATGTGGACCAAGGCCACAACGTTTGTGACATGCAAGTGCAGTTATCATGTATAATCTAAATGCCCCAATTAATTGTGAAACATTTTTATGCCAATATTGCCCAACCCTACTCTGAACATTTAAAGTTCTTTCAGTGTTTATCATGGTGAATCAACATGAAAAAATAAATAAATACATGGATACATCTATGCTTGTTGAACCAACTGTAGTTTCAGTTCTAGGTGTCTGGATGAAGACTGTTCAGTGTTAGAAGTGAAAGACTTGGATTCAAACAGACATTTCATTAAACTAACAGGGCGTCAGTGGTGATGGGAGGTAGGGAAGTCGTCCTGGAACTGGTGAGTCACCAGTTTAAACCCCCGCACCATCCATCTCAGTCGTTGTATCGTTGGGTAAGACACTTCACTTGTCTTGACTGCTGGTGGTCAGTGGGCTGGTGGCCCCAGTGTCTGGCAGTCTCACCTCTATCAGTGCCCCAGGGCAGTTGTGGCTACAGTGTAACTTACCACCATCAGTGTGTGAATCCCTCACTGTACGAGTCTTTGGACTTGATAAACCGCTGTACAAGTTCAGGCCATTTACCATAAAGTTTAAAAAAGCGTTGCAAATTGACCTGATTGAGTAAAACCTCGTTTTGTCTGACTCTGTTTCTCCTCTGAATGTCCACAGTGCTCTCCAGCCGCAGTGGTGCGATGTGTGTCGGAACGAGTACAGGGGCAGCCACTCAGTGCATCTCTCCTCCACTCTGCATCAGTTCAGTTTGCGGCGCCCTCCACCCACCCCTTATTACTGCCTTCCCTCCTCCAGCAACAGCTACAAGATGATGGTTCGCTGCGGCTGGAAACCAGGCGAAGGACTCGGGCCAGAGGGAGAGGGCTCCAAACAACCAGTGGCTACAGTGTTAAAGAGAGACCACAAAGGTCTGGGATTTGGACAAACGAAACGAGCTAAAGTTACTCACTTCCATGCTGGGGATCGTGATGCTGTAAAACTACATCAGGTGGAGAAAGACCACAGGGAGCAGAAAGGACAGAGAAAGGAAAAAGCAAAGCGACAAGAACAAAATGATAAGAACTGGGAAAGGGATTTTCGTGCTTCATTTTACTTGTAACAACTGTTCACAGGCCCTCAGCCTGTCTGAAAACATCTGTGAAACATTCAAAAGACTGAGCATAAAGAAAATTGTTACAGTGATTGTTGTTATTTTTTGACCTGAAGTGACACTCAACACATCCTAGTTTCTAAATCCACTCTACCAAAGTCTACAGGTGGTGCAATAGTGTGAGATGTGTCAAATTTTCTTTTATCTTTATGGGGATCATGCCTATTCACAGGTTTTTACTTCTGACTTAAGGTTTCAGAATAATACATATTAGATTGTTGTATTTGGATAAAAAGCACAAAATGTTTACACAAAGGCTAAATAGAAAAAAATATTTTGGGATTAAGCAGCAAAGATATGTTTTAATAACAACTTGGATTTATTCATAGATAAAAATGCAGTTTTAAAATTATTTCTGGAACTTTTCTTGATCAACTTAAGTTTTGTTAAATTTTTGTTTAATATTATTATTATTATTTATTATTATTATTAAAGATCTACGGAAACAATCAGTCAAGACTTTTCTTACAACTCCAGGTACCTTCTCACCTAGATTGCCACACCTGCACGTGATCCTCTTGGCACGACTGTGCTAAAACATCCTTATCAGCACATCGTTTAGACCCTTTAGCACAGTCAGATTTGTTAATCATTAATGAAAATTTAATGCTTTTCGATTATCCAGACTCACCTTCTCTAATTACAGATTTAGATAAAGTAGACGTATTTCCATTTATTTCACCAACCACTGCATGAATTTTATTAAAACCTTCAATAAGTAATCATTGTACATCAACTGATAAACCACAGCTTAATTAACATTTGCCCACACAAAAATTGCTCCAACTAAATCAATGATGCATATATTAAGTTAAATTTTGCTTGGTAAGAGCCGATAGTCATCCTCGTGTTCTGAGACATGAATTTCACATTCACAAAATTTGACCAACACATTTATAACTCCATCGATTATCAGAAACAGAAGATTTTAGTTTAAAACAGACCGGGGCTGCCTCGACTATGGAGGCGCAGAACATGACCCGTTCAGACTAGTGGTACCAATACCAGTATTAATACTCCATTGAATGTTTTACAGTTTACACTTCAAGTGAAAAGTTCATCAGTTCCATGTTTAAGAAATTTATACAAGTTGTTACAACAGTATATCTCATGTTGTATTTGATTTGATCCAGTCAGAGGGGCTGTAGGCCTATAAGGAAGGAGCCACTCTAAATAAAAGAAATGTTTTTAAAAATGTGGTGTAATGTTTAGGTTCTAACTCAGGATTTATTCTTTATCTGTACTCTATTGGTGTGTAGCTAAACTGAAGTACGCCCCTAACTAAGACAGTGTCCCCCGTCTCCACTGGGATGCGGTTGATGCTCTGTTAGATCCGTTCTTCACCTCGTGTGTCGAAAGCAAAAGGCAGCAGATAGAAGACAAGACGAGGCCTGGAGTCAGAGCATCCTGACACTCACCTTTGGCTACTAGTGCTTCTGTCCAAACAAGTGAACCTGTGAAGAGAGAACAAAAGAAACAAAACTGTGTGGAAGTGGTTCTGTTTTTGAGAACATCCCCTGGTATCATCTGATGAAATCACTGACATATTTCTCCTTTTAGTTGGATGACTACACACTACTGCAACATCTGTGTAACCATCTACAACTCGTCAAACTGGTTAACAGAACTGAGCCTGAACAAAAACAACAGGACTAAATTTATTGTTTTTGGAAATCATAATCTGCTCGGTGAGAAAATGGGTGGAAATACAAAACAAGTAGTTTTTGTTTTTTTCAGTTTGCAGTGAGCTTTTTCCTTTCTGCTCAGCTCAAGGCAGGAGGTGTGTTTTTGAAAACTTACATAACCCGTAACCCTTTGTCCTCCATCTGTAAACTTACTTGAAGAATATGATACAGGTAGGTTTGGTTTCTGCCTCCCAGTTATGTGAGAACATGTCCGGACATGTGTTTGTAGAGTGCTAAACAATATGTTCTATAAAAAGTTGATTAAATACTGAGTTATATCTTCAGTAAAAACTTATTTTAAACCAACTATATATTAAATTCTGTTGTTTTAAATAAGAATATATATTTTCTGTATAAAATACAGAATAATTGAGTTTGTAATACAGATAACAGATCTAATTTAGCTGACTGTAAACTCATAAATGTTGCTCAGTCTCTCTTTAACAAATATTCCCTGGACACTCCCAGCTGCCCAAGGCTCAACTCTCACACACTTCCTCCTCTCACGTAACACGTCTGTACGCAGCAGATAAAAGCTTCCAGCTGGACCGTGGAGCTTCAGAGAGGCTGAAACCACCTCCGAGGAGAAGAAAACCAGCAGAGATGGGCAACTTCTTCTACTTTTCTGCCGAAACATGGACCCTGCTGGTTGCTTTTGTCACTCTTCTCCTTGTGTAAGAGTTTTTTTGTCTTTATGTATCAGTATTATGATGTTAAATCTTCCACATTTAATCTGTTTAGTTGTTTTTTTAATTCACATATTTTATTTTTTGTTTTTTTTTTCTTTACAGGTATGCCTATTGGCCTTATGGGACATTTAAAAAATTAGGCATCCCTGGTCCCAAACCTATTCCCTTTTTTGGCACTTTGCTGCATTATCGAAAGGTGCTTACCTACAATACACCATGTGATACTACAAAGTTTTGTTTGTCTCATAAATGTTACAAAAGGGTTATGCTTTTATGAAAAGGTGAAGATGAACATGAACACGTAGAGCTGAATGAGAATTGGACTTAAAGTAGACACAGATTGTCATTACTGCTAAAAGGAACCTTCAAGGGATCTATAAAGTTCTAATCAAATCAAATCTAATCTATCTGTTTGTACTGTAGTTTGACTTTTATTAAGAACCAAACTGCTTGAAAACTCCTAAAAAAATCATAATTTTATGGCACAACATGCAGGCTGATTAAAATATAAAAGTTTTATTTTATTGAAAGCCTAACATAACATTTCAAGCAAATCATTATTTCTAACTTGTGCAGCACAACTTATTTAACTCTGGTTTTGATTTCCACAAAGTCATCAGTTTGATTTGTTCTGTATGATTGTATGAATCAAGAGATTTGATTGTGTTTCTACGGGAGAAAAGTACAAAACTAGTCACAAAACGCAAAAGTCCCAGCATCATCATCTGAACAAAACATTTTAATGAGCGCAAAGTTTGCAGAAGCTTACAAAAAGTGTATGAAAACATTAAAAAAATGTGACTCAACATTCATATTTTAACATTTAAAATTTCAATCTCCTCAGAAACAGAGTAAGTTTTAAGATCATCCACTAAAACATTGTAAATGTTTATTTCCATAACCTGTGTTTTATGTATAAATGTTGATTCTCTTCCACAGGGATTCTTTAACTTTGATGCAGAATGCTATAAAAAATATGGAAAAATATGGGGGTGAGTTTCAATTTTCTTTCACTTAACCATGTTTTTTTCTCTCTTTTTTTCCTGTCACATGAATATCTGGAGTGGATTATTTACTTCCTCTATAAAAACAGTTATTGACTCATTCATTCTCGTTGCCTCTGTTGTTGGTTTCGTTCTTGTGCTCCTCAGGATCTATGACGGCCGGCAGCCCGTGATGTGTGTCGCAGATCCCACCATAGCAAAAGCTGTTCTTATTAAAGAGTGCTACTCTCTATTCACCAACCGCAGGGTACGCAGTCACCTCAGTACAAAACTCCCTCAGTCTCACTGATTTATAGCTTCTGTTTGAGCTCACTGTTTGGTTTTCTGTTGCAGAACTTCCGTCTGAACGGACCTCTGTATGATGCCGTGTCTATAGCAGAGGATGATCAGTGGAGGAGGATCCGCAGTGTCCTTTCTCCATCCTTCACCTCAGGGAGACTGAAAGAGGTGAGCCCCTCTCCTCCTCGCTGTGCTGCTTTCAAGCACTTTTTTTTTAGATCCCCTAATTTCAATTTTCTGTTGTTGTTACTGTTGCCCCAGATGTTTGACATAATGAAGCGTCATTCTGCTAACCTGGTCAGCAGCATGAAGAAGAAGGCAGACAAGGATGAACCGCTGGAGCTGAAGGAGTAAGAGGAAATTTTAAATGATGTATAAAATGTAGCCACTTTGAAACCCTGTTATGGTATTTTAAACACATCTGTGTGAACCTGCAGGTTCTTTGGCCCGTACAGTATGGACATAGTAACCAGCACAGCCTTCAGTGTGGACATTGACTCACTCAACAACCCCTCGGATCCTTTTGTCACAAACATCAAAAAGATGCTGAAGTTTGACCTGTTGAGCCCTCTCTTCCTCGCAGTTGGTAAAATCCTGTTTTAAAAGCCAAGTGCAGCATATCTGAAAACTTCAGAAATATCAACCCAACTATCAGAATGTTTTAACTCTTTAAAAGAAGCTATGTTGCACATTGAATGTAGTAAAAAAAATAGTGGTCTGTCAGTCATAAATGTGGTGCCAATTGTTTCGTTTCAGCCTTCTTCCCCTTCACCGGCCCCATATTTGAAAAGTTAGAGTTCTCCTTCTTCCCTAAATCTGTGACAGACTTCTTTTATGCCTCTCTGCGAAAGATCAAGTCCAGTCGTGAGAAAATCAAGCAGGAGGTAAAGCTGTGGTCCAGTCTTTGCTGAGTCACTTCTTTGCACCAGCAGATTCAGAAAATAAAAAAGATCTGACTTCTTCTTGGTTGCTTTTTAGGGTCGAGTAGATTTCCTCCAGCTGATGATTGATTCTCAGAAACACAGTGCTGTCACTGGAGCGCAGCAGGACAAAGGTGACGCACACACCCAGCCGCGCACAGACACACAACTTAAAGTTGTTACAAACCATCCTTTTTCATTCTCACAGGTTTGAGCGATCACGAGATCCTCTCCCAGTCCATGATTTTCCTTTTTGCTGGCTATGAGACAACCAGCAGCTCTCTCACTTTCTTGGCTTTCAACCTGGCAACGAACCCAGAGGTCATGAAAAAACTCCAGGAGGAGATTGATGCCACTTTCCCAAACAAGGTGTGGTTAAAGGGTGAAAGTACAAACCTAAACATGTGTTTGTTGGTTGTGGGACTCATGAGGCGGATGCATACATCAGTGCAGTGAAGGCAGATGTGTTTGTGTTTGTGCAGGCTCCTGTTCAGTACCAGGCTCTGATGGAGATGGAGTACCTCGACAGCGTCATCAACGAGTCGCTCCGACTCTTCCCCATCGCCTCGCGCCTGGAGCGTGTCGCCAAGGCAACTGTGGAAATTAACGGCCTTGTGATTCCAAAGAACATGGTTGTCATGATCCCCACCTGGCCCATGCACCGGGACCCTGAAGTGTGGCCCGAGCCGGAGAAATTTAAACCTGAGAGGTACAGAAAAAACGACTCTAGGAGAATAAATCCACAAGTAAGTCGTATTTCCACATCTGTTTATGGATAACTTTGCGTTTGTGCCGTCAGGTTCAGCAAGGAAAACAAGGACAAAATCGACCCGTACTTGTACATGCCTTTTGGAGCGGGGCCCAGAAACTGCATCGGGATGCGATTTGCTCTGGTGATGATGAAACTTGCAGCGGTGGAGATCCTGCAGCAGTACAGCTTCTCTGTGTGCAAGGAGACGGAGGTGAGAGCACATGTTTGTACCGTTACACACAGCTCATACATGGAGGGATGATTTAGAAAGTTACAGAATATCATCAGGAGATTTATATCTGCAAGTCTAAAGATCCAAGCCCCATTATCTGAAACCAGACTTTGGACAAAAGTGCAATATGATCTTGATGTGATAATACTTTACTTTCTATGAAATATAATGTAGATAAAAAGCCACGTGTTGGGTTTATGATGTCTCTGTTCTTATTAGGGCAAAGTCTTGTTGGTTTTATTCGCTGTTGACTTAGTTTGTTTATCTACACGTCATTTCCTGACAGATCCCCTTTGAGCTGGACATCCAGGGTCTGCTTCAGCCAAAACGGCCCATCAAACTGAAGCTGGTGCCTCGATCTGAGTCCTCCAGCTGAAAGAAAAAGGAGACAACAAACTGAATTGTTTTTGTTTGTGTTTTTATATATCTTTCATGTATAAAAAGAAAGTAACCGCTTTGTTTTGTTTTGATTCAGGCAGCACAGCTCTGTACCTCTCTGTAGCACTTAATTCAGAAACCTGAACTAACAATAAAAAATGGGTTTTCTTCAGTCTGCGTTCATTACTGCAGGTTATTTATTTGTTTTATTCTAAATATATTTGAAAAGGAGTATAGAGATATTTTTAGAATATCTAAAATGTTCACACAGCTAAACTAACACACCATTAGAAATTACACTGTATTATTTAAAAAACTTTTTTTCATAGAAAAAGTTTTCAAAAATAAAAAAATAAGCAAAATCATGATATTTTCCAGAATCTAACTGCACCTAGGTTAAAAACACTTAAAGTAAAACAGCTTTATTTTGCACAGGCAGGATTTTAGAAGCTTTTTAAATTTATTATAAAAAGCTGTCAACAGCATGGGGAAATTGTTTTGTTTTTAAAGATAAAATGTTTTATAATTCAGGCAATGAAAGATGTACAAAAAGATTTTTCCAAAACAAACAATCCATTAAATTTGGTTCCATGTGAGCTAAGATTTCCTGCCTTGTTTAAATAGTCAAGTCATGTTTTATCCCCAAACCTTGCAGCTTTGCCATAACTTTAAATATTTTAAAAGGATAGTTTCAAATACTTATTTTTTTTTACTGATCATAAAACACAAAAAGTTTAAAATGTAATTTAATGTCACTTGTTTCAGCACAACCTTACTGAAAATCATTTTCTGTATCAAAACCAAAATTCTTTTTGAATAAAAATGTGATGCTGCCAACAAATGTAAACAAAGAAATTGGTGCTCAGAGTAAGTGCTGTGAACACTTCGGCTACTTTCACATCATATTTTAGATCAATATCTGAAAAACTAACTGAATTATAGCTATTTTTATGTTTGCTAAGGTCAAATAATGGTGAAAGCCATATTAAATAAAACTAATTTCAAAAAGTAATCAGTAATTGATGCATGTCTAGTTACTTTTTTTATGAGAATTTTGTTCAAATATGGCTAGTAGTTTATGAGATATTTTGCTAACAGACAGACAAGGTTGACTCCAACAGGTAATGCCAGTTTTAAGCAAATAAATCTTAGAGCTTGGAAGGAAAAGATTTTTACATCCAGCAATTACTTTGTGAGAGATTTATTCACATCTGTCTGGTAGTTCATGATTTTTATTTTGAGAAAAACTCATTGAGTTTAAACTTTGAATCTACAGTATATATATTTTACAGACAAACCCATACTATTTCCCTCCCAAATGTAACAGCAGCGGGTGATTAAAACTTTTCCTGTACTGTCTAATTTGTGTAAAAATATTCGTCACGTGTTGCTTTATTTAATCTTTTTAGTTATTAATAGAAATACACTGCCTTTTGCTTTTGAACAAGTTTTATGTTCTCACAGCGCCCCCGTGTGGACAACATGTGAAGTTCATCTGCCTCCTGTGTGCTCCTGCTCCGTCACTGATCCACTGTCCAGATTTGTCAACCATCTTGTTCTTTCCATGTTTATAAACAGAGAGTAGAGATAAAAAAAAAAGAAAAGAAAAAATGAGGTGGGCCAACCAACTCCTGCAGACACCAGATGTGCTTAAAGATCATACAATCTGCTGAATCTACAGTAAATATGTGACAATATGACAAACCAGTCATATTAGTGCATCTATAGTATTTTAAATTCATCCAGAGGTCAGATTGAATGTTTGCACTTTTGTTATTTTGGAAAGATAAATATATGTATATACATTTTTTCATTGTAATCAAGAAT
>JARVJO010000111.1:15335727-15351629 GCA_031762555.1 Cynodonichthys magdalenae | reverse complement strand
GTGCTTATAAGGCTGAGTTCACCTGAAACTCCTCAGACTGAAGAAGTCTCTTGGAGACGAAACGTTTTATTAAAGAAAAACCCGTCCAGAGGACCTACTTATTTTTTCCTTTTCAAGATGATTTTATTTCTTTTGAATAAGTTGTGAAGCTGTTGATATATTTTTGGACCAACGCTTACAGAGTTGTGTACATTATGTAAGGGACTGCAGATCTCCATGATCAAACACAGGGGTGCACAAACTATTTCCCTGAGAGGGCCAAAATTAAAATCTACCCAAGGGCTGCGGGCCAAACGCAATAATGTAATAGAGGAAATGCAAATACTTCTTAAGTAAAGGCTTTTTACTTTTTATGATTAAGCTAGGAGTCAGTGCAGTGGCCCACATTTTGTTTGTGTTTTTAGTCTGTACATTTGCTCGGGCAGCAAAGGCTCATGGGACATTTTACATGTTGATAAAATATGAGTATTTGCAATTTTATAAAGGTTTCAAATCTACATGTGTGCTTAAATCTAATCTAAATATCTCTTTTGGTTACTTGTATTTTATGTTTAATCTTAATATAATTCAACAGCATATGTGAAAACTATCTGTGCTAAAGCCCCTTATTTAGTAATTTGGCCATTGGATGTAACTACTGTACATGGAAATACAGAGTTTCTACAAAGGATGACAGAAAATTAAAACCTAGTAACCAGGGAAACTACTGGTGGGCCAAATCAAATGGCTTGGCGGGCCAATTTTGGCACCTCTGATCAAACACATCTTTATGTACTTTAAACAAGAAAAATAGAAAACTGTAAATAATGACATGACTTTTGTTCTAAAGAGACGCTCAGAACATTAAATGGCTGACTGGTATGTCAGTGCAGTGGCCAGTAGTACATAAAGACAGAAATGTGCACACTCATTACTGCTGCCAGATTTATAAAGTTGTGCATCACAACATTCACTTTTATTTCAACCAATTTTTTATACTTATAGAAATAAATACAGACACTCCTTATATTTCAATATTTTAAAAACTGAATACTTTTCTTGGTTTTTAGTGCCAAAATCTTTACTTGTTATTGCCAAAAATCTAAACATTTAAAAGAGGGAACTTTCTGTATGACTTCAAAGAAGAAATTTGAAGCTACTCCTCCAATAATCATACTTTATCAATCTAAAACTGTCATACCACTTGTGATTTGCTCTTTTCATTACTGCTGCTGTTTTCTAAGCGTGTCAATCGTTTAAATGTAAAGGAACAAATGTGCAACAATTACCATTACTGACATTTATGCAACACTAAAAGGAGGGAAAATGTCAGAGAACATTCAATAATCTAAATGTTTGAATAAACACAGAGGTCACACATCACTTCCCATCCAATTATGGATATTTTTCTTTTAGTGAAAAATATTTCCAAGAAGAAAGACAGTTAGAACCCAACGTGGTATGTGGTGTAATTCAGTACAAAACATGTGATGTCACCCTTTTCAAGTATTCATCAGAGCTGACATGGCTGACTGGTTTCTCTCCACAAGGTGATCTTTTAAACTTACCAACGTATCACAGACAGACAGACAGACAGACACTGACCCATGCAATGGTTTGGATTCGTCGAACAATCTTCAGCAGCAGTTTTCCAAAACTCCCTGGAGGGAAAGTTGAGGCAGAGTGTTGTATGCACAGACACAGCAGGTATGCTGGTGTTAGCTTGTGGTCATCTCCTGAATAACAAAGAACAAACTTTTAAAGAACATTTTTATGAAAATAAATGTTCTTTATTTTTTATTATGTAAAAAACTTGCAGCTAAGATTGACCAGTTCTGGTAGAGCCTCTTCATAGAGTGACATGCACCAGAATCAGTTTAGAATCTTATTTAAACCCAACCCTGAATAAGACCCTGCTGTGCTAACAGCATTTTCTAATGACCTTAACACAAACAAAATCATATTTGGAGTCAGCAATAATCAAATTAAACTATGTGGATTTTGCTGACCCAGTCTCAATGTGTAGATATGCCGTCAGTGAGGATATTCTTAGAGGGACCAGAGTTTTTGCAGCATCTTGTGACCTACACAGCTGCTATGCAATAAATGCCCTGGTTTTTTAACAATTACTTCACATGGCTGAAGAAAAAATCTTCAGGTGAGAGGAAAACATGAGAGGCACCTAAAGGACATGATAAAAGAAAGACTTTCGATTTGGCTTTAGGGACCTGAACTTTATGATTCACTTCATGCTAAATTTATGGCCAACGGGTCTTCAAAGGTCACGATTAGTACCAATAATGTAAAATTAGTACTTTTGACATTTTTTACTTAGTATAAAATACATAAAAGGAAACTCCATCACAAGTGCTTAAAATGTCATTTATTTGGCCAAATTTATTATTTTTAGATCTAGAGTTTAGATGTATTTGTGATGCTCAGACAATTCATATGTCAGGGTTTTGTAACTTAAACATAAACAACAACAAAAAAACTTAATGTTCTGAAAATGATAAGGTCTAAAGACAGTAATTATTAGACTAATAATTATTTTAAAACAGACATAATGACTAAAACGTTTTTTAACAGTCTCAGAAAGCATCACAATGTCTGTCTTTTCTGAAGCAAACCATAAAATCACCATGTTATAATTTCCACAGTACTGAATGTAAAGTTTTGTAAACTTTTCTAAATAGAACATTTGTATGCTCAGCTTGCATTCTTTTGTATTTAAAGTAATAATAAAATCAGAACACGGACCTCCAGGTTCTATGAGCGACATGATTCTATTCAGCAGCTGGTCTTCATGGGTCTGATCAAACTCCAGTTGTAGCCTTCTCTTTTGGCCTCCTCCTCTTCCTGCAGCCTCACCTCCTGACAAAGGTGGCTGTCCTCCTGTTGCAATTCCCACACTGCGGGGTTTTACCAGGTGGGGTTTGAGGCAGCGTCTAACTGCTGGGACACTCAACACCTGCACGGCTCTGTCCTTCAGCAAAGAACCACACATTTTACAAGTCTGAGCCCCATCTTCTCCTTCCTCCCCCCCTGCGTCATAAAGCTGCCCCAGTGTGCGCAGGCGTGCTAAGGTTTGAGCAGGCAGGGGCTTGGCACCTGTAGGGTCCTTGTACAAAAAGATGTAATGTGCTCCAAAGGAGAGAAGGTCGCCATGTCGCAGCGTAGTAGTTCGCTCGCAGCGAGAAAAGTTCACCAGAACTGTGGCACTGAGCACGGGCTCAACAGCAACACAGGAACGCTGACTCTCTGCCAAATCTTCCCCCTTATTGTTATTGTTGGTATGCCGACGGGGTGCGGGAACTCGGCGTAAGCGGCAATGGAGAGGGAGGATGTCAGGAGAAAAGAGGCAGATGTTTGGGCGAGCTGATGGAGTTTCTTGACCAACAGTGTGCTGCTCTCTGTTCAGCAAGTAAACCAGGCAGTCCTGCAAAACACAAGACAGTCAAAGTAATTGAAACAGACTGAGCAGAGGTTTCTGATGCAACACATGGACATCCTCCCTGTCCTCACCTGCCGATTGTATCCCTGCAGCAGCAGGAGGTGGGGAGACTGGTACAGAGAGTGCCTCACTCCACCCTGACTCCCGTCCTCTTTTTTCCTGCTGCTGGGGGCTCCATCGCGTTCTTTGCCCCTTAATGGACCTGGCAAAGTTGAGTAGTAACGCTTGGGCTCCTCTCCCACTCCAAGCTGCAGATTCATGGACACACATGTAGTAAAACACACATGCATTCAAGATTTTGAAGAGTTTGAAACAGTTCAGTGAATATCAATTATCCTAACTGGGCGTCAGCAGGAGGCCCCACCTGGTTAAGGCTGGTTTCGCTGAGGCTGCGGCAGAAAGATGAGTTGCTGGAGCGGGGGAGGGTCAGCGTCCCTTTTGCCCTGTTCCTCTGGAGCTTACGAGCCTGGGCATTAATATCTATGAGGAGGCAGAGAGGAATAGCAAGCAAAGAAAACAAGAAAGGAGAGAGAAGGACAAGAAAGGGGACAAGTGGAGAATAACAAAGAGTGAGATGAGGACGAAGGGAAGGGAAAGTGTAGAGAAAAAAATGAAAAAGGTGTGCTTTAATTTAGTGTATCCATTATTATTACCATGAATGTTTGACACATGATTCTGACTGAGTCATTTATTCTGGCTGTAGTGGCACAAGCACATTAACATTTATGTGAGAGCTGAGTGGAACCAACACAAGTCCAGGTTTGGGTGAATCAAAGTCAGATGAAGGAAATGATGCAGGATGGACCAACAACAACCACATGAAAGGTGAACTAAGCAGCTCCTCGTGACTGGAGCTGGAGTAATCTGAGGCCATGCAATGGCTCACGTAGATGTACTCACACATCACTGGCACATGGGGTGACAACGCAGGTAGAGGTGGTCTTCATGACAATGACTGACAGCCACCCTACCTGAGGCCAGTCCCCACCTTTAGAGCTGGACTGTACCACTCGACCAGACCGCAGGGGGGAGCTTCTGTGTTTGCCCAGCCCAGACCGACTCATTAGAGCTGCCAAGAACTGGGGGGTTCTGGGCCCTACAGCAGGGTGGGAGGGGTTAGGAGGGAAGGGGGGGCTGAGAAAACAACCCCACACCCAAACACCAAGCACAGATTTACCCCCAAACACACAAACCTTTCGCACAACACAAGATATACATGCACTGTGGAGGGACACACATTGGAAGTTAGTGTGCAGAGATATACAATTAAAGGTGGGTCTCACAGGATTTTCCTCTTTAAAATGATAATTCAGATTTTTTTGGATGTGGGGTTTTGTAAAAAAAAAAAAGTTAATGATTTATATCTTACCTGTTCAATGATTTAGGAAAAGTAGAATTTAAGTCTGACATGACTGATGAGCTGATAGTTTGTCATGAGGAGAGGAGACCTAAATTAATTACTACACACTTAAAGCCAACTCTAACAGAAACTAACATATTTATTTTTAAACTTTTACATTGCTATCGTTATTTACACAGAACTTGTGGCTATGGTTATTTTGCAAGAACAAATAGCAGCAATAGCGTTTGCAGTACAGCCTGGTGCACTGGCAGGAAAATCCTTGTTTTTCCATCAAATTAACCACGTAATGCAAAATTAATGGCAAAGTAAATGGTTATAAATCATGTTAAAAGACGCTTCTATGATGTTTTTTAATTTTAGTTAGTTAGACTAAATGATTAAAGCAATCTACTTTAGTCCTGACTACACGCAGACCAGCCAATAGCTCAACAGTTTGGTCAGAATTAAACTTCCATTAGTCCAATATAGGTCAAAGAGCCATCTACAACAGGTAAGATAATAATTGTTTATTACTCTTCTACAGAATCCCACTTCAAAAAAGATGAACTATCCCTGTAGTATATCATTGTTTTATTAAAAACTGGCAAGCTGGATATTAGTTTGAAACAGTGTATCATTCACGCAGAAATGTCTAGTGAGTGTGCTCAATATCATAATGTTCAATTTGTGCCAAAATTCAAATTTATATTTGTCATTTTCATGATTACATTGTCAAATTAAGGATTTTATGAGTTATAAGCATGACACTTTATGCTACCTGTCAACTGCTTCAACAATAACAAGAAAGCTTACGAAATGTACGGTGGAGGGGTAAAAAACGTATTTTTACTCTATGATACACAGTGCCTTGCGAAAGTTTACGGCCCCCTTGAATTTTTCACACTTTTGTCACATTCCAGGCTTCAAATATAAAGACATAAATTTGTATTTTTTTGTGAAGAATCAACAACAAGTGGGACACAATCGTGAAGTGGAACAAAATTTACTGGATATTTTAAACTTTTTTAACAAATAAAAAACTGAGTGTGCAAAATTATTCGGCCCCCTTGCATTAATACTTTGTAGCGCCACCTTTTGCTGCGATTACAGCTGCAAGTCTCTTGGGGTATGTCTCTATCAGTTTTGCACATGGAGAGACTGAAATTCTTGCCCATTCTTCTTTGCAAAACAGCTTGAGCTCAGTGAGGTTGGATGGAGAGTGTTTGTGAACAGCAGTTTTCAGCTCTTTCCACAGATTCTCGACTGGATTCAGGTCTGGACTTTGACTTGGCCATTCTAACACCTGGATACTTTTATTTGTGAACCATTCCATTGTAGATTTTGCTTTATGTTTTGGATCATTGTCTTGTTGGAAGATAAATCTCTGTCCCAGTCTCAGGTCTTTTGCAGTCTCCAACAGGTTGTCTTTCAGTTCTGTTTGGCTTCATCTATGTTCCCATCAACTTTAAACATCTTCCCTGTCTAGGGTTGGGCATCGTTTGAATTTGAACGATTCCGGTTCCTCATTTGGATTCTTTATAGAGGCAGGGTCAACAAAGTTTACATGGTTTAAATGAGGTAACAAACCAGAGTTTTTTGTAGATGAACATGTTATGAATTTACGGGGTACTCTGCAAAACTTGTCCATCTAAACAAATCGTACACTTCCAGCCAGAGCATTTTTTTAATTTTGTTTTGAGATGATATACTAAGCAAGAGCAGAATGTGTTTGTTATTAATCTTGTTAGCCTGGAAATGTTTTCCTCATTTCAAGTCTTACTGAGCACAATTGTCTTACTGCACTAGCAGATTATTTCACTTAATCTGACAATTTGAGTCTGAACACAAACTCAAACTGGGGTTTGGCGGCTCATCTGGATATTTTCTTCGTTGGTATTGGGCAGCTTCTTTTTCCAGATGGTGGACTGGGTATTGAAACTAGGTATCCAAATTTAAATGTACGAACGATTCCGGGAGAATTGAAATATTAGTCCCGGTTCCAATCGATACTTGAGACTTGATGCCCAACCCTATCCCTGTCCCTGCTGAAGGAAAGCAGGCCCAAACCATGATACTGCCACCACCATGTTTGACAGTGGAGATGGTGTGTTCAGGGTGATGAGCCGTGTTGTTTTTACGCCAAACATATCATTTTGCATTGTGGCCAAAAAGTTCGATTTTGGTTTCATCTGACGAAAGCACCTTCTTCCACATGTTTGTCTCCCAGGTGGCTTGTGGCAAACTTTAAATGGGACTTTTTATGGATATCTTTGAGAAATGGCTTTCTTCTTGCCACTCCTTCCATAAAGGCCAGATTTGTGCAGTATACGACTAATTGTTGTCCTATGGACAGACTCTCCCACTTCAGCTGTAGATCTCTGCAGTTCATCCAGAGTGATCATGGGCCTCTGGGCTGCATCTCTGATCAGTTTTCTCCTTGTTCCAGATGAAAGTTTAGAGGGACGGCCAGGTCTTGGTAGATTTGCAGTGGTCTGATACT
The DNA here is from genome assembly GCA_031762555.1 of Cynodonichthys magdalenae. Taxonomy (NCBI): domain Eukaryota; kingdom Metazoa; phylum Chordata; class Actinopteri; order Cyprinodontiformes; family Rivulidae; genus Cynodonichthys; species Cynodonichthys magdalenae. Next base: position 15,344,354 of record JARVJO010000111.1, on the reverse strand, counting down.
CCTTCCATTTCAATATGATCACTTGCACAGTACTCCTTGAGATGTTTAAAGCTTGGGAAATATTTTTGTATCCAAATCTGGCTTTAAACTTCTCCACAACAGTATCTCGGACCTGCCTTGTGTGTTCCTTTGTCTTTATGGTGCTCTCTGCGCTTTAAACAGAACCCTGAGACGATCACAGAGCAGGTGCATTTATATGGAGACTCGATTACACTCAAGTGGATTCTATTTATCATCATCAGTCATTTAGGACAACATTGAATCATTCAGAGATCCTCACTGAACTTCTGGAGTGAGTTTGCTGCACTGAAAGTAAAGGAGCCGGAAAATATTGCACGCCCCACTTTTCAGTTTTTTATTTGTTAAAAAAGTTTAGAAGATTCAATAAATTTTGTTCCATTTCACGATTGCATCTCACTTGTTGATTCTTCACAAAAAAATTTAAATTTTATATCCTTATGTTTGAAGCCTGAAACGTGGAAAAAGTTTGAAAAGTTCAAGGGGGCCGAATACTTTCGCAAGGCACTGTGTATATATAATCTGACTGAACAGAACATCGGTATCAGTAATATAGATCTGCAAAGTTCAGCCTAGTAGTACTAAAGGTAATTTTACTGTTGTAGATCTTATTTATAACCTCTCACAATATTATCCAAACATGACAATATTTATAAAAAAAACATAATTTGTTGGAACAGCAAATTTGTCTTTGAGTGGATTTACCCGACATAAGGTTGTCAAATCAAGCTAGCAGGAACTTCTTCCCGCATTTGTTAAAAAATTATTTAATGACCTGTAAAATATGATACTCTTTGATTTTGTTGTCGTAGTGTTGACAATTTGAGAAAAAATTGCACCCTTTGACTGTTTGCTGCATCTAATTTTTATGACCATCGATGAAAGTTTCCCGAGTCAAGGCTTATGCATAGCATTGGCACCTGTGCGGCGTACAATAAGTCACGTGATGTCCAATCCAGTAATACAGATCAATGGAGTCAACCATAGATCATTAAATTAACAGACCAACTGTTCCTACCTTCTTTCACTGTTGGGCATTGAATTGAAGCAAGCAGGAACCAATTTATGGATAATGCCACATTGTAGTTTTGGGACCAGACTTGATGCAGTAGAGACGTGGAGCTTTAAATCCTGCCTAGTTCTCTGCATACACTCATAACAATATATGATCTTTCTTTTAAGATTAAAATGACTAATTACATAAATACTTTTTGTTATTGGAGATGTATTTTTTTTTTTTTTTTACAAAGGAAGTTGTCCTACAGCACATTAAAAACATGCATACTGATCCAATCAGGACCAGAGACAAATGCAATAAGGTGATATAGAGTATATCTGAAAGCTGAACGAACAGAAAAATATTTTGTCATTTGCTAGGTGGATACAAAGCTCATAAGAGCATAATTTTGGCACAAATTATACTTCAGATTAAATTTTAGGAAGACAAACAATTAATGTGGCAGCAAAAGTGTTCTTGTTGTCAATGAAAAAACCTGTGTTACCTTTTAAGTGTCATCTCATTTATAAAAGTGTATGTGAGAATACACACAATTCACACATGAGCATGCACGCTCACACATACACCAAAGAAGAAAATAAAAAACAAGACAAAAAGTAAAGCACAAAAAGAAACATAGAAAGTCCAGGGTGCATGTTTTGTAAATAACAGAGAAAAGGTTAGTGTGAAATTAAAAACTTGTAATATGTGCTAGTAGTTTTATCACAAAAAGCATTTTTTGCTGCTTTATGATTTTCTTTGTTTTCCAACATTACAAAAAAAGGATTTCATGTTTCAGTTCTTAAAATAACAAATTGTCTCTCAGAACAGTAGAAAATGCTTTAACAGGATAAAACTGCAAACAGAGGATTTTCATGTAACATAACCAAGAAAATACTACTCAAGACTAGATTCATCTTCTAAACAAATTAAAACATGATGGAACATTTTTATGTACTTCAGAGCTTCCTTTGGGTCTAGAAATAAAAATAATTTGCTACACCATGTGTCACTGCATAAAACTCATTACAACAAATACTGCATTTTACCTTTTAGGATACTGTCTTGTTTCTACACAAAATGTGTGTTAATTCACAGCTAAAGTGTTTTCAAATCAAGTTTCCATTTTTCATTTTGTAGAGAAAATATGAAATATAATAACTTGGAGCCCAAATATGGACATCCAAAGACATTAGGAGCACTTTTTGTAAACACAACTTTGTAATGCAAGTCAAAGTTTTTGATCATTATGGAAGAAAATGTGGTCTCATTTTTATCCTTTTTACAATCAGACAAACATCTGCATAGACCAAGAACACACAGTTCTGCCCAGCCTTTAACAGGCTGACAAATTATTCACAGTGCAGGTAGAAACTTTAAGAAAAAGTACTTGTACTCAGATGTTCTACTTAGAAAGCTGATACTGAGTTTCTGAGTTTGCAGGACCCACTGGAAATGGGTACCTCTGCACAGGGAGAACATGCAAACTCCACCCTGAAAGGTCCCAGGCTGGGATGTCATCCTGCAACCTTTTTGCTGACAGACAACAGCTCTACCAATAATAAAAAAAAGTTCCAAAAATTACAAGCAGCTACTGCAGAAAGTACAACCGCTTCCTTTTCTTTTCTGAGCATTGCACAGTATCCGATTGGTTGACCTCAGCCTCCGCATCCCAATAGATTATATAGAAGTTCCTCTCAACAGGCTGAAGGCAAACCATTAAGAGCTTTGAACTCCAGCAAAAAAAAAATTAATAATATTCCTGCAATAAACAATGTTGCAGCAGGAAGGTCCTGGTTTTAAAGTTCAGCTGAGGTTTTTCGCAGAGTTTACATGTTCTCCCCATGCATGAATGGCTTTTCTCAAAGTACTCATGTTTCCTTCCACAGACCAAAAATAGATTCCTTATAGATAATAGTGAGATTACTATGTGTGTGTATGGTTGTTCATCTCTACTGAATGCCACCTCTGACCCTACAAACTCAACCGAGAATGCAAAATTATTGGATAAAGATGAAGACAATTGTTCTTTCTCTATAAACATTTTCAAGATTTGTTATATTCAAGCAAATTTTAAATTTTGAAAATAATAATAATAACATTTTTATAAGTCTTTAGTTTCTGTTTTTATGGGCAAACAGATTCCTACACATTTAAACCATTCTGTAAATAAATGAGGACTGAGAAAAAAACTCTTTTTTTATTAGATAAAACACTGCAGAAAAAAGTATTTAAAGCCTATGCAAAGTTCAGAGAGATGAGGATGCTGTGATCCACAGCACTGAAGGCAGCAGTCAGGTCTAAAAGCACCAGAACAGCAGAGTTCCCCAAAATCAGCACTTAAAAGAAGGTCATTAAAAACTTTTTTAAAAAGCTAAGTCAGCACTATGGTAGTGTTAAAAAACTGACCAAAAGATTTTTTCAGAGACGCTATTTTTAACCATTCAGCTATTTGTAGCTGAATAAGATCAAACTTTGTTTATGTGAGAACATCATAAAGATGGCTACTCTCCAGAACAGGACTGAATTTAACCTAATGAAACCTCTAAATGTGCTCTGAGGCTTTCGATGTACAAAATAAGAGTTACAAACTATTGGACAACACATATAACTTCAACTTTTTCATGAATCTAGTTAAACCTTAAAGATTTTTATCTATTTTAGAGGCTTGTATTTTCTTCTCTATTGTGTAAAAAATATCCAACACTACCAAACAATAATAGAAGAGATGACTTATCTGATTGCTAGATAAAACTCTGGCCGGCACAGAAGTTGACATAGCAACCAGCGCACCCTGGCACGTTTCATAAGAGAGGTTGGTGTTGTTTTAATGTGTTACTGAGGCTAAAAATGCTCACTTGGTCTCTCAGAAAACAAGCTGTTTCCTAAAATCCTTCAGGAGTGCAAATGTGAGCACGTGAGTGGAAAGAGCAAACTTTACAGTAAACATTTGCAAATAAAGATCATATTTTCTAAAGAGGCACACATAAAGACTAAAATAGTGTGGACTGCTGCATTGCAGATGTAAAGTCATAATATTTGTTTTGAGTTGAGCTACGTATAAATTACAATTTTTTTTCTGTGGGATCAAATTTGGTCTCAATCAATCAGCAGTTTAAGAGATTAGATAAAAAAATAATCAAGTAAAAATTAAAAACAAAGCTCACACACCTATCCATTCTACGGTTCAAAACCTCCAACTTTAAAGAAATAAACTGGTCAATTGGTCATTCATCTGCGATGTATGTGTGTGTGTGTGACAAATAATCTGTGCAGGGTCTTCACAGCACCTTCTTATTAAACTGCACAGGAACAGAATCCTCTCTACAAGATAATGTGACGAAGGCTTTTATTCTGCATCACACACACACACACTGCAGAAGAGCTAATGAGCTGTGTTTTTCTGCTGAGTTTGACATGTTAGGAAAGAAAGTGAGTTAGACCAGCTGCTCTGTGTGTAACTTTATCTGTATGAGTGTGTTTCTTTACTCACCAGCAGTGATGGTATCCTTCTCCTTGGCGTTCAGCTCCTCAACCTCAGCCCTCCTGCGCAGCTCAAACCTGCGAGCATGTCCTTCTCGGGGTTTCCACAGCTCTTGGAGCAACAGCGGCTTCTCGTTGTCCCCAAGTGCTCGCAAGCACTCAGTCCGCCACCCTCCTTCTCCCTCCAAACGTCCAATCACATCACACAGGACGTAGGAGCGGGCTGCATCCTTGTTGAGAGAGTAACGCTCCAGAGCCTCTTTTACAAGTTCCTGAGCACTGGAGCGTGGTGTGGCCAGGACGCTCTTGTAGTTGGCACCGGAACAGATTTCATCTCCAAAAATCTTCAGCACCCCTGGGGCTGAGCTCTGCGTGGAGAGCTCAGCTGGGTCGTCCTCCGGTCTCTCTGGGGGTTCAGTCGTCGAGCGCCGATCCCCGCGGGTGTTTGTCCCAGTCTCTGCTTGGACACGGTCTCTGTAACTCAGAGTGCGGTACAGGACCTATAGACACAAGCCATGATGATAATGAACAGAAATATTTACATCTTACATCAGACACACACACACAAAATTATGTTTATCACTTAAAGTACCAAACATATTTGTTCATAGGAATGTCTAACTATGACCTTTACATTTGTTTGATTTGCTAACATTTGGAAATACTCAATAGATTTACTTTTTATAAAATAGGCATTTTGACTTAAACACAAAACACTTTTAATAAATAAAAAAAAAAAGGTACCATTCTAATAATAAGCCATCATACACAAAAAAGCAAAAACCTAGGAACCAGTTTTTCTAACAAGTCCAGTTTTCTGGGGAAAATTATTTTAATCCGCCATGATGCATAAAGACAAAATACTTACTTAAATAATAAAATATGCAAACAGGACGCTTAACAGGTTTCACTAAGGATTTATTGTGTTTTATAAAAAATGATCTTTGTGACGGCATTTAATCAAAAGCCACATTACTTCAGCTCAACTTGAAAAACATGAGCAACAAACTCTAGTCTAAACAAACAAGGTCACTAAAGTAACAGATTTAGTCTGGTCTGGTCAGCAATAATGTGGTAATATTAAGAATGGATCAATGGATACTTAAGTCATTTCCTGAAGGAAATGATTTAAGTAAATTTCTGGTCAGACAATTCTTCTCATTTTTTTACTGAGCTGGTTTTGTTTGGATTAAGGTAACTGACTGTAGTTGTCATCCTCAAATCCAAGCTTCTTCTGACATCAAATTATTCTATATCTAATTTCACATGTACTGTATACTGTAGACAGATGCATGAGAACAAAGAAAATATTTATAAATCTACACTTGCAGACAAGGTGAAGCACAGGCAAAAGAAGAACTCTATTTTTTGGGGTAAAACTTTTAAACTTTGAAAAACTTAAAATATTCTGGCAAACAATGCACCTACAGTATTTATACTGTAGATGCATTTTTTCCCCATATATATATATATGTATATTTTGTCTTTGCTCCTTTCATTTAACCTAGAATGTATTTTTAATCCAAAACACATTGTGTTACAATGTGTGTGTTGATGTTTGAGTGTGTGTGCGTGCACCTGTGTGAAGGTCCTACTCTGGCGTTTCAGGCGGCTCTTGGATGGTAGGGACATACTTGCCCCGGAGGAAGAACCATAAAACATGATGTTGTTGTTTGGATTCACAAACTCCACGACTGCCAAGCGAGTAAATTAAATTAGCACAGATGCATCAAAGACTAACATGCGAACAAGCAAAAACAGGCAAAAACACTGTTTGAATAATGTTAAATGTTTACATCCACCATAAAAGAGCCATAACAAACAAAATGAAAAAATATGTGTGGGGAGAATAATACCTTGATGTTATGTTTCTTATCAAATTTATGTTCAGCGGCACCAGGAAAATGTTTATAGTTCAGGGGACGATGTTTTACATTTCAGTTCACTGTCACCTTTCACACTGGAAAAAGAAAAACAAAGCAGATGTGTAAAAATTAGTTTACAGGTTGAGTTTTAAAACAATAAATGCATTTCAAATGACCAGGAAGTCACATAATTTGACTTTCTTTAAGAGTGTTTAATGAATGGTAACACTAGCTGAACTAACTTCACATATGAACAAAAGAGAAAGATTAAAGTTTACATAATTTCATAGAAAACACAGTTCTTGATTGTGGGTGTTGTTAAAGTTATCTGAGGAGTTATGGACCTATTTATGGTGCCTTGAAACTATTTGTTTGGAAGTCAGCTGTGTCTACAGCTGTGAATTATTTACATATTGGCTTTCTGCAGGGCTTTATTGAGAATAAGATTTGTGTTTATTTACCTTTTTAAAGATAAAAAAATTGTCAGCATAAATAAAAAAAGTGTTTCTTGAAGGAATGCGTATCACCTGCCACTTTTTATGCCTGAGTTTAAGTCTAAGATCATCTTGTGTTGAGAAATGCTACAGACATGTTTTGAACAAACCTTGAAAATATAATTTGCAAAATCATATAAGATATTTAAAGATTTCATGCTCAGATTATGTGTCATAAATGGCTTTTAGCTACCCGGAAAGTCAGATGTCTATTGCAACCATCTTGAATCAAAATGACTCAAAAAATTATTAGTTGTAGAGAAATATCCAAAGATATTTTAGTTTCATTAAAACTCTAAATTGGTCCACGAGGTATTTTGGTAGGGCAAACACCATCACAGTCAAGGGAAAAAACCTGCCCTGTTAAAAACATTTCTGTCTAATTTTAACAAGGTATCTGATTGACCTTTCTAACATTTGTTTTTTCTTGTATTCATTACAAATTTTTATTAGACTTCTGTGACCAAATAACCAGTTTTCTTCCAAGTTATATTAAACAAATAATTAAAAAAAGCATCACGCCTAAAAATATGAAACCAGGCCTTTTCAGACATTTTCTCTCAATATTGTACACTTTTCTGCAAAATAAGTCAGAATGAGCTCAGGCCAGAGTTATAAATAAATAAAAATAAATACTTGTTTTTATCATGGTTACGTCCATAGAGACACAATCTAGCAATTTGGGTAACTAAAATAACATAACCTAATCTATCTTTCAAATAAAAGTTTGCTTTCATTTATGTTTTCAGAGATAATAAATACTTTGTATTTTAACCCTTGGAATTTCCTTTGAAACTGTCAATATTTCTCCACCTGTTGCAGTAGCACTGGGAAATCCCTTTGTATAATGTCAGGCATCATTTTGAAGTACAGGCATTCCCCTTTTAAAATACCAGGCTAGAATCCCCAATCAAGATTTTCAAACCAGCACTCATAAAAAACACTACCAACACATTGCTAGTCACAATCACTAAATTTGAACAAACTGTGCATCATTTTCAGTTCAATGCTGTTTATATAGCACCAATTTACAACAAAAGTAATTTCAGGGACCATAAACATTCATATTATGAAAAGCCAAAGTAATCTATCTAAAGCAGCCAGTGGATTGACTCAAATTTTGTCGTAATCGCTCATCCTGGGCAGCACACTGACAACAGTGGAAAGGAACAACACCCTTTTAACGCTAAGAAACCTCCAGTAGAACTAGGTGTGAGCAATAAATCAACAACATACGTCCTAATAGACACATGATCAATATCAATAGAAAATACATACGACAGAATGTTGAGAATTTTACCAAACTGCGATCCAGAACGGCACGGCATTCTGGCGGATGTAGGCAGAGGAAAGGCTTTAACAAACTGACCTCTCACGGCCCAGCTAACCAAGGTTGGTGGCATGAACTAACTCACTCACTCTGTGATAAGCTAGCAATAACCTGTTGAGTAGCAGTTTCATGTTTCACCACCGTGCCACATAACAGCTTAAAAATAAAAGAAGAACTACGAGAAATGAAAAGAGAAAATGAGTGCAACTGGGTTGGGGCCAGAAAGGTGAGTTATAATTTGAAACTTTGAGATGGAGAATTTTAAAATAATAATGGTAAATGGTTTGAACTTATATAGCGCCTTATCAAGTCCACATGGCCTCCAAAGCACTTTACACTTCAGTCATTCACCCATTCACACACACATTCACTGATGGTGGTCAGAGGGTCTGGTGGCACCGGTGCATGGCAGCCCCACCTCTGTCAGTGTACCCCAGGGC
>JARVJO010000111.1:15305124-15316629 GCA_031762555.1 Cynodonichthys magdalenae | reverse complement strand
AGTCCTGTCATTCATGTCGCGTCCTCTGAGAGTAACATCTTGCAGTGGGATTTCACATAATGTTATTTTCAAGGTTTGGACAAAACAGCTACTGCATCTTTTCTCATCAGATGATCAAGGTTTAACATTTTGGAATGGTCAGCAGCAGGAGACATGCTTTCCTTCAAAGAATACACAGTTTTTGGTTTTTGTTATTTTGGTCAAAAATGGAGTGGGGTTAAGTCCAAAGGTTAATCATAGATGTAGCCTATTCAGTGATTATTTACTTAAAGTTTAATTCAAATAGTTTATGAGATATATTGCTAACAGACAGATGCACACTGTTGCTCTTTGCCTAGCTGTCGGGTAATTTACATTTTCTTAGACTTTTTAAACCGATATAATTTTAAAATGCAACAAATAGTCTGTTTGATAATTATTCTTTCATCAATAGCTTATTTATGTTTCTAAGTGGTATATTCTTAAAGAAAAAAGTAGCCTCTATTTGGTCAAAAAATTATTTATAAAAATATTTAATTATAAGTCTATTAGGCTTTTATTTAAAAAAAATCAATCAAATAAATTCCAAATTATAAAATAAATTGTTTATGAGGTGAATTGCAAACATCTCATTTGAGCTATCCTCATCTGCAACAACAATAACATATCCTAATCTGTGTTAATCCGGTTAAATTATAACATCCGCGGGTTCAACTGTCACGCGGCGGTGGCTCCTACCTTACAAGATTCATTTACAGTGGAAATAAGCAACAGTTGAGGGCAGACAGTTCGGATGATAAAAAGCCTGTTTCCACCTCCGGAGTGTCGGAGCGAATATACCGCTTCCGCTGAGATTTAACGACACGCAGCCGGCGTCTCCTTCGTTTTATCCTCGGTTCAAGCAGCACCGGACGGCGGAAGACGGATTCATCTCGACCCGGAGCTGCCGTGTTCCTTTTCTCCCGTCCGGAAGTGTGGGTGTCGGGAAACTGTCGGTGCTGATGCTGCTGGTTGTCTGTGTGCGTGTGTGTCTACAACCGCCGGTTCACCTCATCATCATCAGCACGACTCGATGAGGAAGGCTGTTTTCATCACTCATTTTTTTTTTTTTGAAGGACTGATTCATAGTTGAGGGAATTCATTATGCTGGGCCTGAAGTTCCGCTACCAGCCGCTGGGTGGTGCTGCAGGTACACAGCTGGACCGTGCCTGCTCACACCGACGCAGATGTTTTTGAGTGCAGCTGTTACCAACATATCTCATGAACCACTTGACAAATTTTAATTAAACTTGCAGAAAGTAATCACTGGATATAAATATACAAAAAATTTATAAATAATAGTATTGAAAATAAAAATAAAATTACGGGTTTTAATGAGTATTTAATTAGCACTTAGTTTTGCTTTTTTTTTGCACTTAGTACACTCTCTCAATGCACCACTTCCTAATATTTTCTTTATGTTTAAACAGATTTTATGTCTAATAAAGAACCATTCCTAAAATATATTCTTTACATTTCTGTATAAAGAAAGCATTTAAAGGGATTTCGTATAGATCTGATGGTCCACTTTAGGAAATTGATCCTCAGCAAAAGGCCAGCAGGAGTCGAAAGCAAATAGGTTAGGTTATTGGCGCCCCCTACTGTTTACAGGCCAATTAGACTGATTTAGTAGAAAACTATTCAGATACTAATTTCATTTTAATACGTCCCACAGTAGCCTTTTTTTTAAAAATATGACACCTGCATGTTTTACAAAAGCTCCTTGGTGAGCACATACAACAACCTGGCTGCCACAATAAGTCAAGAAAACAGACCAAAATAAATGGTCACACCTTTAGAAAATACTTGAATATTTTCTCCCTAACTTTTACATATGTTTTGTTTTGAATTGTTATGAAATGTACCACGTTTTAAAGAATGAGCATATAAAAAAATGGGTCGTGCAATAAATTAGCTTCCTAAAAACAAATAATTACAATTTAAAGCTTTCTGCAAGTATTTTAAAATGATGAATGGATCAGTTCAGCATCATACTGACACAAAACCATCACAGTCATTCAAATTCTTTCATTAATAACAGGGATTTATGCACATTTGTTTGGGTACAAATACAACCTATCTAGAGCAAAGCTTACACTATATGGGGCTGCTGTGGCTCGGTGGTCAGTGCTGTGGTCTTGTAATCCTGAGGCTGCAGATCTGAGTCCAGGCTGCGTCAGGGAGTGGCTTCAGCGTAAAGCAATCGCCTAATCTTTTGTATGAGCTCGCTGTGGTGACCCCTGAAGAAGGGAGCAGCTGAAGGAAAATGACAACCTTTTTCCTAAAAATGGCATAACTTCTTAGTTTAAGCACTTGCTGTGTTTATTGTGTTCTGTTGCAAATTTAAAATGGGTTTATGAGATTTGCAAATCATTGCATATTTTTTCCCAAAAATTTTACTGAACATCCAAACTTTTCCAAATTGAGGTTGTAAAAGAAATTATTTTGTTTTTCTTTGATAGTATACACTTCCACATGTTGACAGTTTTCTCAGTTTCATAAGTAAAAACTAATTTAAAGTAATTAAACACATTTTATGACCAGCATGAGCTTTTAATAAAAGTATTACAACATTCTGTTGTTGATAATATATATATAGAAAAAGCAGTGTTAAGCATCCAGCTCAGACTGAAATGTTTTTGGCAGCAGTTAACACATAAAGTATAAGCTTCTCTGTGTCCAGCATTGAAATAAATGAACCAGCAAAAAGCTTCAGAGGGATTACAAACACTGTTTAACCGGTAAAAAATATTCTTGGTTTAAAAAAAAAAAAGCAAAGAAGCTTTGTGAAGTGCAGCAGCAGTCTTCGTGTCTCCAAAAGCGATTATACTTTGAAAAGAGACATGTAAACTTCAGCTCACACTATCTTCAAGTTCTTCATGGCGGACTCCAGAGTCTGAAAACACAATTATGAATATTATGAATCACATAATTAAGACTCAAATTAGGCAACATGGCTGCATGTGTTCATATGATTGTGTTACCTTGACGTCCCAGATGGTCATTCCTCCGTCCATGCCAGTGGTGCAGAATTTGCTGCACTGGTTTCTTCCTCCATCGAGCACAGAGATTTGACTGAAACATTATTTCAGACAAGTCAGGATCAAAGTTGGTGAATTAAGTGTTTAATGGTTGTGACTAAATTTCTGTTTTTTAACCTGATGCTGTTCTTGTGCAGAGTGTTCAGATCCTTGTCGTTGCCCTGGGTCTCTGAGGCCCGACGGTCCAGGTTCTGGAAACGTTCCCTGGCGCTGATGCCTTTCTGGGCTGCCTGCTTGGGAACGTCCAGCTTTCCCCCAAAGGTCAAGCTGCCTTTGGCTCCGTCATACACAAACAGCACTGGGTAGCAGTCATGACCCTGAGGAATTACAAATATATATGCAAGTTAGAAAATGAAATATATATGCATTTGTTGTCCTACTGATATATATATATATATATATATATATATATATATAGTACTTAAAGGAGCTCATAGATGTGTTTATATCACTTTCCTTTTTAATGAAAAATCCCCAAATTTACTCTTTTTCTAAACGTTTCTTATGATCGCCTTTTTAAACGAATCATGAAAAACAGAAAACAAGACAAATCTTTGTTGGGCTGATAAAATACACAAAATGTAACAGCTAAAATATTCCTTCAAAGTATTACATTTTTCTTTTCTTATGTCCAAGGACACTAGTTTTATTTGTGCTAACTTTCCCAAAGTTTTCTTTAAGTCCAGTTCCTGTTTGTGCGGTTTATTAGACATACAGCCACCTGATGACACAAACCAGTTTTTCTTTGTTTAGCCTCAAGTTATGAAAATGAATCTGTGTATTTTCTACAAAACAACAAAAGAAAGCTTGTTAAAAAGTCACATTGTAACTGTGGTAAATGTTCCTTGACCCAGAAGATTTAGTTTTTTACAAAAATGAAGTTGAATTAAAAAAAAAAAGTAGAAAAATGTATCTTTATAATATAAGAGCTCAGATAAACTGTTCAAAATAGGAGTTAAATACTCACAGCTGCCACTAAGCTGTTCTCTGTGATGAAGGTAACACACAGCAGAGGAAGAGTCTCAGAGCTCAGACTGCTCACCCTGGGAAAGTCATGACCAAAAGTAAAAAGTCAGACACTTTAACAAATGCCACCCCGCTCAGATACGCTAACTAACCCCCTCGCTACCCCTCTTACGTGCTCGTCTTGCCTCCCTCTGCAACAGACACCGTGGAGTCGTGGGACGTCCAGGCCAGGCGATTTCCAGAGTGCGAGAAGCACACACTGTGCACCCAACCTCCACCTCCTGCTCCTCCTGAAGTCTGAGCTGCAGCTCCGGACCCTCCAGACTCAAACAGCATCTCCCCAAACGGCATCTTGCTGCCCCAGGGAGTGGGGCCGGGCTTCTCCTCCACCTCCTTTATGTAGGCTGAGAACACCCTGGTCATCAGGAGAAGCGCATGTAACCAAGGTTATGCTGAGTACCAATGAGCAGTCAGTGTTTTACCTGCAGTAGACTGCAATCAAAGTGATCTCAGTTTGGAGAATCTGGGTAAAATCCTTATGAGGGAGTCAAACTAACCTCTTCCTAAACCAAGGAGTACATTCTGCCATCTTACACAACTCAAACCTTTAAAAAATTCCAACACTAGGGTCCTGTCCCTAACTTAAGGAACCACTCATAAGAGGAGGACATACCTGCATTTGAAATCACAGGATCCAGCAGCCAACAGGATGTTATTAGGATGCCAGTCTAAACTCAGGATAGTAGAGCGAATCGGCTTCTTGATGTGCTTGCACACCCACCTGCATGCGACAACACTTTGTGCTATTTCTTCCCTTACAGTGTATTCTTTTGTATTCAACGAAATGTAACATTTCATTTCAAATTGATACAAGAATTCTGCGCCACCTCACCAGTCATTTTCCTGCTCAAAGTAGCAAATGGAGATGAGCCTCGAGCCGCTGCCAACAGCAAACTTGTTCTCTTTGGGAGACCACTTCACACAGCGAGCAGCGCGGTTGATCCTGAGGATGACCAGGGTGGGCTTCCACGCTCCCTCTTTCAGGGTCCACACATAGGCGTTGCGGTCAGCGCCGCATGTGACGATACGATTACTGTCTGGAGCCCAGTCAATGCCTGCAGAGGAAAACAACTTCTTAACTGTCTGATAGATACAGCAGAACATATTTTTGGTTTTATGTTTCTAGTATATAAATCAAGTTTATCCAGCATAATTTTGGTTCAGAGAGATTTATTAAAAGGTAATAATATTTGTGTCAGAGATGGGAAGTGGAAACATCTGCGGGAAACTAAAAGTCCAGTTAGATATGTGCATCATAAATAGGAAGCCACAGCCAGCACTTAGCTTCTAGCTAAACCACAGTGACTGAAAATGAAAAAGACAGACTCTGCGTAGAGTCACGGAAAAGGTTTTGTTTGTTTTATTGTTTCAGCCTTGTGGTACGGGTGTCCAATCCTGGTCATGCATGTTTTACTTGTTTCCATGTTCCAACCTGCCTGATTCAGAGATTAAATTACCTCTTCAAGTTCTGCAGAAGCCTGTTAGACTCCCATTCATTCAAATCAGGTGTGGTGGAGCAGATAAACAAGTATGCAGGATAGCGGCCCCCCAGGACCAGGATTGGACACCCTGGCCATAAGGAAACAGCAATTAGAATGTCAAGGATGTCTTCTTTTTCTTGTTTACATAGTGCATCCAGTGAGTAAGCTTTTATTTGCATGCTCCTTGTTTTTTCTTTTTGGTGTATTCTTATAGCAGCGTTACAGCACCACGTACAGGCTTGGTGTAGTCACTGTACTGTTTGGGCTTGTTTTCAGTGTCTCTGTGTGGATGCAGACATTTCAAGAGATGTTTAGAAATGACAAGTAAAAAGATGGATTTGAAAAATTGCGTTTTCATGTAGACAAGGACTAAAAGTCCAAAAAGCTTTGGAAATGCATCTTTTCACCTGCATCGAGCATTCTATTTGTTAAAGATTTTAAACTTCTTACTATGTTTATCAAATAAAGGAGACCCAAAAGTTGGACAACTGATAACATTTAACACAAATTCCAGATGAATTGAGTTTTCAGTTGCCACATTATGATTTTGTGTGACAATGAGGGGAGATTTTTGTTTATTAAATTGAATTTTCCTTTTTTTTTTTAAATTTTACTAATACTTTTTAACTTCTTCTCTGACAGCTTCCTGTTCCGGTAGTGTGAGGAGAGGTCGTCTCAAAAGCAGAGCCTGTATAATTAGACCCTCAGCAACATCAAGGGGACTCATTTCAGCTGCGAGGGTGCTTCAATTGAATTTTCCTAACAAAGAAGTGTTTATTTTAATTAGACTAAAAAAGAGCTAAAGCAGTAAATCATGGAGTCTCACCTGTCACCTGACCGTTGTGCTCTAACAGCTCATGGATTTTGGTCCACTTGGTTCCATCTTTCTTGTAGATGTGGACCTCATGGTTGTTGGGGCACAGGGCAATTTCTGAGGAAATAAAAAAACAACACACTTTATTACACTACAATAAACACGTGCTGCTGCAAATGGTAAAATACTCTAAAAAGAGGAAGAATAAGAGAAGAGAGCACAGTACATTGTGAGAGACCAGAGGGAAGTTTGTAACAGGATGATCAGTGAAGTGGACCATAGACCAGCTGACTACCTGTCTGCTTTCAGAGAAAATGACAGCAGTTCTTATTTTTCCATAAACTACCAAAAACCCATGAGTTTTAGTTTGGAGATGAGTCAGAAGAAGTGTTTGTCTAAGAGCTGCCACGTCGGTGCTGTAGTGCATATTTTTGGCTTGAAGGTGATTCAGTCCAAGGGTTCAGCTTGCAAGCTGTGTGAAACTAAACTGTGGCTCTCGATCACAGAAGTCAACAACATCCGCTTTGCACAGAAACCAAAGTGCTGATCAAAACAGCCAAATAAGGTGTTGATTTCCTCTAAGTAACAGAGCACAAAATGCTCTCAGAAAGGCACTCGGACTCTTACAGGAAACAGGAAATACCTTCTTCCACCTGGGAGCCAATCACAGACCTCTGCTTATGACACTCTTGCTTCTTCTTTGTGAGAAACTCAAGTTGGAGCTAGATGTACCCTGATTGTGTGGGCTTTTAAAGTGAATCAAAGATGAGGAGAGTAAAAGGCACGGTGCAGATGTCAGAGTGGGCGAAAGGACTTACGGGACCGATCTTTGTTCCAGGCATGACAACTAATTGGTTCCAGCAGGAAGCTATGGTACGCCATGGCCAATCAGCTGTCAGATTCAGATCAGGAAGTGGAAAGAGGAACCAGGATCTGGTGGGCTGGGAAATCAACAGTTCTGTCTTTACAAAGCAAAGGAAAATTAATACATTTTCATTAAAAAAAGGAGAAAAAAACTTGAGAAGAAACTTGCAAATTTGCAGCATTCTATGTTTAAACAGTGTTTGAAAAGTAAAACCCACCATCAGCTTTACTGAACTCTTAATTTGGGAAACACACGGAACTTTATCAGGTTGTTTTAATGAAATCCAGACCTTCAGAGGTACGTAAAGAAATATGCAGGCCAAGGGTAACAAACTAACAGTGTTTGAGCTCGAACACAGACACAAACCCCTCAAAACACATAAACATAAAGCAAACGTTACATAATAAGCACATTTACTTCCTCTTAGTTATTGCTGTATACTTTTTTTGTTGCTTTTCCCCCTTAAAATTTTTTTTTTTACAGTTTGTGCATGTGGGCGTGTGACATATTCAGTGAACCAGGAAAAAACAAACAGGCTACTTACCCAGAGGGCAGGACAGGGATGAATGGGTGAAAAGCTGCTGAGATGGGAGAATGAAAGAAAAAAAAAGTGGCAGGGGGAGGTGGTGGATCAAAAGAAGGTGTTCAGCTCGCGGACTCTGGCCAGTCAACGCGAACGCCAACGACAGAGTGAGCTCAGGAAGAAAGGAGCTGAGCTGAAAGAGAGGGAGGAGAAGTGTGAGAGGGGAAGTGGAGGAGGGCACAGTGAGGGAAACTCAACTGACATACAGGAAGTTTGCAGCTCTGATCTAGTAAAATCCTGACAAAGTGTGACTTTAATGGGGGAACAGACTTTTGATTTTGTTTAACATGAGTTGTGGTGAAAGGGAACTTTAGTTGGAATAAAGCAGAATGGAAGGGAGGAGAGTAAAAATTCAATGTCACACAAAAAGGAGGTGGAGACTGAGGGGGTAGGCAAAATAAAGCATGAAAGAAATTGAAAAAAAAGGGGGGAGGGTCATGTGGTTACTGCATAAAGAAAGAGGAACAACTTGAAGAGGAGGGGAAAAACTAAAATGTAGAGAGAAGAAAGGACGGCATCATGAGGACAAAAAAGCATTCATGTTTTAGTCCTGCTTTTGAATGTTATATATATATATGTGTATATATACACACACCTATACACACACTACTCACAAAAAAGTTAGGGATATTTGGCTTTCAGGAGAAATTTCTGGAAAATGTAAAAAGTATATGCAACAGTGACATATCATGAAAGTAGGACATTTAAGTAGGATTAACTGGTGATTTCCTCATCTCAAACAATTTATTTAAACTAAAGTTAACAATGGTGGGAACACCACAACAAAAAATTTCAACATCTCGTCATGAGTCCTTGAGCATCAAAACAGCCTGACAACAACGTCTCATGCGGTTCACAAGTCAACTTATTGTCTGCTGAGGCATGGCATCACACTCTTCTTGAAGGGCAGCCCTCGGGTCATTCAGGTTCTGGGGTGCAGAATTTTGAGCCTCTACAAAGCGACTCAGTTGATCCCACAGGTTTTCAATGGGATTCAGGTCTGGAGAAAGTGCAGGCCATTTCATTTGAGGTACACCAGTCTCCAACAGCCGTTCCCTGATGATGCAACCTCGATGAGCTGGAGCATTGTTGTCCATGAAGGCCTGTGTTGTTCATGTTGGGGAACAATCACTGGATTAATGATGTTATTCAGGTAGTATGGGCTTGTCACTGTATCATTCACAAAGTGTAGGGCAGTTCTGTACGGACAGGAATCGTAGCCTTATATGGTGTTTTTGGGGTGGCAATTATGCCAATCTCCTCTCCTCGTGCACCTGAATATGCATTCATCAGTTTACGCTACTCATTTATACACTTTTCCTGCAGATGGAAGCGTTTGTTGAATCTGACATGGCACGTTCGTAAGAACCGTTTGTACAAACAAAAGTAAGAGAAATTTAGGATAATACGAAAATATTCTTGCATGAGGCTAAATTGTCCATCTGTATTATGAAATACCAACAGTATGCCTCTGAATTAATCCAGCTGCTTCTGTTCTATGTCAGCATCAATAAACAGCCTGTCTTACCATTTTTAGGGAATGAAAAAATAACTGTATGACCGACAGAGGGTATTGTAGCACCAAGGAGGTAATAGCCAATAAAGTAACGATGCATCTCAGCTCCAGTCAGGTTTTCCTCTTTCTCAAAGACATGACCTTTAGATACTTTTTATCTGATGGAGGATGATTCTTAGGCCTGACTACAGTATTCTTCTATTGTCCTCCACTTGACTTTATTTTTATTTTATGTATAAACTGAACAATTGGCTGCTGTGATCATGTATAAACAACGGTCAGAAAATGGGTTAAAAAAAAGCAGCTAAAGCCCAGAGAAAAAACTTTGAAAGCCATTCAAAAGGACTAAATTCTGATTGGCAACACTTTTCAAAGGATTAAAAATCAGGCCTAATGGAAGAAAAACTTCAATAAGTTAGGGGTGGTTTCAAAATGTGATACTGGTATTTATTAATCATTTATAGAAAAGTGGAGAAAGTAAAGGAAATCTCACTAAAATTCTTGAATCTCGAGAACATGCAACTAACTTTGAAATAACCTTACTGCAACACTACACGATACATTCAGCCATCCAATTTATTTGAACGTTAAGAAATAAAACCCTAAACAAACAAATACATTAAAAAAAGCACTTCAGTTAGGCTCGTTGTGTAAATGTTCTTCATCTTTATTTCATGTTTAACTCATGATCAGTTACATAGAAATCCTCCATGTGTGTTTCTAGTGTTTCAGCTACAGAGCCCAACGCTGGCCAGCCATGACTCCACACAGTTGGAACAGCCTCTTCATCTCTTCACCATCAGATTCTGTACAGTTTTAACAGACAACCATCAACATGTACTCAGAATATTCATGACCCCAGGTCTTAAACCAAAAAACTATTTCACCAACTGAAAGAGAATTACCATCCTCCAGTGAGAAAACCGATCCCGTCACCGAACGTACAGTACTCAACACCTATATTGAAATATCACGTCATGGTTGCTCTGAGGTGAAATACAGTCTGATTTTTGGAAAACGCACCGTTTAGGGTTTCGATTTTGGTACTGGAGGTTAGAGAACATAAAAAAAACACACATTTCACATCACGTTTATTACGTGTCAGAAAACCATCCCACTTTTACACCTGGTTAATCTTCATTTAAAAGCAAACAAAAAATATATATAAATCAGTGATCTCACACGTCAGCTTAGTGTGTTTAGTGTTTGTGTGTGTGTGTAATTGTGAGAATGTAAGTACACACTCACACGAGTGTATATATGGTCTGATCAGTGCTTCAGCAGACACTCAATAAGGTGGTCAGTTATGTACGTTACTGGCTGCGTCACACGAGTGGAGGAGCTGAGATAAAGAGGGGGGTGGGGGAGTGAGCTCGCAGCGTCTCTTCATTCACTTATATAAAGTCTTCACATGATGCGCAGACCCTGGATAGAAGCTTCTAGGCTCTGAGGACATAAACACAGGAAAGAGTCGGTGCCAAATGATACGAGAAGGAAATAATTGTTTTTAAATCGTCAACATAAAAAAAAGAAGAAATAAATGTTACCTTGAAGTCCCAAATGGTCATCGCTCCATCGATGCCTGTGGTGCAGAACTTGCGACAATCCCTTTTGTCCCCTTCATAGATAGACACTTGGCTAAAAAAATAAAAACAAAGATGTAACTATACACAAACATTTTAAGAAATATGGTGTGACATTAACAGTGTTTCAGTCTTTACACCTAAACAGTTTACATTTGTTTTTGTAGTGGAAAGCTTATGTAGAATTAATATCTTACTTGTTGTAAATAGCTCTTTGAGCCACTTCAGTTTGGAAAAATAGTTTAAATCTGACAAGATTGACAAATTAATGGCTAATCCAAGTGGGGCCAAAACCAAAATGGACAACTTCCATCTTAAAACAACTACAATTTATAAAATCCCATCAAAGTTCATACAAATGCAATTTTATAAACCTTTACATTATCTTCAGTTTTTCCTTTCATGGATAACCTGTCAGAAATATTACTTACTGAATTGAAGTCTGGGGTAAAGCATGTAAAACAATCACAAATCCCATCTTTATTTTACAAAAGAGAGCCATAAGAATAATTACTAAAAAACATTACAGGCACCCATCGAATATATTATTTCATCAGTTGAAATTACTGAAATTCTAT
>JARVJO010000111.1:15221179-15238513 GCA_031762555.1 Cynodonichthys magdalenae | reverse complement strand
CCCGGAGAGAACCCACGCATGCACGGAGAGAACATGCAAGCTCTACCCAGAAAGGGCACCAGGCTGGGATTTGATCCAGCGACCTTCTTGTTGAGAGGCATCAGCTCTACAAACTGAGCCATTTGGAAAAACAGTTTATTGGATTTATTGGACTAGATGGACAAGCTAATGGATATTTAACTAAAGTCCAAAGTGGATTGATGAGATCTAAAATAAAAAACACTCAAATCTAAATATTAATTACAAGATCTCACATAAATATTAATTTATAAACTTCTCCATTGCCATACATTTCAAATAACACAATTATCATTATATATCTGCTGGGAAAAAATATGTAACACCAAACTGAAGGTAATATAAATGCTTCTAAAATAGAAAGTATAAATCTGCTATAATATTTTTGAGATTTGAGCTGTTTTATAAGGTCTTGGCCTCATTCAGATAGTTCAGATAGCTGTTGGTTTGTCAATGTGGTTAGTGTTAATCTATTTCTTCAAACTGATGTCTGTCTTACAGCAGGTAAGATGTTAATTAGTTATAACCTTTTCACTTGACCCCACTTCAAAAAGGCTGAACTATAACTTACCCTAACATGCATGTTTTTGCTCTGCAAGAGAAAGAAAATACAAACATAGAAAGGTCTGAGTGAACCCAAATATAAACCAGACACCGTGTTTTTTCTACTGATCATAAACCATCAGAATTACTGTCATAAAGTTTCCTCCGTAAAGAATATTTAACTCAGACAGTTCGTACATATTGTCAACTAAATGTGCCAGCCAGGCACAGGCACAGATTTAACTTTATTACGTTTTTATTGTGTAATTTGCAAACCCCATCTGTCTTTCGTTTGAGTGAGTTCACCGAAACATAATTTTTATTCAATAAAGTTTGTTTTTTTAAATAATTTATAGTTAAACTTATTTTTTACTCATCATGCTTCCAATTTTCTTGGGCAGTGTTGACTTCTCTTAGTTTCTCTCATGAGACTCAAAGTAAAACTTGAGGTAATTAGTGTGTATTATAATGGAACAGTTTTACTTCTGATCAGCCATTTTAAACAAATGAAAATTAAATTTGATGTGCTGCGCAGCTGAATTTTATCATAGATCAGTAAGCATCAGACATGTTTTATAAATAGGTTGTTTTTTTAAACATATACCAGTATCGCACAGCTGGAGACAATAAAGTATCTGAAAATGAAAAACAACAACAAAACAGAATAAGTATTATTAATTTAAGTATATGTAATGAACTTTGAATAAATTGTGATGTTTGCACAATGTTTGACATGCATGACACTTTTTGTTGGAATAGCCCCTTTATTCTTTTAGTGTAATTACTGTTAATCTCAATTTTTGGCGGTGGACTTTATTTTGTTTCATTTAAATTTTTTAAACACAATTTGATTTCAAAAGTTGCCAAAGTTCTCAAGTTTTGCACATTCTGTCAAAATATTACTAGTAAAAACATTTATTTAAATAAAAGTCCCATTATAAGAATTAAGTTGTAGTATTTCTAGAAGAAAGTTGTACGGGAATAAAGTCTTTGAAATAGACACAGTCGTTTGCACAATCGTTGCAAAGTCCTGCAATTGATGCTGTTCTAAAACATTAAGTATTTTGCTATTTGTAAAACTGATAGGATAACTTTACAAGATGCTCAATATTTCTATATATATTTTAAAACTTTTTTCACGTGTGACTTCATTCACAATGTTATGACTTTACTCTTTTAATACTATGAATATTCTTATAATACTATGACTTTATTCTCATAACATAATTACTTAATTCTCATACAACTTTTTTCTCATAAACTATTCCTATTACACTGACTTTATTCTCGTACTACTATGATTTCATTTTTCCTAAAATGAGGATTTTACTCCCATATGACTTTTTTTCTTGGCCTTAATAATCCATCATAGGTTCCAGATGCCTACAATAACTTAGAGACTATTTTCACAATATATTTGTTGTGCAAATTTTTCAAACACGTTCATAATTTCTGTCTCACAAAAGCGATGCCCTGCAACACATGCAACGAATTTGAGAACCTCCATGAATGTTTTGAGATATTTGGGAAACTCTTGTGAATGAGTTTGTCACAGCCCAGTGACTTACATAACAGATGCAGAAAAAAAAGGTTTTGCAAAAGATACACCAGTGTTTCGTTGTTAATAGTTACTACAGCAATTCTTCTCTGTTTGCTGAGTATCTTTTATAAAAGCGAGACCATCAGAAAAACACCCATTTAGCTGCTAAAATTCACGTTTACAACCTAGAGGATGAAAAAAAAAAGGCTAAGATGACCATTGGGTGCACATGGAGCTGAGACCAGGACCATTTCTGTCAATATTGTTGAAGAACTCACTGGTGTAACAGACCTCATGGCATGTGGAGGTGTAGGATTTGACTTTAGTTAACCTCTGACAGGCTCTGATGACACTACGACAGCGACATACTGATATAATGTGTCATATGTTTCAGCAAAAACTGACCATAGAACCTCTGACAGTTTCAAGTAGAGACAGATTTTTAAAAAAGCCCTGCTTTTAAAAGTTACTCAGCACACATAGCTGTCAATCAAACATCAGCTGTCACCTTTCACTAAAGCCTGCAAAAAGTCCACCATCTCAGCTGTGAAAGGACACCCTGGACACAAAGTCCTCTTGACTATGTATCAGCTCTAAAAGCTATATCCAAGTCAAAAGAGTGTCTTCCCCACCTTCCCTTCTTTGCCTGTGAGATGATTTTTGACAGAAAATTGCTGTCAATCTCCATTAAATCAGCCTGATCTTGGACCACTGCAGACACAGAGTCAACGCAATGAGAAAAAAAAAACTGTAACATTATTTCTTATCTTTTTTTTTTTTTCCCTCATCCTCAAGCCCGCAATATAAAGAGAAAATGTGAAAGCATTTTCACGCTGAAACACACACTCACTCACTCGCTCTCACACAAAGTGAGTGCTGACCGCTGGAGGCTGAGAATAGATGTTCTGAGTTGGATTCAGTTGATGTAACTATTATTTCTCCTCTCTTTCGGGCTCTTTTCTGCCCTGGTTCATGTTACACCTTTCGCGTCTTCTCTCCCTCCTTCTCTGCTGCTGCTCTCTCTCATTTCTCCCTATTCATCTCCTCTCTCTTCTTCCTCCCCTTTCCCTCTCCAATGACTAGGCTCAACTCACTCCAGTATTTTTAGTATTTGTGAGTAGGCGTTGCCAGGTCCTTATGAATTTTCATAAGTTTGTTTAGTGTGTAGGCTGACACGCAGCTCTCTATCTCTCTCCTCTTCTTCAAGCCATCTCTAACACACACATACACAATCACAGCCATTTAAGAGTACAAGAGCACTCGCAAACACACACAAACACACGTGTTAAGTGTGTAGGCTGGCTGCTGGTTAATGAGGATGTTTGGAGTCTTGGGAACAGCCTACAGCAGGCCTGTCAAAGTCAGCGCTATCACCCTCTTCGTCCTCCGTCATCCACTTTTTCTCCGACTTACCCCTCTTGTTTTCCTTCTGACTACTCTCCGGCCGCGGGGTTGCTCAGATGGAGACGTTCTTAATCCAGGAAATTAATTATCTTCATTTATCTGCTTCATCTCACACCCCTAGAGTATGGCTATATGTGGTCGAGCGCCTGATCTGATGTGTGCTCGCGAGTGTAGCCATGGCATTACGCTTGTGTATCTGAGGGAATACGCACGTGTCTTTATGAGCATGTTGTATGTTACTGCAGGGGTCCATCCATGCATTCGGTTCCAGTGTGTAACAGTAATTGCATTATGGGCTGACATGTGGGGCGGCTCGATTCTATTAATTAAATAAGAGGTAGAGGCTTGTGTCGGCGTGTGTGTTGTTACTCTGTCCATTAGATATGAGCAGATGGATCACGTCAGGAAGAATTAAGCCACTGTGGTTCTCACGCCCTGTCTCTGAAGAGGCAACACAAACACTTATGCACATAGCCACACACTTGTGCTGGCCTGTGAAAACTCCCTGTAGTATGTTTTGGGATGAGTCGCATTCAAGCCAATGGAAGCTTTAAAGAAAAAAAACATGTAGCCGGACTCCTCATGGCTTTGTTCTCCTTTCCTTCAGGCTGCAGCTGGTCTATGACTTGTGACAGATTCTCCAACCTCAGTGGGTGCTGATTTTTTTTTTTTATTCAGCACACGAGAATGTGTGTCTATGTGTTCCTCTCTGCTCCCCTCTCCTGTCCCACTTCAGCCCAGATTAGAGCGTCCGTCTCCCGAGGGAGACAAAAAATATAAAAATAAAGCTTTTTTTCACTAGAACACTGATCTAAACACACACATATACACACATATGGCCTTGCACGCACACAGGGTGCATTATAAAAGCCTACGGAGAGTGGCGCAGAGAGCCCTTTCACAGCAGAATCCCGAAAAGCTCTTGTCTGTGAATAGTAATAGAAAATTGTAGAGATGGTGGGAGAGATGTGCTGCACACAGGCAGAGGAATAAATTCTATAAAACAAAGCATAAAAAGGGATTTAAAGTCCTTTAACCCTCCTGTTGTCATTGTGTGGTCATTTTGACCTGAGTTTAAAATCAGGGAAAAAAATACCTAAATGACATTTTTTCAACTTTTTCAATTTTTTCTAGATCGACCCCAGCTTTAGAAAAAATAAATTCCCATGTAAGCTGTACAAAAAAAGTTACAAATATTGTCTTCGGGTAACTTTGACCCGACAGTCATTTTGCATTGAAATCACAATTACAGAGTCAATTACACACCATAAAGATGTGGAAATTATTTAGTTCTAAGATTTATCAGTAGCAGACGAAAACTTGACAAGACGTGGTCTTCTCCAGCAGAATGCACTGCCTGTACACTGCTTGAATTTGGTAGCCAAGGGGGGTGGCACTATAAATGAGGGTGTCTAGAAATGCTGGAACATATAGAATCACATGATAGAAATGTAATAATATTGCTGCCTGGTCAGTATGAGTGCCTTTTTGCTTTCCTACAGAGGACAAAAAGAGCGGGAAAGCAGTGCGAGAAAGTACAGATTCCCGTGGTCAAAATGTAAAATGTTGTCTTTGAGGCTGCAGAGTCCATTACTATAGATGACAGTACCCAAATCCTCTCTGCTGCAGCCATGAGTCTGCGTTTCACTGCTGTTCAGGTTCTAAAATTTTTTTTCAAATTCCCAGCAAGGCATCTCTGATTCAGAAGAGGAGGAGGTATCAGAAAACAACATGGGGAGGAATACAGCCCACATTTTTTCTACTTTATTTCTACTTTGGGGGATGCCAGGTTTGTTGATCTGTTTTAGCCTAGCTTTAAAAGATTCTTGGGAAATATTAACTGAATAAAGGGTTAATGTGCATGTTTTACCTAAAGGGATAATATTTTTGCTAGTTTTTTTTATCATCAGTCAGTAACTTACCTGCAGCAGAACAATTTGTTTGCTAAATCAGAGAGAAGTTTTCACTCCCGGGTCAAGCTAACAATCAAACAGACTGGTCTATACCAGAGTATATTTCGGCCATCTGAAACAATTCAAACCTTAAAGGATTTTTATCGCCTGTGCAGCAAGCATAAAAAAGTTAAGTAACTTATACTTATTTCTCATATTGTACATCCATCTTTTATAAGTTTTAGAGTGTGATACCTGTTAAAATGATTTTTTGAAAACTAAATCAAAATAATGTTCATGCTCAGCAACAGGCTGTTTGCATTGTCAGGGGGACATTGTTTCAAAAGAAAATGAAGAAAAAATAGAAAACCTAAAACAGTATGTCACTACTTGGAATGAATTAGTGAGGTCCTCAGGATGTCTCTGCAGTGGCACTGGTGCAGCTTCAAGAAGACAGTGAAACTTGTAGAAGTAAAATTGCTCATGATTTTATCATGGTCTAAACTTTCTAGCGATCACATCTAACATTTTCCTGGTTTGTGTGGGAGGCTTACCCTCTCATTGCCTTTGTAAGATACAGGTACCCACTGTTCAAACTGTCCCTTTATCGTCACAAAGTGTAAAGATAGCTGCTTACATTGCAAGCTACATGGCAAAATAACTACCGTATTTATTCAAGTATAATACAAAAAATTTTATCCTTAAAATCATCCACAATGTTGGGGGTAATACTATACTAGGGTCAATATTTTTTCTCATGTATTTTAAGTGAAATATTAGCCTCATTCACAATATACCTGAATCCAGAAATGAGACCAAAAAGCTGTTGAAGCGAGCTTACCTCTGATACTCCTTCATGCCTCTGAGCAAGGTAGTAACAAACCCAGGCAGGCGACATGATGTGGAGAAAAAAAGCAGTCCTGCAGCTCAGTATTGATAATGAACTACAAAAAAACACATGTTCGTTTCCCAAAAAAAGTTTCCCCATCCGAGGGGCGCTCGCAAGTAGACATTACCGAAGTACAGTAATTTGTTTTTCCACCAGAAGATGGACCAAATCTCATGTGAAGTCTCTGAGTTTTGTGTTGGCGCCCCTGGTGGACTATGTGTAAATTCATATGATGCTGCTACAAAGCTCAAAATCATAGTTTGCTGATATATTTGTTGTCAAAATACTGCAAAGGCTGAAAAATCTTGAAGTCTGTATGAAATTAGAAGTAGCTTGTGGGTTTAATTTTTTTATGCTTTTTAAGCTAAAAAAGGGGGGGGGGTCGTATTATACATAAGATTGTATTATACACGAATAAATACCGTAGATAAATGGCTAGCTAGTGAAATAGATATTCCTGCATACACATTATCTCGGAAGCTGGAACTCAAATCTGGGAATGACGTTAAAACTGACTTGACTTTGTTCCGATTGCAAGTCTGAAAAACATTAGGTTAATACCAATAACATTGTATTTATCTGCTTTCTATATATTCAAACACTGCAGCAAAATACTCACTCATAGAGGATAAACAGCACTATGTGTGCGACTGAGATGAATAACAACAAATAAAAGGTTAAACACTTCAGCTATCACAGCTATCACAAGCAAGACAGCCATGTTGTATTTTGAGGCTGTTCAGGGGGTCTGACATTAGATTTTAGTTATCTTTCAACTTGAAACTCAAAACTTCTGAGAACAATTGGCGCACACCAATAGCTATCTATTTATGTGGCTAACTTAGATAAACAAATAGGGAAATAGACAGATCAACTACAAGACTCAAACATTAGAAAAATGTAACCTTTACTTATTTACAGATTGTACAGAGGTACTGAGTGATAAGGTACTATTTACAACACAACTATAGCTTTGAAACCCCTGAACTTATACACAAGTTTGATACACAGCAGGAAGACCCACAGGACTACACACCAACAGACCCCTTCTACTCTATACTGTACACACGAACAGTGAGGCCAATCTAAAATCTCCACTTTCTGGAAACACATTTGAACATATTTCTCGACAGCGGCTGGCATTGTGCGAGAGCCAGTCATGTGCCGCGCTACTTACATCACGGGCAGGAGCCACAATGTTTGGATCTATGACCAAAAATTGGTACAGTCAGGGTGGAGGGGGTACATGTTGGTACATGTAGCTCAGAAGGTCCATCTCAGGGTAAAAAACAAAACAAACAAACAAAAAAAAATGTGTTGCAGCAAAATAGGTACCACCAGAAACACAAGTAGTACATCATGCAATTAAAATGAAATCAAGAAAACAAACAAATAAATAACAAAAAGGCGATGTACAAATGTGTGAGGGGGGACATACGGAACCTCTTCATGCTCTCATAACCAGGACATACACACGCATGTTTGTGTGTGTGTGTGTAACTGTAATATGGGTAACAGCAAGGTCAAATGTTGCGTGTGGGACGAAAGAGAGTATACCAAAACGGACACGCACCCACACACACACAACCTCTAAATACACACATTCTCTGTTTTATACAAATGCCTGCACAGTGTAAAACACACCCACACACACAGACAAGCACACTACACACACAAACTCACACTCCAATGTGGAAAAACTCAGACTAGTTGTGGAGGAGAACACTGTGGGTGGGATGGGGTTTTTGTTTCAACCACACAGGCTGGACAGTCATTGAGTGGGATTCAGATGAAAGACCCAGCTATGTGTATTGAGTTAACTGGT
Source organism: Cynodonichthys magdalenae (assembly GCA_031762555.1). Lineage (NCBI taxonomy): Eukaryota > Metazoa > Chordata > Actinopteri > Cyprinodontiformes > Rivulidae > Cynodonichthys > Cynodonichthys magdalenae. Next base: position 15,230,402 of record JARVJO010000111.1, on the reverse strand, counting down.
TAGCTGACCCCACATAGTTAACTAGGAGTTAACCCAGTAGTGACGACTGTACAGTGTAGTCCCAACCAGCAACACTCCAGGGAAATAAAATCACAGAAAAATCTAAAACATGCCTTTTTCTTTTTTTCTTTTTTTTTTTTGTCAGAAGCAGAATTTAAAAAAAGCCACGTTGTATTTGAAATGAGATTAATACTTAATACCATTCAAATCAAACAAAAAGAACTCAATTTCTAAACATTTAAAACAAAGATTTTTCTGTACAGAAGTATAATATTGCAACCTGATATTGTGCATATAACTCACACAACAAACCTGTTAAGATTATCAAAAAAGAGGGGCAGCGCTCACCGTTTAAAGGTGCATTTTCTTTTCTTCTGTTTTTGATTCAGACTGTCTTGCATTCTTTGCGGCTAATGTACTGTATATAAGTGGGTGTGTTTGTTCATGTGCGAGAGAGAAAAAAAGAGAATAGCAAAAGAGAGAATAGAGACAGACACTCAGCTAATGGGATATCAAGTCCAGTTTCCATCAAAATCCTTGTGCTGAAAAATCAATGCCCTTACTCAGTAGATTATGGATTTCTAAAACACTCATACACACTTTTCCAGCTTGTCGAGTGTGTGCTCGCGTGTGTGTGTGCGCTGCCTCTATACGAGTCAATTTACAAACTCCACTTTACCACGTGCCTCACTCCGTTAAAATGCAGCGTTGTGTTTATCGCCAACAGAGAGCCGCACAAGAGCCCTGTCGCCGCCGCTCATTTGTGACGCTCGTCTAGGAGTATTTATTTGATGAGTCAAAACTGCTCCAGCGATACACTCATGTCTTAAAATTCACCACGAAAAAACATCAAACAGGCCTCAAATTTATTTATTTTTCTTGTATTACATAGAAAGTTATTAGAAACAACACTGTCTCCTATAAAAGACGGCGTTTAATCGGATGAATCCTCACAACTACTGATATTACGTGATTTTCAGCAACATGTGGAGTTTTTTTTTTTTTAAAAACACCGAGACTGAACTTTACTCTTTTGATATTTTAGCTACTCTACAGTAGGAAGCAGGAAAAGAGCAAGAGGAAGCTATCGAGAGAATAAACAAAAATGATCTGATGAGAGAAAGAGGAAAGGTTAGAAGGAGAGATAAGAAAAGTTAAGAATAATAATAAAAAAACAGGAGAGATAGATTAAGAGTCTGTGTTGTGTATGCTGTTTGCATGATACCATAAAACTTTTGCTTCTGGAAAACTGAAAGAGCAGCGCCCTTTAGAAATGCTCTAAAACCCAACGGTAAAGAGAAATAAGGAAAAACATCTATCCAGCGAGTGATTGAGAATATTCATATTTTTCAATACAAAAGTGTTTTTGGTCAAACGTCTGTGTGGGTGGCGGGGGTACAAAATCTACAAAGTGCACAAAGAGAAGCTATCTGATAGCTTCACACACACACCCACTCTAATCTATGATCCTAGACTACTGCGTATGAGCATGTGTGTGCGTGTATGTGCATGTGTTGTTTGTGCGGGTGTAAATGTGTGCATATATGACCCTGTATAGGAGTTTAACTGTAACACAGGGCAGTAGGAAGCATGCAGTAAGACCTGAAGGTTAGCTAAGAGAGGAAGCAAAGATGCTGTACTGTATTGTCTTTAGATCTAGAAACACTAGAACACACACTCTCATCCTGAGAGGCTTTGACCGGTGGCCAGGTTTGGTCCACCGTGTTTTTTTTTTTTTTCGTTTTTGGAATGTTCAATTAGCTGACATCAACAATAACAAACAGTCTAAAGTTTTAACTTTCCCTTAAAAACAGACACAACATCTGTTTTGTATTGTGTTTGTGTGTGTTCAAGTGTTTGCACATCTCAAGGCAGGAGCTCACAGACTACTTAGATGTCTTTCCTGACTCCTGCCTTCCAGTCTAGTCTTGGATAGTAATTTCCATTCAAGTCGAGGATTATTTTAGTGTCGTTGACTACTCTTTAAGCCATGCCGGCAGTGCAGTTAGGAGGCTCAGACAACATTATGGGTTGACTGGAGAAATCATAGTGCAACAGAAGACTCCTGGAGATGGGGTGAAATAAAGGTGCGGTTTAGGTGACTCGAGTGTATGTGTGAATGTGTGATCTCAGAAAGAAATAGATTTTCAGTGACCCCTTTATCTCCAAGAGGCTGACGAGAGGGCGGGAAAGGTTGGCTCGTCTTTCGAACACTGTCACCTTTAGATCCCACTGTTGGCGTTAGACTCCAAGTACAGTGTCCCTCTTATTCCACCAGGACTTCCATCTGCCTCGTTAGACGCATTGTCAGTTTGTGCCCCGTTGCCCACAGCTTGGGGAAAGTACACACACTGACACTCACACACACTTTCTCATCTCATATTGTGCCTCCAGGTGTCCCTGTGGCCCCCTTCGCTTCCTTAAAGAGGGTTTAATAAAGAAACAATAATGTATTCATTCAACATCACTGTTTACTTTTTAGTCTAGTGCTGACCTTTCTGTCTTTCACTTGTGTGTGTGTCTCTGTGTGTCTGTGTGTGTTTTCCAGTATGTGCTTAGAATCAGAGACTGCCTGGTCCGGTAACACACACCCTTTCCTTGCATGCTTGTGTGTTAGCGTGTCTCCGTGAGATTAAGTGTTTTGTTTTTGTCTCTCAGACATCAGACTCGATGCTGGGCATGCGGCGGTAAAGCCGGGGTCGGTTGCCACCTGCGCTCGAGGCTCGCGGTGCTGTCACATAGCTCATTGGCTGAGAAGCTGCAGGCGGAACCATGTAGGCCACCACAGGAGGCTCCTGCTGAGGGTAGAACACCTGTTGGTCAACATGGCCACCATGCTGGTTGATGTGATGGCTGCCATGGTTACCAAGTGTGAGCGTCATAGGCATCCTCTGCTTGTAGATCTCGTGGGTGGAACTTCTCTGTGGCAGGCGAGTGGCAGCCTGGGAGGCTGGGTCTCGTTGTGCTGTGCCGGGGGCCGACTGCAGGAAAGGGTTGTGTGATGGACGATCGGGTAAGAGGCTCTTTGAGCGCCGGGGAAGAGGCATGGGGATATCCAGACTGTGGTGGTGGGAGGGAGACGGAGAGGGCGGGCTGCGGCTGCTGTATGGACGATCGGAGCGCATAGTGAGAACATTGGCATAAGCTCCATCATCCAGAGTCAGTTCTCTGTCCCGATCCCTGTCAGGCAAGCTCAGTCCTCTCAAGTGGGCGTGAGGTTGCGACTGCCGCTCCGGAATGCCATCTGGAAGCATGTTCTCGTAGGAGTGCTGGCGACTCAGCTGGAGGTGCTGGGCGGATGAGGAGGTGGGGATGGGAGACGGTGAGGAGGGGGTGGGCTCGAAGTGGCTGACAAGTCCGTCTCCTTCGCCCACCAGGCCCAGCTCACTTTGAGGATGGTAGTGAGTAAACATGTCCCCACTGTGCGGGTGAGTATGAGAGTAGTGCGAGTGCAGGTGATCTTCGCTGATGTCGTACAGGTTTCCAAGGTGGGCACAGGCATCACAGCGAGTTTGCGGCGAGCGAACAGTGTAGAGGCCAGAGTAACCACTGAGCTTGGTTAGGCAAGTACGACAATGACCAGGCCTGGTGCCTTGTGTCCCCGAACCCCCACCTGGGGCATCAAATGAACCCCCAGTCTTGTCCTTTACACTGAGTAACAAAAGAAGAAAAAAACAACCCCCGTCATGCAAAGAAAGACATTTGATGCATGTGAGTCATGCTTTAATGTTGCGTTTTGGGGAAACCCTACCTGCTGTGAGTGTAGGTGCTGTATTTCTTGTCCTTCAGGGAGTGTAGGTCGGCCTCTGCGCTGTGGCTGTGGTGCAGTAGGCTGGCGCTCAGCTGCATGATCGGTGCATCCGACTGGTGTGAGTAAGTGCTGTCAGGTGGAAAGAGGTCAGGGGGGTAACTACGGTCATCACCTCCCCCCTGGCTGTCTCTCTGGTACGGAGGAACAGACTGTAGACTTGCCTGGTCAGAGTCAATTGAGTAAATCTTGGTTCCTCCGCCTCCACCACCACCTCCACCCCTCTTCCTCAGCTGATTAATTGGCTTAAACCCGCCCCTCACTGCCATTGAGTCCGAATCTTTGTGCGAAGGTGGCCGACTCGAACACTCAGACATGTCAGAGTGCTGAGGATCTTCAGGCAGGTAGCGCTGGCTTTTCATAGCTGGAGGCCCGCCGCTCCCTGAAGCAGGGGTAGGGCTCTGGCCTGGAGAAACAACACTTGGTTGAGTCTTCAGTGTCTCTACGCTTTTCTTCCACAAGGCTCGCGGCTTTGATGCAGTGATGGCTGGCCCTGGAAGGCGGTTCTTGCCATTATCATTAGTGATTGACAGCTGAGGTTTGTTGGGGCTGGTCTGGTGAGTGGGGCCTTTCGGTTGTCCGGGAAATGGTGCAGCATTATTAAGGTGGTTTTTATGTCTCCCGGTCAATGACAGGAAACCCTGTGGGCCTGCAGCGTTGCTATAGAGACCAGGACCCTTCTGAGGCAGACTATGGAGTGAGTTACCTAGGAGACAAGAAGACATGCTCTTCAGACAACAGATACAATAGATGGATGTTTGGAAAACTGCTTGGCCAGTTAGCTGATAGATTATCTATTGCTTTAGCATGCATAATGTGCCTTCTTATGCTTTGTCAATCACGAGGCATGTGTGTGAGTGTGGACACCACAAGGAGAAAGGTGTCACCTTTGCACATTCTCACACTGACATCTTGTTCGTCTAATGCTAGGAAAGAGAGCATTTGATCTAGATTGTTTAAATATAGAGAGTGTTTTGTACCATTTATAAAAGTGTTACAATACCTTTTCCTGACATCATGTCTAGGATGCTCGGTTGTAGGAGGACAGTGTTGCGTTTGGGCGAAGACATAGCGATTGATTTGGCAGACTTAAGCAAGTGCAGCATGTTGGCTTGAGGACTGAAGTCTAGCTCGGGCGTTTTCTTCTTCATATCTATATGAACACCATGAATACAGCTCCATATACCCTGAGAGAAGGAGAGGAAATTAAAAAGAAGAGAGAAGTTGAGGAAATGAGGGGCAGGGACGGAGGGAGATGAGAAAGGTAATAGAAAAGTAAAGGCAATTCGCCAGCCAGTGTGGCTTCACCCATAAAAAGGTTCAGACACGCACAAGACTAATTTCCTTACAAGGCATAATAACAGAGACCCCCTACATCATCTTGAGTGTGTTTTCTGCAAACCCTAACCTCATTTTGTTTTGTAAAGCGACTAGAGGAGATAATCACCACTTTTTTTTCTTTTAAACCAACTGCCTCAGAGGTGCCAAGAAAATTAAATTGAAGGGATGATGTCACTGGAGGGTGTGTGTGTGAGGGTCTTTTGAATGAAAGGAGTTGTTCTTCCTACAGCCACTTAACCTCCAGCATCACTGCTCTAAGAGCATGTGCACACCAAGAGACACAGAGACGCACGCGCTTATAAAAACGCATCACACTTTCCTTTTGTAAGACACTTAATGTGTGAAATGCTGCTCGTCTGGAATAAAAGCTCTGCTTAAAACAGAGGCATCACGTATGAATAATGAAGAACATGGTCTGTCTTGATGTGCCCATTTGTGTGTACATTAAAGTTTGTGTGCACAAATCTGTCTGTCCATCTGTGGTTGACTCAACTTCCCCTCCCCACTTGCATACGTGCAACCTTTTTTTTTTACTTTAGGAGACCTACTTGGGAATATGTTTGTGTGTGTTTGCATATTTATGTAAGGCAGAGAGAAATGCAGCTTTGTGTGTTTGATTTTATCATCCTTTTAGCAGTTTTGATTCGTTTATACTTCAATCCATGTACACAGCAGTAAGTTTATCTCTGCCTCAGCTGGACTCTATAATAAACCTCTCCTCCTCCTTGCTCTTTTATGGCCCACAAATATCCAAGCAGTCACCCTGTATATTGACAGTGATAACTGTGTTTGTTTTTTTTATATACAAGTCACAAATTCCAGCTCATGCATATTTCATTCCTGTAGGTTTTGCACACATTTAAAGGGGGCATATCATGCAAAATCCATTTTTTGTGGTTAAATGCATTTTTTGTGTACTTGGAGTCTCTAGGAGTGCAGAAACGTTTAATTTAGTTTCTCCTGGTGCTGCAAATTTTTTTTCCTATTCTGTTTGGGTAATTTTTTCTACCCTACTCAGTTTTCTTTGTTTTCTGTGACGTTTTGTGAACTATTATGCCATAGTATTTGTCACAGAAAAGGCAAATAAGGTCTGGACTTACAATCTACAATTCAGTCTTTATTCTCCTCTCACTCTGGGTCAGACTCTCGCTCCAACATGTAAGGTTGGATGGACAAGTCTTCTGTTGCTGACATTTAAAAAAAAACATTTCTGTGCTGCTAGATCGACGTTACCCCTTCTATCAAACTAGAATGAACCGCTCTGGAAGCTGGAACGGGGTGGAGTGTGAAACGCCACATTTGGATTTAAAGAGACAGCCTCAAAACGAGTTGATCTTAGACCCACCTCAGAAAAGGGGTGAAAGAGGGGCTTGTGGAGTTACAGTAAGGAGGAATCCAGACCAAACTCTTGCAGATCCACTTTATATAGACCCCAACTAAAAGTTTTAAATTGCAAAGGAAAGATTCAAATGCATGATATGTCTCCTTTAAAGTTAAAGCAAATTCTTTAAAAGAAGAAAAAAAAAAGAAAAAAACCTGTTGCAATAAAGCACTTTTGTTTTAGTCTTCTATTAAAGAGTTTGTAAAGCTAGTTCTCATTTGATTTTACACATTCTGTAGTTCAGCTGTTCTGTTAATCATCAATATTTTTGCTCAACATTTCCTTTCCCTGCTCTGATATTGGTGTTTGCAACGGGCTTCGGTGCCTCGCGGCATGAATCAATGCTGTAAAGTCAAGTTGCTGCACTTTAAGCGATTGTGTTTGATAGGGAAACAGCTTTGAGTGCTGCAAATTCAAACCGGCAACAAAGGTGGAGAAAGCTGCACCCCGCATACCAAATCTGGACCAACTCAAGGCTGTCAAACACAGGTTTGAATCCCTGAAAAACGGCCTCCTGCAGAGAAAATGTGTCATTAGATGTGTTTCTATCTCCTCACCCTGCTGATCGTGAAGAGCATTCCAGGTCTTCCAGAGCAGACTCCTGTGAAGCAGTATCTCAGCCTCCAGTAGAAAAGGTGCTCTGAGATGAAAGTGAGGATAGAGAGGCCCATGGCTGTAGCCAGCATATAGAAGACTCCTGCCATGTTGTCCACGTCCAGCTGGCTGGACATGACCTCATTCTTTTCATTGTGGCAGATCCCAGTTAGCCACTGCGCCTCCAGCTCCTCCATCTCACCTGTTGGAAAAATACAGAAAAACGAAATGTGTTTATAGATGGCAGCATGAAAAGGGCACGAGGAAGGAAGAAACAGAAACTGATAACAAGTGAAAAAGAGATTCCATTAACGAGATAGAAGAAGAAAAGTAATAGAGGAAAACTTGCTAAGGCAGCAAATTCACTGTAAAAAGTCTCACAGTATTATCACCCATATTTCTAAATTAGGTTCATTTATTCTTGATTTTTTTATTCCTTTTTTAAGTCACTTTAGATAAGAAATAAAAAACAGCAGAAATTTCTTCTCTTTTTCAAATAAAGCCTTTTAAGCTTTTAATTTACAGAATAAAAAAATATAAATTTCACTAAGAAAGCAAATATGCACCTTTCTCACATTAGAATTGTTTTGTAATTGTGTTATTTTCAGTGTACTTTACCAAAGTTGAATAAACGGACATTGCCCACTACTTAATGAAACATGTAGTAAAACAGTTTTCAGGATAGAAAGAAGGTGGTAGTGATCAAGAAAAATTGAAAAAACATTTTCACCATGTTCCTGTGGGTTTGGGCTTGAAGGTGTTTTGCCCTAAATAAAAAAAAATCAAGTGTGAAGCAAAGTACTTCAGTGGTTTGATTTCAGTCTGGCTGATTCTTTTTTTTCCCATTTGCACCATCTCACAGCTTATTATTCAGAACAATCTGGAGGAGTAAACATAACAGGACAGGGTGGGCACAAACACACACACACATAGACAAACCCACACAGAATAATGATGATGAAATGGAGTGTTAAGACTAGCCCTTGATAGTGTTCTAAAAGAGGAATGGGGGAGAAAAGAGAATTTTGTTAGAGGAGAAAGCAAAAAGCTAAAAACAAATAACACTCAAATAAAAAAAAAAGTGGTGGTGGTCTGTGTGTGGGGGGGGTCATGTCAAACACCTCCACAGCCTCAAAACCTTAAATGTTACTGCAGGGGTAGGTAACTAAGCTCTAGATTGAAATGCCCACCCCTGCCTTACCGTCTCCTATGATGCTGAGTATGGCCAGGTCGACCAAACGCTTCCAGTAGGATCCTTTCTGTAGAGCAATTCCATAACCAGTGGTGGCAAAAATGTAACCACTGCCGATCGTCACCAGCTTGCAGCCATCATCTCTGCCCGCCATGTAGTTCAAGACCGCAGCATCATAAATGAAGGCATCAAGTTTTCTGGAAGAGAAACAAACAGTGAGTTCTGGAAAAGATCAGGATGTCTCTACAGTCAGTCTGAGCGGCGTGGTGTCTGCAGTTCAGTGCAGCAGTTCTGCCATGCCTGTCCACTTCAAGCATAAGGAACATGGTTTTAGAATTCAGATTGTTCAATGTAGACTGAGAAGACAGATGGTTTGAAAAGAGGGTAAAATAAGTAATTTACATCAGACAGAACAAAGAAATGGAAACAGAGATGTTCTCAAATTTCATCTTTTTAATCCATTAACTCATTACCAAAACCTGTGATTTCTTCTTTGTTTAAAATACATATTGAGGAACTTAATGTATTTCATAGTGTGTTTCAAAGTGTGATGTAAAAGGAAAAGTGTGTGAGATAAATGTGTGAGGAAAAGTCAGCCTAGACTGCAGAGGCTTCAAAATATAATGTAAAAAAACCAAACATAAAGTAAAAACTGTGTATTTTTTTTACAGCACTTGATAAATGGTGGATGAGGCTAACCCTACATTCTGTTCCAGTGTTCATATCAGAGCTAAAATGTATCCAAACATATTTGTTTTATTATCACTAAATGTAGCAACTTTCTCCAGTGAGATCACCTGAACTGTTACAGTAAATGCTCCTGAAAAATTGTTTCCACTTTTTGCACATTTTCTAACATTTTCTGTGTCAATCTAACCTCTAAACACACACACACGCCCCCACACCC
>JARVJO010000111.1:15200610-15210616 GCA_031762555.1 Cynodonichthys magdalenae | reverse complement strand
ATTATGAAGTTTAATCGTGCCTCTTCGGTCCCTCTGCAGCAACTCTTGACCAAAACTACATTAGATAAATTTTTTTGGTTTGTTTTTAATATCCACAAAAGAAAAACCTAGCTGTAGCAGATTTTCTGTTCATTTGTTTGCAAATGTTCAAAACTCTTCATACAAGGAGTGAATTATGTTGATTAGATCATGATGGTAGTGAACACTTCAATAGTATGTTTTTTTCTCAAATTTGTCAGCATTTTTGTTTGGAATACCTGTAAGACAAGTTGCTTAGATAATGAAAAAAGGAAAGGTTTTTTAATTGAATTTGGTAAAAACTAGAAAAGTTTTTTTTCTTGCTTATATAAAAATGGTATTTGTTGTCGTAAAGTGTAAAAACATTTTTGAATGTTCAAATTCACTGTATATTTTTAGCAATGTCACCCCCACTGGCCGGAAACCACCACTTTAGTCCTGGCCTTGCCTTTGGCTCGTCAAGCTGGTCACAACTGAACTTTATTTCTAATGACTGCAAATCATTGGAATGTCACATATATAATTATATAAATAAGTAGTTTTAAATGTTCTGTTGTAAAATAATCACTGCTTAAACAAGGCATTAACCTTATCTATGGATACATGCTGATATTAGTGGCACTTACAAAAAAACTATGACACAAATGAAATATTTTAGCTGCCTTGAAGTAAAGCTGTTAATTTGCAGATTGAGGTGAACAATAAAAAAAGCAGACTTTTTGATCTGTTCTAAAAAAATAAAAGAAAACGATCTTTGTTCTGAATTGGAAACAGGCTAAAATCTATATTTTGATGTGAGCAGAACAATAATCTGCAGCTCAAAGACAGCAGTCAGCTGCAGCTTCTGTTTTTGATGACGCTTCAGATAACAGTTTCTGTGAGGAGCTTTGGGAGGGGAATGGTAATTTGATCTAAGTTTGCCTGAACTGACTGAAATAAGAGCAATAATAGGTCACTTTATTGCTGCAGGGGGGAAACTTGGACTTGTGCTTCCTGCTGCTAGAAGAAAGGATTGGTGTGATATTTCTGATACATATATATGTACGTGTGTGTGTGTGCGTTAGTCTACCTTTGCCTTGGGCCAAGTTGCGGTTGAAGCCCAGTGGACTGACAAACTCAAAGAGAAAGACAGCAATGGCGGTGACAAGGAGCAGCATCACAAACATCATCACCCAAACCGATGCACTGAAGGGTTCTACGAAGAAGGTGGAGCAGGAGACACAGTTTAAGTGAAATTGAGTCCTTGAGACGGAGAGACGTTGAAGAGGAGCAGGAGATGCAAAAAAAAAAAAAAGAGGAGGGAAAAAACATGCAACACGGTTGAAGGGGAGAAACAAAACCAAAAATAAAAAAATAAAAAATTATGACAGAGAGGAGAGTCAGTGGGAGTGAGAGTTGAAGGGAAAAGGAGAGGGAGAGTTAGTCACAGAGAGTTTGACGGCGCACATTTCCATATTTTTCATTATTCCCTTGGATGAGAGCTGAGAGAAGAAGAAGCTTGGGGCAGGCGGGGAGACGATGGAGAAAAACGGGGAGAGACAGAGGTGGGAGAGGCGAGAATCAAACTCTTAGTGATCTGATGTGCCCTGCTGTGGGCATGTGTGTATGTGATGTATTTGTATGAGTCTGTGTTTGGTGAGCACCAGGGCAGGAGTTCAGAGACTAGGATGAGTGCCAGGAACCCAGACAAACTGCATGTGTGTGTGTGCGCGTCTGTATGTGTGTGCGTGTCACTGCATGTGTAAGTATGTGACTGCCAGAGTTAGCCAACCCTGAGAGATTGCGCGCTGAGGTGCCTCTAATATGAGTGCGAGAGATACTGAACCGTCACTGATACCCTGGACACACACACACATACACCCACCCACACACACACATCATTCAGCCCTGAACATAAACACGGCCACATTCTCCACTCGACTCAATACACAAATGTCCCCATATATTAGCACTGTATCACACAAACTTGTTTTTCTTTTTTCTTTTCTTTACACACAGGAGTTCTGACACATGGCTCGATACAGAGGGGCCGACACACGCATGGTCCAATACACCCCCCTCGCTCGCTGTCTCGCTCCAATGACAATACAAGACATTAGGCAAGCATGGAGGAGAGCTTCGGTTTCTAGTCATCTCAACAACTGGAAATAAAAAAAAATAAAAAAAATAAAAACAGCTGCATGCTCCACTTGCTCTGCTCTGGTAGAAATATTAATGTGCTCGGGGTGTTGAGGCCTACATAAAGTCAGAGTACAAGAGAAATTTGGCCAGCACGTACTGTCTAAATAAAATATTCCATTTAATGTTCGGGAGTTTTGCCAACATGTAAGCACCTCCCCGTTATTGTGTCCCTGATAGTCAGCACACTACGGGGGTGGGGGAGTACAGCTGGGAGGAAATAAAAGGAGGGAAAATAGGAGAACGTTCGTGTTTTGGGGGAAAAGGCTTTACCAAGAAAGGCAGAAGGCGAGACGGTTCCATTGCTCCGTGACACCATGACGCTGATCCCAGTCTCGACGAAGGGCACAGAGAAGTCAATGACCTCTGACCTCTCTTCATTGATGGTCAACGACCCGACGGCCATGATGGCTTTCTTATACACCACCTGACAAATAAATAAAACCAGAGTTACACTGAATACATGACTCACCGCCTCGCACGGCAGACGCGACGCTGAATATTTGAACAAGATCATAAAGTTTATCTTTGGAGACGTAACCTTCTTGTTTTATTTTAGATGTAAAATATCAAAATGACTCCACGAAATCTCATCCGTTGTTGGAGGGCACTTTCAGCTATATCAAATAAAAAAGAAAATACAGCTATCTTTTTTTTATTATTTATTTTTTTGCAGAGCTGACATTTCTGTCTGAATGCATTTAGACAAACAGTCATTCTGCTCTTAATATTGTTTTTTTATGTAAGAAATGTCATATCTTTTAAAATTTAATCAGTTTGAAAAACTTCCTACTTCCTGCTCCTGTAAATGTTACCTCAAAAATGGATCAAAATGTAAGATTTCATTAGCAGTTTTGACGTTGACAGATTTTTTTTTTCAGAACAGAAATTGTATGAAGGAGAGTAAGAACTCAGGTAGCACTTATTTGATAATGTTTACCGTTGATTTTCTTTCGGCTGCTCCCTTCTGCAGGGGTCGAAACAGAGAACAAACTGACATGAAAGATTTGACGCTTGTTTTACTCCTGGGCTCGAACCTGCAACCTCAGGATTATTAAACTATATTAAAAAGAACACCTTCCCTTCCCTCTTGAGCTCAATAGAAGATTTATTCGGCTTTTAATGCAAATGGGTCACATATAAAAAAATACTCAAAGTTTTGTGGTCATAGGAAATAAGTTTTAACACTTTTTTTTCAAACCACAACTTCAGACAAAACAGCAAACATGCTGTGTCTCATGGCTTCAGCCTAAAAAATATCTTATATACTTTTATATCTAGTTATTGTCCAAGCTACTTGTTGATGGAGCTTTTGTTTGGTAACTGATGACCACTTCACTTTAGTGGTAAACATTTGAGCACCTCCTACACTTTACCTCTTTATTCTTCCAATTCTTCAGGAAAAAAAAATGCAGAAAAAAAGGCATGATTTGACTTGTAGTTTCTTTTCACATTGTGTTCTTTAATCACACCAATCATGCTTTTGTTATACAGTAAAGATTGTTTTGCTGACAAAGTAAATGCAAAAGAATTTTTACTCCACTTTCACTTTTTGGCTTTGAAATAGACGTCTCAAAGCTCGTAGCTAGCTAATGTGCATTTTGCACGAAGTGGGTCCACCTGCTAATTGCTCGCAGGTGTGAGAATTTATCCACCTCACCTCTTTTTATTATCACAGTTTACCAAGTAAAGTAGTATTTGTTCTTATACTTTACACCTCTGCTAAATGCATTCACCATGTCCTTGACAACCACCGAAACTTAGTGCACCACCTGCACAAATATTCAGAATCTACTTCAGTTTCAAACAAACTTTAAAAGATTTTGGATTCAACCAATTGATGCTAATTAAAGTCTTTAGCTGTTTGACTCTGTACCTCTTTTCCCCCCACAACTTTATCAAAATACATTCTGTGAACTATAAAACAATAAATACAGCAAACACTAAAAATCTAATGGACCTGGTTTTACAGCTTACAAAGCATCTACTGTCCCATTTTTTTACATCCAACAGAGGGACACAATCCACTTTATTGACCAAGCAGTGGGCACTACCTCTCCAACCATGCCGTTCCACACGTTGTTGATCTTCTTCCCATGTTTTCCGTTGGTGACCAGGTAGAGATCATAAGTAAACTTGACGTTCCTGGCAATTTTCTTCAGAATGTCAATACAAAACCCCTTGCAGCACTGTTTGATGTAGGCGCCTCCCATTGATGTGCTGTTACTGCAAAGGGAAATCACACAAATAACAAGAAAACACATTTTAATCTTTTGTTTTTGAATTTCAGGTAACATGTAAGTTGTTACAAAAAAAATGTGTTTGTGACTGTATGAGCTGTTTGCCCTCTCCACATCTGGTGGTTCAATCACACTGTAAAACTCGAGGCAAAAAGTGCTGAAAGCCAGAAAGAGGTTGTACACCCTGAGTGTGTGTTTTTCCCTTAGTGCCAGCTAACCAAACCAGATGAAAACACAGGGGTGCTGAGCAGATGCTGCCGGGCTTTAAATAGAGTTTACAAAGCAACCCACCCACATGATTAAAATATCAGCTGTCCTCTGCTCATCGTGTTTCTGTGTCTTTATTTCCTCTCCGCTTCCTGGAGCTACTCCTCCAGAACAAACAGCGTACCTGCTCATTCTGCTGCTCCACAGACATAAAGGATGTGCAGAGTGAAAACAGATGTTTGAGTAAACTTCCCTGACAGACGTCCCCGAAGACCTGGGAGCGGCGAAGGAAACCGAATTGTTGGATCAAATTATTCTCATGATCTATTAAACCCCCTTCCAGCTTTTTTTTTTTTCCCAAACACATTTCCATTAAAAGCTAATTCCACTCTTATGTCAGCCATCTTTGATGTAGCATATATGGATTGCTACGGTAACTCTGTGACCTTTTCACTTGGCATTTTAGCTAAATCCAATTCACGAGAAAGTTCATGGAGAACTAAACGATTCACATAAACAGAAGAGGGAGAGAACGACGGTAAGAAATGATGTGATACATCCAAAGGATTAAATATAATTTAAAAAAATACTTCATACAGATATGAAATATATCAGTGGCACAACGTAGGATGAGTGAAAGATAAAAGTTTACAGTGTTTTTCAGTATTTACAGTCTGTGCCTCAGGTGTTCGAATGCACACACATACTGTATACATTAGTTCTTTCCAGCTGAGCCCACTTGGAGTCCTTATGTCACCATGTAAACACACATTTACACATAAGTGCACACGGCAGCAACAGACTTTGAGCAACAGTCTGTCATTACAAAACATAAACAAATGAAAATGTTGTAATTATTGATGGATGGGTGTGACTTTGAACATGCACCACTACAGTCAGATTATTAAACCAAAACTATTCATTTAAACAGGAAAAACATTTAAAGTATCCTTTGAGGTCCATATTTAGTTGACCTCTTATATAGGCCCATTTTGTGTCATTTCTTTTTACTTTTCTTTGGGTTTAGGACAATTCTCCAGTCTATGCCTTCACTGCTTGGTTCCTCACAAAAATGCTCTTATGTTTAATTACCTGTTTATTTTTGACCATCTGTGCATTTTCCTGTCTGTATTGATCGCAAAATATCTCATGAATCAGTGAATGGATTACATTTTTTTTTTACTTTCAGAAAGCAATCATTGGGTTGACATCCATAACATAATACCTTTTGAAGTTCATTCAAGATGGCTTAGTAACTTCAGTTAACACATATTACAGTTTGCACGAAATTGACTTGAGTGGTTTGACCATAATGGTTACAGCTCTGTAATAAAAATAAGATGATCTTAGTTTAAAGGGTACCTATTGTGTAAAATTCACTTTTTTATGTTTTTAAACTTATTTTTGGGTCTGTACTGCTTCCATAAACAGTCCAAACACCAAAAAAATGCACCCAGCCATTATCTTGCAATGATTAAGTATGTTTTTTGGTATCTGGAAACATTTTGTTTCCCAAACCATGGTATTGTGATGTCACAAACACAGTCACCTAGCAACCAAAACCTGAGCCCAGTCCCTCACCTAGCAAGCCAAGCAGAGGCTCCGCCCACTTCTTTACAGGACGTTAGTTCTGCTGTTTTCATGGAAAACAGAGATTTTTTTATTTTATTTTTATTTCTGATGGCAATGTTCTTGTAACATTGCCAAAGAAAGTTGAGTTTGTGTAAATAATTTCACGATGGACTCATTTAGACACACAGCAGGATTTACCCAAGGACTTTAAACTGAAGGAAACTTCTGTCCCTATTGTTCCTCACAAATCTGCAGATGATGGCAGCAAGTGATGTGTTTTTTGTTTACTGTTGTTATGGTATGAACATGATTTGTCATTTAGCGCAAATTGACAACACTGCCGGGATACTACAGAGGAGGCGAGCCGCATCACCTTCACCCCTCTGCCTGAGGAAACGAGGGTCTGTGCTGCTCCCGTGACACAGCGCTCGTTTCACCACAGCGCTGGTGACACAGAAGCCTCCAGGCTGCGAGTCGTGGACCTTGACCACCTCTCGGTTGGTCTTGGTCGGCTCCAGGATGTGCGTTTGCCTCCCCGGCATCAAGGCGCCTGACTTCAGTCAGATGCTTCATTGTGTCCCTACCAAGCCCTGTGGGTGGCTGCGGTTTGGGCAGCCTGTCTACTGCTGTTGTAACATTGTGCATCTGCTTATCAAATATTTTTTTGTTTCTGAAGTTCTAACATTAACGCCATGTTGGAGAGCAGAGCTAACGTAAACAAAAAGTTGGGAGGGGGGATGCCAAGCAACTTATGCATAACAGCACGTTCAGAAGAGAGCCCAGAAAGGGCAGAACTGAAAAGGGTTAAATCTCACTATCTGAGATTCATTTTGTGAATTAAATCAAATGAACATGTTTTGTATAGCCCACAGATGTATCCTAACTTGTTCTAGGACCCCATAATACGTCACCTTTAAAACAATACAGGTGATGAGGATGACCGATACTCATTTCTTCAAGGAAATAGTTGGAATTTCAAGATGACCTGATAGCACTTTGGTCAATCATACTTTGGAGAAATGGACTTTAATTCTGTCTGAGCAGCTCTTCATGTATTTACAGTATTATAAACTTTTACATTGCTGCACTTCCTTATCATACAGTACATAATCATATGATTTTCAGGTATAAAGAGTAGCAGTTAGTTGCAATCATGGAGCACTTTGCTGCAGTCTATGGGGCATCAGGGAAATCAACAAATATTGCTGGAAATAACTGTTATGTAAAACTGACAGCAGTGAAAAGATTGAAACATTTTTTGCATATACTTGATCTGACATTTTGGACATTTGATTCATTGTAAGACATCAATGATCCATATTGATGATCCTTAGTTTTTGTTTGCATTTTTAAGCTGTTATAGTTTCTGTTTTATTAGGAATTGTTGATCATGTGGTCAGGTCAGATAGGAAGGGATAAGAAAATACCAGTAAAAGGGTAACAATCACCTTGTAAATAGTTTAGTTGTTTGCTTCTGTCAGGAAAAGGATTCTAAAAGGTAACAATTTGAGAGACAATTGGCTACAAGAAAGATGGGAGACAAGTATCTCTCTGAACCTCACTGCTAACCATCACCAATACTCCTTTTTCTGCAGAAAGACCAAAGACATATTGTGTCTCACGTTTCTTTTTTTATTATTTCAGTTTCTCCACTTTGCTCTGACTGTTGTTAGCTTGTCAATTTGGTCAGAATTCAACTCCATTTTCTCCAAACTGGGGTCATTCAAAGAGCTATATTTTGCTATCTACACTTTTTTATAAACCCCCCAATTCATATACTTTGCGTTAAAGTAAAGATCAGAAGTCACACAGGACAATAATGAGTTGTGCTATTCTGCCCGTTTCCAGTTGTTTTTCTGACGTTGTGATTTTTGGAGCGGCAACAGATTCCCCTCAGCTTTGTTTCGAGCTGGTGTTGCGTTTCTGTAATGCTGTTACTCATGGCTAATTAAAGAAGTCCCAGAGATTTTTTACAGTCCGAATAAAATGTCAATATTGTTTTTGCAAAACACTCTAATGAGGTTGGGCTTTGAACTGGAACTCTGCGCCTCGTCGAGGCAGCTAGATGAAGGGTCAAGCGGGTGACTGCTCCATTTTACTGCGGCACGTTAATATTTCATCAAGTATTCTTTCAATAAACTGAAGGTCAGTTTGCAGATTGGTTGGAATACCAGCCTGCACCAAACTGACTTGGACACATGCAGACTTATATTGGTCCCGGTGGTCAAACCACAGCCCAGAGGAACAGCTGACATTCTTCTGCCTGGATGTCTTTGTTTCCACATCAGGCCAACCGGTGACTCTTTCCTCACTGGTTCAGTTAGAAATTACATTTTAGCAAGTATGAAAACTGTTCTATTTGTGTAAATCCTGACTCAGTAATCACACTTTTATTTACCTGTCTTTAGTATTTTCCATACATTTCTGCACATTTTGTTGCTTTAGTCATTTATTTATGAAAATGTTCAGCTATTTCAACAGATGTGTGGGATGATATTTGTTTTTTCATAACTTACATTTTTAAAAATATTTAACTTTATTTACAAATATTTCCACAATAAAACATTGTTCTCTTTAAGTACTGCTTCAGCATACTTGCTCTGCTTTTATTGTCCCATACGTTTAGGTTTGACCTCTAATTTACACTAATGGCTCCTCTCCGCTGCGGTCCGACCTCCGCAGCAAATACGCAACCATTACAATCAATGAGAGTATTTACACTGGCTCCGCAGGGCGGCAGTGAGCAGACGGCGATCCACCAAAATTAGATCCTATTTTTGCCAGACGCTGGAGCTGCTCTGGAGTGGATCTACAAAGATCACGTTGCACCAACAGTAAAAGGAACGAGCACAACATCCGTATTTTCTGAACATGTCACCACAGGCAGACTAATTTTGCTGAAATCCCAGCTATATTAATCAACATATGGATATATTTCTACACAAATGCTGTCAGAAATGTATCGTTCCATATTGGAAGCAGATGTCAACTTGTAGCATAAAGCATATGTGGACACACACAATACATGTGGATTTTACTTTGGAATCAGAAGTTTCAAAAAGACGACAGTGATACAGTTTCAACCATAGATATCAAAAGCCTTTATTTCTATGTTTTCAGCTGTGTTCGGAGTTTGTCTTTCACAGAATTTATTATTTTTTGCTCTGACTTCCACATTTATCACTGAATGTATCTTCTTCCTGCACATGCTTCCTCCTCTGTGTGTCACACCGGAGCGCTATGACTGTATACAACCCACGGGTGACAAGACATTAACGGCAGTCGTCACTTCATCCCTCGGCTTTAGCAGCTCCTTTAATTCCACAGCTGACGCTGCTAAAAATGACAGATTGTCTTTTCTGGATCTCAGAGTGCAGGACTTAAATCTCTGAACACGTAAAGTTCTTCTATTTACTTTTCGCTATCATTTTAATGAATGAACACTTCCTGATATGTGGGGCAGAAATCGTAGCCTTATATGGTGTTTTTGGGGTGGTAATTATGCTGATCTCCTCTCCTCATGCACAAACACCTAAATACGCATTCATCATGTTTACTCTGCTCATTTACACACTTTTCCTGCAGATAGAGCATTTGTTGAATCTGACGTGGCATGTTCGTATGAACCCTTCATACTAACAAAAGTAAGAGAAATTTAGGATAAGAATACAAAAATGTTCTTGCAAGAGGCCCATTGTCTCTAATTTGATTAGCATTTCATTACAATTTCTCTTTATGGTCATAGTGTTGATCAGCTTACTTACATTAAAACATTGTGATAGTTATTATTT
>JARVJO010000111.1:15173770-15193798 GCA_031762555.1 Cynodonichthys magdalenae | reverse complement strand
AGTCTGAGCAATTCAAATTCAGTTCCTGCTGGCACATATTTCTGCCCATACTCCTGGTGCTGCGTAGATATCTTTATATTCTGTTTAGGTCATATTTTTCCTGTCAGTTTTCTCTATTCTCTATTGTATTTTCTGAACTATTACCTCACAGTATTTGTGACAGAACTTCTGAATAAAGTTTGGACATACTAACGGCAATTTGGTCATCTTCATTCTCCTCTGGATCTGGGTCAGACTCTGGCTCCAACATGTAAGGCTGGAAGGACAGTTGTTGACATCTTTTAATGTATTTATGCACCACTGGATAGATGTAAACCCCTATCAAACTGGAACTACCATTCTAGAAGCTGGAGGTGTTGATCTGAGACACACCTCAGTAAAGGGGTGAAAATAGGGGCTTGTGGAGTTACAATAGGAAGGAATTCAGACCAAAGCATTGCTGTTCCACTTTATATAGACCCCAACTAAATGATTTACATGTGAAAAGAAGGATTTAAAAGCATGACATGTCCACTTTTGGGATACACAGGCAAAAACATTATCACCTTTTTGCCTATGGTGGTGGGTAATAAGAATTTACCTTTCAGAATGAACTACACATTTACACACAGGCATTTTTAGGAATAACTTTAAACTTTAAATGTCAGCAACAAATTAAAAGTAACTAATGAAAGGAAATGGTATCCTGAACTTCACAGTGGGTCAAAAGCCACAGGACACCCTTTTGTTTCAGAAAGTAAAGAGAAAATGATATATAACCCAGCATGGTGAGGGGGGCCTATCTCTTAACACATGGTCGCCATCTTGAAAGCTGCCATATTGGATCAAGGGCAAGTTTATCCAAAGATAGGCCCCCTCATCTATTACTTGCTGGCATAATCAGATATGTCATTTTCCCTTTTGTTTCCGAAATAAAAGAGTGTACTGTGACTTCTGACTCACCCTGTATATATGATGGTGCAATTTGAAAAAGTTTATTCTAGTAATTTTCCAGCTATGCTGATATGCAGTCCTAAAATGTGGGTCTAAAGTCTGTGTAATCAAAGCACCGCAGAATCAGCCAAAATCTACCTCGTAGAGGATTGAGTCACATGATTTACCTAAATCAGCCTGGCTGTCATCTGGGTAGGTAAACAAATATGGCAGAATCGAACAAGCGTAAAATTTGTTTAGGTGGAAATAAAGAGTGAATCTGCTGTTTAATGTGAAACAGAACAAGACAGCTGTCAGGAATATCAAGCAGGTCAGCGGAACACCACAAAGACAGCTCAGGATTGAAACAGACAAGCTTTTCTTAAGCTTTTTCTGACCAGTCAGGTTACTGTTTTAATGTTTGTTTCAAGTCTATTCTAATGCTAACATACTTAACAAATATGAGTGTAAAAATGTACCACCCATTAAAGTTATTGTACAATGAAATCTTTCATGGATGTCGTCATTGTTAACTTGTTTACAGTCACTTTGGCTTTTTCCAGTCAATTAAGAAAGGCACGTGGCAGTTGGCATCTGGTTACAGATTTTGCTTACAAATTCACTAAATAACTTTGTTTAATACTTAGTGAATTTAAATCTAAATGGGAAGTGATGAATTCGATTTATGTTTGACAAGTATGGGGCACCAAGTGTAAAATACAATTTTAGCAACTAACATATTTTAATTATTTAGCTCACTTTCTGAATGTAAAATCCTAGTTGAAAAATGTCCATTAAATTTTTTTAAATTTTATTTAGCTCACTGTTCTTACATTTTGCTATTTTTTACTAAATGTTACATTTAAACGTTAATTGTTTGTGTAGACTCTAAATGTTAAAATCTAAAATCTAAAAAAATCTAAAATTTGAAAGTTATATCCTTATGTTGTGGCTAAATGTTGAAGTTTACATTTAAGTATGTCAGATTGGAACACAACTTTTGTCATTGGTACACAGCTTTTTTGTGTTGTCCTCATCCTGCGACAAAACTAACGCTGCTAATGCTGCTAATGTTGCTAACACTACTAACATTGCTAACGCTGCTAACATTACCCTACAAGACATAAAACTTGCAGTTGCAGCCTCCAATTGTAGCCAAAGTCTGAGCTAGACCACAGTGACCTTCCATATTGTTTTCAGTGAGCACATTTTGAATAAGGAAACGAGGACAGAATAAATTATTTCTAGCAGCAGAGTGGGTTACAGGCTCTGACACGTTAAATAAATTTTAAACAGTTTTTGAAAAAATCCGTAAAACTTGAAAAATCCGTAAGATTGCTCTGTATGTCTGTATACCTGCAAAATGACAAAAAATCCGTGTAAATTACGGACAATCCATACAACTTGACATGTATGGCAGTGTTAGCATAGGTCACCGGATGATGACATCACAACATAATTCATAATTCTAAGTTTTGCCATTCTGAAGTTCTTAAATGTAAGCTTCAACATTTAACCACAACATTTAAGATTTAATAAAAAAATATAAGAAAAAAGGACCAGTGAGCAAAATAACCATACTAGTGGAAAAATTTAAACTAGGATTTTACTCTCAGAAAGTGTCCATAGACTGGTCTATGTTACTTTTCAAGAAGTACTTTCAAGGTTCAAAAACCTAACCGAAGCTCAAATAGGATCCCAGCAGCTCCTTCCTTAACTTGCATGAGCAATATATAGAAATCTCTGCAAATAATAAATCACAGCTACAACACTTGAAACAAGCAGAACACTTACCTAAAATAAAACATCTACTGAACTAACAACAATCAAATTTAAAAAGGCGAGGGGAGGGGGGGTTACACTTGCAATTACAGGTTGATGTTAGTGCGCTAATGGCAAAAGAGACTCATTAATTTTATTGCTGATGGAATTGGTACTCCAAGAACAAAATGAGAAATACTCAGCCTTAAGATGTGTACACCACCACGACTATTTAATACACTGTGAGCTATACATCTGGCTGTCAGTCTCAAACATAAACAGATGATGAGTCATTATTATATAAAGCTTAAACAAGTGGGCCCAGAATGGACAAGAAGTGGAGGAGTAAAGATAGACAATCATGTCGTCAAAAAGACTGAAAACACTTTTTAAAAATTCGAACAAAATCCAATGTATCTGTTGAGTGCAGCTAACAGGGAGTCATAATTCTTCTCAGACAACAAGAAGCATCACCCTGCTTCACCTTTATTCATCTGAGATTTGGCTTGTTTTCAGAACAATTCAGGGTCTGTTTTACCACCTGAGATGCCTCCAATTCACGGCACCAAACCCTTCCCATGACACCTTTATGACTTTCATTTGGCTCTTGATTTAATTTAGTGGTCGGGTGGTCCACGGAGTGTTGGTGGGTACTTACAGTTTGATATGTTTACGACAGGGCACAGAGTTTCTCATGCAGGTGCCAGTTAGGATGTCCACGTTGTCGACAATGACAAAAGGCTTCTCCTCCAGAGTGACGATAGAGAGGTGGTTTTCATCTGCATCCTCATCCCCGTGGGCGTTATACCTCGGCCACACGGGGAACATCAGTGACAGCGTCCCGTTCTCCCAACGGCCCATCTGCACAAGCACAAACAGAAATCAGGGACAGGAATCTAAATTAGGCATTTTATTTTTAAATTTAGCTGCTCTTATGTAAGAAAAAAAAGAAGAAAAATCATGTGCTTGTTTGTTACCTTCTCCCACTTTCTTTCACTGTTCAAGACAACAACAACCAATCTGGGGTTGGCCTGGTAACCATCTGGAGTAAAGGACAGATCTCGTCCTTCATTCCACACATGCATCATGTGTCTGAAACACACAGGAATCAGCAGAGTGAGGAAGCTGTTGTTTTTCTCTCTGTCACGCTTTGTGCACCGGAGCCGTTACATTTCAAATAACAAGTTAAACACTCGGTAATCACTGCGAGAGGATTCTCTTTAAATCAATGCTGTCTTCACCCACTGCATGTGTATGTGTGCCTGGTTCAGCATGAATCTGTGTGTGAGTGGGGTGGGGAGGAGTCAGAGGCCACAGATCTCTCCCATCAACATTCTGCATTGATTTCTCACCAGATATACGCCTGAAAGACGAGTCACTGCCCTCGACTCTCTTACTCACTACAGCTCTCTCCTGCACACTCAAACAGATCTGTTGCTGAAGCATTTACACACTCACTAAAGTGAAGCAGTAGAAAAGAGAAAATGAGCCAGTTTTGCATGCAGTCATGTGGGATTAGGAATACATTCACTCCAGGAAAAAAATAAAGAAAAAATCAGAACGCAAGGATGATCTGAGTGTTAAAACACAGGATAACAGCATGAATTCCCCCTGAGGAGGAAGAAATGCTGCCTGAGTGAAAAGACTTACTTCAAGGATGGACACCGTTTTGCTTTAAATGCTTTAATTTTGTTTTTATTAGTGGCCATCATAAAAAGGGTAAGGGAAGAAATTTGTCAGTGATCAATAGTTCTTAGAGGTCTCAACCAATATTTCAATGTTATTTAATTTTTTTACTTTTGACTGCTTTGTAATTCCTTTTCTCTGATCCTTGCACCTGACCACAGCTGAATGTAAAAAATGAAATAAAATAATGTAGCTACCAGTGAAGCGCACGAAAGAACTGTTATGCCTGAATCATTATTATATTTTTTACAGCAGTTGAACAGATTTGGAAAGTCGTGTCTTAAAAATCGATAGAGAGAAAATAATCTGACGCAGGACCTGAGAGATGCATCATCCTCCAGTTAATCATCTGATGGATGACAAGGTTGGATCTCATTAGAAATTTCCTTGTTGGTGCAAAAATACTTTTTTTTGTCAAATTATCATCTTTTATTTTTCATCTATTTATTTTTTAATGGATTCTAAAGAAACTGCAGCAAACTGTTTCCTAAAAATCCATCTGAAAAATGGTTATTTGCAAATTTTTTCCTGTGTCGACACAACAGGGGTTTATCCTTTTGAGTTTAGGAGCTGTTTATGCCTGAATGATTGGTAGGTCAAAACTAAAACATTTCTTTGAAAAAGGTCAGGTAATGGACTGAAAATGAGTAACAACTGTGTGTAGAGAGAATCATTTTATTGCTTCATCTTAATTTCAAACAACACCATTTAGCTCTTTTATAGTTATTTTTAAACAGGACAGTCAAACAGAACTTCCGATTTTTTTCTGTGAGCTTACCGAGGCACGGGGCCATGAAGGATTCATGCATAAACTCAAATATTGTGACACAAAGTCAAGATGCATGAGAGGAATCATTTGAGTCCTGCTTCAGCGTGCACCCTGCAGGTGAAAACTATGATAATTACTCTCAACTCAAAAAGGTGGGATTTTATGTTGAATTTTATGTCTCATCGGCGGGAGACGTATTAATGTTGACACACTTAAACGCTGTTGTCAGATCAGGGATTAGAGAAGTGCATCTGTTGTACAAAGACTCAGTAGTTGGTCTATTTCCTCTCCCATTGTGATAGAAGTAAACAAAAGTCACAAAAAACACCAAACAGCTCTACTTTGAATACAGCCAGCAAATGCAAACAATTAGCTTTACCTACACAATTACATATAATAGACTCTTCAGTGCTCTGTAATTGAAGCTGTCTTCATTTATTATTATTAATTTTTTTATTTTACAATGGTTTCAATTATTAGTAGCATGTTGACAGAAACATGTTTTTATTTTTTTTTAAATTCATCATCGTGCAGCAGGTGATGCCCTTGTCGCAGCGAATTGCCACGGCTGAATACATATAGCGGAAACACTGTTGCAGTCTATTCTGGGAAACTGCTGTCTTCTCCAATTTCAGCTTTCTTTACCATTTTAGAAAGAAAAAAAAATAACAAAAAGCATAAAAACAACAAATACTTTTTGATATAAAGAGAAGAGCCTAGTGTTTTTGATCCATTCAAATCAGTCAAACATGCTTTATATACTCATGTTTAAAGTTATGTTTCTATGTGGTTCAAAAAAGAAAAAAAAATGAACTGATTTATTTGTAAATTTTTGCTAGATTATTTGTATTAAGGGAAGAAAAGATAAATTAAAAGGGTAGTTCTGTTCCCATGAAGTGGGTTCTAAAATGCAGGTACGCACTGAGTGTAAACAACGCACTTGGCTGAATTTGCCTAAACCTGTGGAAACTTGAATCATGTTTGTTGACGGTTTGACTATTGTAAGTAAAACCACGCAACTCAAGTTTTCACAGGTTTTAGAAAATTCAGCTGAGTGCTTGTTTACACCCAGTGCGTACCCGCATTTTAGAACTGGGTAACAGTATATTTAGAAAAGTAAGCACCTTCAAACTGCACATTTTATTGAGTTCAAGGTAACCTTCCTTGTGTTTGATTTTATATTTTGCAATGGTTATCTTTAATTAAGCATGAATAGGAAAATAAATGCTAATAATGTCCCTGCTAGTATTGCTTGAGTGAGAATATTTGAGTTTCTGTGCAATGAACAGTTACATTAGACTTTTGTTGCATGAAAAGAAACTGTGGCTCGTTCTTAATGACCAGGCAAAAAAACGACAGTTTAGAGGGTTTACTTCATTCAGTGTTTACATCAAAAAAAGCAAATGGAAAATATTTTGAAATTTAAAAAGGATAAACACTCAAACCCAGTAGGCTGAGTCTAAGATCAGGAACCGATGGCACGGTGTCCAGCAGGTCTGATAGTGTCTTTAAAGTGACAGATCATGTTGCCCTACTTGCTCCTTTCCACCTCCTGCTGTTTATATGCTCACTGCGGCAAGATGGAATCTAGACTAATGTATGCAGGATTCTGATCACAGCCTTTTCTACTTCGAACTCCAAGCAAGGAAATCCAACTTGTCAGTTCATTATCACAAAACTGGCTGCAGCTGCTTTAACAAACTCTACCTAATAACCATCTGAGGCAAATAAAGTACCTAAGAGAAAGAAGATTCTCAGTAAATAATGTGAATCAGCTTGTACTCGTGTATATGCTCGATATATATATATATATATATATATATATTAGTATAATGATTTAATAAAGGGTATGAAATGGGATATTAAAGCTATAATGGGGAGAATGAACTATTGTTCTTATTCTAATGAGGGAACTCATAAGTCATTATGGATGTACAGTACAGAGCCGAGCAACGTGACCTTTATGTGTTAGTTAGTTTATTATAGACTTCTGAATTTATAATTATGTTTTGGCCACTGCGTGCTTCATATCCATGAGGCAGTCATAATATCAGAGCACAGAAACCTGACAGGAAGCATTATGACAAACAGTGCAGTAGTTGTACATTTCCATTTGTTCATGCTCAGAGTGTGTCCGGGTGTCTCTAATTGTGTCAAATTCAATGTCGCAGAACACCAAAATAAAATAATAAAAAAATAAATAAAAAAAAAACTTGGTCCAAGCCAAACTCAATCAATATTTTAAGGAAAAAGAACACAAATTTCCCATGTCTTATGTCAAAATATTGGTTCACAAATATGAGCTTGACTTTTCTCAACACAGCCTATTTAGAAGTCTGAACAAATGTTGTTGACATTAATAAACATCTAAATACCCAGCTAATATTCCACTTTGAAATGGTAGGAGGAAACAAAACAAACAAACAAAAAAAAGGATAAGATATTCATACTGTAAATATAAACTCAAGCTGACACTGTAGAGCTGAAATCAGCCCAAGCCACATGCCTGACATCTCCTTTAGCTGCAGCTAGCTGCAACACTTCCTGTGCAGCCTGGGGCACATCCAACAGCTATGTTTTAATATACTTAGCACAAAAAGTAAGGAAGTTTTGTGTTTGGTAAATTATTTCTGTTTTGTAACATTGTTTCATATCAATAAGTCTTACAGCGAACACCTGATTGGCAGCACCTGGATGTACCAGAAGCTCAAAACAAGTGTCAAAATCAACAGCAAAATAAGCTGTTTGTCAGAAAAGATTTGGCAAATTCTTCACATGCACAACCCTTATACTCAGCTCTACAGCTCATCCCACAAATGCATGTTCCTTACAAATGTGGCACTGTTGAAAAAGGAAATGAACAGGCTTTCAAACTGTATAAGATGTATTGCCAAGAAGTATTGTTGCAACAAAATGTTTTTTTACCACAAACAAAATCCCTCACTATTTGTGCTGAGTTTATTTCTACCAAAGTAACGATTAAGGCAAAACTGACCAATTAGCCCTTCAAGAACTGCTGTAAAATTTTTGTTTTACGACGGCAGCATTCCTCTCTGTTCTTGGCCATGCTCAGATTAACCATTGTCTTGTCAGTTCAGTCAAAACAAAAGTCTGTTTCTCCAATGTAAGGTTGTTCAAAGAGTTATCTACAATAGACAATGCATTAATTGTCCATAACAATTCCACAGAACCCAACTTCAAACGATTCCAACTTTCTCTTTAATGTATCTGCTCTGAGTCTTCTCTTCTTGTTTGTAGGTACAGAACAGATCCTCATCTTAGAGACTTCAGAGAGTGTTCAATGCTCAGGAATGCATTATGCATATTAACATGAACCCACACAAATACTGTATGTGCTGCAGCCACATCCATGTAACCAAATAAGAAAAGGAACCAAGCTAATAAAATCTGCTTCAATACTGACTTAATGACAGTGAGGCCTTATCATGATCTGAAGCAGGTGCAGAAAACTACTTCCACCACCACATGGATCAGAGCAATAAAAACATAAAGGTCTGGCCGAGCAGCAGCTCCTTGTCTTAAAAACTGGCTTAAAAACTGAGCACAAAAGCTGACAGTTTTAAATGTCATTAAAAATCACAATGTTTAACACTTCTGTCATCCCTGCTTCCTTTCTCCACACTTCCCGCTCTCATTGGAACATTATAAAGACTTATGAAAGACTGCTGAACACAAGCTCAGTTGTGCAAGTCCCCAGACCGTAATCTCCTTACACTCATCATACATACACACATATATAAACACACACACCTGCGCAGGGCACTAGGTGGGACCTTCCCGGGGCCCCAGTCTGACGGCGAGCTGAAGCAGCTGCTCTGGGCCTCTGGCAGCCCGTCCTTCTCTCGTAGCAGGGAAGAGGCTGCAGTGGAAAGGATGCCCACCCCGTCCCGCACCCGCATCTCCAGCGGGTACTCCCAGTCGTCGTAGGACACGGAAATCATGCCCAGGGGATACACCTGCAAGACAGGGAGATCTAATGAGTGCCACATCAGCTACGAAGGATTAAATTTCACATCTGTTCAGCATTTTATCCCCCCTCCTCCTTCAATTTTAAACCTCCATATGTGATTCGCAAAGATGTGAGGCAGACAAGTTTTTTGCTTCCATGTGCCATCCTGAAATAATTCAGAGCAGCTGATTATATAAGTGTGGCAGACTTTTTGTTCCAAGACTATGTTCATCCCTCTGAATCTGTCATTCCACTCTACAATACTTGCTTTTTACGTTTCAGTTTGCCATTGACTTTAGAATCATATCTAGTCTGACTCAGATATGAGCATTGCTGTCAAGCAGAATAATGAATAACGGAGACAAGAAAAAAATGTGTCTGAAAGGCTTTTGAGAAAAGGGCAGGCAAACACTGGATATAATTTTATATCTGATGTGAGAAGAACATTTGAACTGATTATACTGTGTACGGCAGAATGAGTACACTGCTGTGTATTATTACGTATGTGTCAAGGTTAAATTGTGTCACCTTACTGTAATGTCAATACATATAATCTGAACAGCAGTGTGGAAACAAACAAATAAAAATCTGCTTTTAGTTGCTACTATACAGACCTTACAGGTATCCAAGCTATAAAAGTCAAGACATTTTCACTTTTGTTCACCTTTATGTTAGATAATATATTCCACTGATAGTCAACTTGTGGCCCTCAGGCCATATCCAGCCAGCAATCTCATTCAGTTCAGCCTACAGAGTGTTGTTGTTGGTTTTCTTTTGGCTGACCCCTTCTTCAGAGGTCGCCACAGCGAGTGAACTTTGAACTAAAGATTTGGCAATTGCTTTATGCTGGATGCCACTCCTAACACAACCTGGGTTTGAACCTGCAGCCCGCTGATAACTAAGCTACCTCAGCCCCTCAGCCTGCAGAGTATGAAGTTATTTAAACAGATTTGATGCATGAATCAGCTGCAGCTGGTAATGCCTTAAGCCAATCAGAGTACTCGGTCAAAGCACGAGGTCAGATTATTGATGATTATTGATGTTAATTAAATACATTTTTAACCTGGTGAGTCTGTTTTTTCCACTGACATAATTAAACACAAGCCTGAGCCTAGAAGTTGAAGCAACAAAGGATGAGAGCACCCCCTTGTGGGTTGACTGCATTAAAAATGTCTAAATCCTGCCCCTCTATGTAAACAAATGGAACATTTTCATGATAAAAAAATTAAATACTTTTTTTCAGATGTAGATTTTTTATTTTATTTTTTATATTTTTTGTTATTTCTCTTTTTTTTTCTTACCTTGCTGTATGTTCAAGTATTGTTTTTTTCAAAAATGTGTTAGGTTTTAATTAGTTGTTTGAGGTGTAAAAACTGTCACTGTGATTGACAACTTGAAAGTCTAGTGAGTTGGGAGAGTGTGTAGGCGGGATCTAGGTTTCAATGTTAAATTCCCACATTCCTATTGGACAGGCTCCGGTCTACAAATATAACATGGCAGCCTTTTACCTGTTTTGAGGGGATTCAAGTTTTATTTTGGAGGGTCAAACCTCCACATTACTTCTTTGTTCCAAATCGTGCATCTTGTACCATTTGTGATGAAAAGTCTGTCTATCAGTTGTGTATTTAAATGTCAAAAACTGATCTGATCTTAGTTTATGTCACTCTTGTCACTCCCCTCCAGTGAGATCACTGTAAAGGGAATAATATTCATGCAGAGTTTAGCAAACTGTGAATCAACCTAAAGAACCTGAGCATCAACCTGCTAATCTTTTTATTTTTAGTTTTTCAAGTGTTCTTCCTTTTACACCAGTCTGACATCTTGATAAGTCCTGTTCACTGGCTGAGTCACAGAAACTCAGATTCACTAAATATTTCAGATACAATATGTGCCAAGTCCAAAGCACTTTCCTCCATATTTTCTAAGGTAATATTTTAGAAGGACAGATACTGCAGCTCTGATTAGTGGCAGTAGGATTTGTTCTGTAGCTCCTGGTGACTGCTTTTAGATGGTTAAATCTTTTTCTGTTTTTCAATCAGAGCTTTTTTTCCCCTCTCATGGAGTCTTGCAGACATCTGCAGCTAACAGGTATAAAACCTGGAAAAATTACCTTTACCACTAAGTTCATGCAACTGGGCTTCGTTGAAAGTGTAAGTCCATTCTGTGATCAGTGGTATTGTAATGTGTGTGTTAGAATCAAAACTGATGAGTTTCTTTCCTGACGCTGTGTAAAGTAATTTTCTTGCACTTCATGCTTATTATTCTCAATGAAAAACACTTCTCACCTTAGAAATAACATAATAATTTGTAGTAATATAGTTATGAATGACTTGACATTTAGGTGTCCTAATTTCTGTTGTGCACCAACTTTTAATTATTTTCTCACATGTCTATGGTATTTAGACAACACAGATAATTCAGATAGATGATATTTAGATAATATTTGCATGTAATTTGATCCAACACCCTGGTTTGGGGCTAAGCAGATGTTGTTTGGCACAGAGAGAAAATAAATGCTGAACAAAGAAGTGTTGAAAGTGATCACTGCTGAATTTGCCGGACTACAAAGACTAATCATTGCCATTAATTATTAGCTGTGTTTCTTCAAGGCTTTCTAACACTACCTTATTACAGTAGTAAAACAAACCTGTAAAAATGCTTCACATGATTTATGTTTTTATTTTATTATTATTAAAAAACAAAAACACAATTACTAATCCTTTTTCTACCTAAATGATACCACTTGTTGCAAAATAATTATTAATTTTTATAGTAAAATA
Organism: Cynodonichthys magdalenae; assembly: GCA_031762555.1. NCBI lineage: Eukaryota > Metazoa > Chordata > Actinopteri > Cyprinodontiformes > Rivulidae > Cynodonichthys > Cynodonichthys magdalenae. The sequence goes on along the minus strand of JARVJO010000111.1, from coordinate 15,181,920 downwards.
ATACCATATTTTTGTATAGCTATTTAATTTTATTGCACAGATATAAAAAAACTGAGGGAAGACAAGTGAACATGTGGACAGTCAGCAGCTTTTTTCTGTCTTCAGAACTTATTTTAAACCAATTTCTGATCGTTTTTATTTTTTTATATTTGTGATAGTATTTAGGATCAAGGCTAATAAATTACTAAATGTTAGATGCAGTTTTATATTTTATGCTTTCTGATCATTGCAGCCTTTACGTTTAAATTAGAGAATGAGAGTTGGTGTGTGTTAATGTGTTCTGTCTTTAACCTAAACAACATTGAGTTACGATCTACGTCTGATGTAAAAGTTAACACCTCCAGGGATGTAACCAGGAAGAGAAATACATTATAAGGTCAATTCATTATAGAGAAAAGTGTTTTTAGAGGTAGAAGTGTTTTGCATCCTCTGTTTAGATCCAGCCTGGACAGACTGGGCTGTCTTTGTTTGGGGTTCCCTGATCCGAGCTCAAGGCCTTATGCTGAGGCCTGTGCTGTGCACAGCTGGAACTGATTGGAGTCAGTAGATGACAATAAAGTTTTGAGAATAAATCCAAGTGGATTCCTGATTTTATTCAGACATGCCATTTTTGAACAACGCATATTAACATTTTTCTACAAAGTGATTAAACGTATATTATTTATTAGCTTCTGTTGTCTTCCTCTATAAAGGCATGTTGAAAGCCTGACAAGCTGATGTTAGCAATTAGCTGCTTTATTTTTCTGCAATTATAGGCAGTGAATTTTTCACCTGCTAACATGCTAACTCCTGAAGCTTGTTTCAAACATTTGCCTTGAGATTAGAGACTACTGTTGCTTCTTTGGTAAACAATCAATGACTGACTGTGTTATCTGCTGGGTAAAGTGAACTACCAATAGACCTTTTTATTTTTATTGAGCAAATAGTGTCCCTCAGCCACTGTACACAACTAAACTATGGCTCTAAAGCGTTCTGGTCAACCAATTGGTAGTGTACGTTTTGAGGCCTTTGTTTGATGTGAACCTCAAAGGGTTTTAGGCAACAGGTGGAAAGATTGTAACAAAGTGAAGAACTGATGCATTCTGCTGGCTTCCTGTGCAGATAACTTTTACTAATTGGCATTTTATAATATCTGTAAATATTTTTACAATACCCTAAAATGACTTCTGTTGTGAATTGATATTATTTAAATAAACTGAATTGGACACCAAGACTTTGTAACACTGTGGTATGTGTTTGGGTTACTTGAAACCAGTTATCAATGCACGCTGGCTTCTCTCAAACTCATTTAACCTCTTAGGCCCCAATGCCCCTGCCGACGGGGGCAGAATTGCTTTTATTTTTTTCATTAACCTAAGTTCTCTTAGTTAAACATTGACATGTGTGGTTTCTATAGAAATGTCAGAATCTTGGCTAAAAACTCATAAAAAACATTTCTATGTCCACCAGACACAGTTAAAACAACAAGCAGTTGAAGACAACCTCTTGGGGTTTAAGAGGTTAATTTACCAAAGTAAACAAAAAAAAAAGTGAAACAAACTAAGACAAATTGAGGTCATGTAGAAAATGAACTGCAACAGTCTAGAATCAAAAATGATTCTCATCCTGTCAAACTACCAGAAAATGGCCACCTGTTACTACTTGGGGGACTTCACTACCTCAGGGGTAAAGTCTGTGTTTCCAGTGGTGAGACTTGACACAATCCAGATGTAACCAGCTCCTATCAGTCCTAACGACCGAGCTTCCTCCAGGATATATCTGTCAACGAGAGGAGACAGATTTACAAGTGAAACCTGGCAGAGTGTGACACAAACAGCAAAGGAAAATGAAAGACACAAACACTCACACTGCCTCATCCTTGGAGCAGTACAGCAGAATAACAGGACTCTGTATCCTCTTGAGGGCTATGTGTGATTTCGAGTTGGGGTCACCATCTACAGCTTCTAGCGTCACAACACTCTGCAGGTCCCAGCGCACAAAGCTGTAACAATACACCATTGAATAATACAAGGACGCGAATCTTGTCAGCAGCCATAAATAAATGTTAGGAGGCGAAAACAATGAGAATGTGTGTTAGTGTGTGTTTCTACCTGTGATCCACAGTTACCCTCAGCGTGCTGATGAAGTCCTGATAACCTGGGAACTTGGAAGTTACAATGGAGAAGACATGCCAGTCGTACTCCTCCATGATTGCAAGCATGAGAAGCGCCTCCTGCTGCAGCGCCGCGCCAAACTGGAAGAACGTGGAGTTCTCGTCCTGCAAAGACACAGCAGAGAGTCCCCCCATCTGAAAATCAGCACCTTTAGTCTCGCAATCAGGCTGAGCATGAGAAGACATGAGATCGGAGCCAGTGTAAGTGTTGGACAAGTGGAAAAGAGAGGGATAAAGATGAAGAGAGAGTGAAAAATTCAGTCAACAAGTGAGACCAAGCTGCGAGAGAGTGACTGCCGGCGACAGTTGGGGGGGCTTACGGTTAGAGATAACTGCCTCATAAGTCACAGGCTTAATCCACTTCAACACTGAGTAGCCGACATATACAGTGATGCATTATCTTGACACGTAATTGATTCAAATAGTAAGATCATGCCTGCTGACACATGTCGGGTGGTTCTTTACTGGCGAGATAAATGCTGAAAAATATAGATGTTTTATGTCTGTCGCACTAGAAATGATAGGACATCCTCTTTTAAACGGCGACTCTAAATGTTCACAATTTCACAGCATTAATTCACAATGCTCAGTTAAATCATTTAGTCTCAGCAATGGGAGGAAAGTGGAGGCAAGGGTGAGAGGAAGCGGTGGCAGCAAGCACCACCAAAACCAAAGCGGCTATTAAAATGAATGAAACCCGAAGTGAGTGTGAAATAAGTTGCTAATGATTGCAGACTGTATGTTTGCATGAAGTGTCATCTGAGCTTCTCTCCCTCTTGGGGCACAACAAATAGCAACACAGCCCTTCAATCAGAGAGAAGTGAGGAGCTAGAGAGTAGGAGTAAACAAGGGGAGATGAAGAAGTAGAGGTGGCAGAGAGGTAGAGATAGGAGGAAAACAAAAAGTTTTTTTGTCCTCTAAGTGAAATGTGAGACACCTCCAGCAGAAGGAAAAACAAGCATTTTATTTTTTAAAGAGAAACAGAAACCAGCATTGTCCCCTTCTTTTCCCACACACGGAGAAACCACACTATCTGTTGAGATGACTGTTTTTAAGCAGGACTTTTGTGGAATGAACAGTTAATATCTTACATGTTTCAGATAGCTCTTTGAATTCAGTTTCGAGAAAAACTGATTTTACATTACATGACTATTCTAGCAAAAAGTATAGTATATAAGGAGTTCTCCTGGAAGTGCTATTTGCTCATGCAAATAACTCAAATATTCTGTCTAATTAGTTACGTAATGGAAAATGTGTGGCAACATAAAGATTAAAGAAATAGTTTTTGCATGAACTTCCATAAAATGTTTTAAATCAGGGTTGTTTAGAACAGCAGCAATCTACTTTGTTCCTGACCCTGATTGGATGGGCCTTGGTTATTTATCTAAACTAAAGTCTTTTAATTATTTATCTACAACAGGTAAGATACTATTTGTTAATAACCTTTCCACTTTTCCAATGTGTGTATATATATATATATATATATATATATATATATACTGTATATATATTCAACTGAGGTCTTAGTCATGTTTCTTTGTTAAAACAGCTTCTTCTGTTTTGACCATCAAACACTTAAAGTTAGTTCCTCAGAGGTCTAACACCCCTCCCTTTACCAATGTGCAAGAAAAGCAGAAAAGTAGAAAGTGGAGAGGATGAAATTGTACTTCAGAAAGATCTATCTCCCTGTTTTCATCAATGCCCCTGTGCCACTGTCTGTGCTTGCGTGGCTTTCACATTTAAAAAATGAGAAAAAATATCCCTCTGTGTGGCAGCAGGAGCTCTCCCAGTTCTGACCAGATAACAGTAACAACAAAAAAAGCTTTTATGCTGAAACACAGAAAAGTAAAGACAGAACCGCTCATGAAATTCAGTATTGTGTGTGAGCATCAATCTGATGTAATTTAACAGTTAACTGATTAAAAATATCCAAGTACACAAAGAGCTTACTCTTATTTTGTGATTATTTATATCCTAACCAAAGAAAGGCTCTTTGTAATTTGTCTACTTCGTTTTTTTAAATATTTTTTTGTTTGTTTCAGCAGCTAAAATGTAATAAGACACTTAACTGAAAAGCTTTTTATTGACTTGTTTGGGCCTTTTCCTGTAATTTCTTCATCAGTTAAAACAAGTAAAAAGGTCTGCAATTTATTCCAAGTGTGGCATTTGCAATTCGGAAGCTGTTTTTGTGAACCTTCAGCACGCAGCCAAAGGAGCTCTCAAATAAAATGAAACTTATCATCCTAGGACTGCAAAAACAAAACAAATCCATCAGAGAGATAACAAGAACATTAAGTGTGGCCAAATCAACAGTCTGCTCCATTCTGTGAGGGGGAATCATTTACCAGTCAGATATGCAGAGTAAAAATGCACTGATGCCCACTTTAGAAAAGAGGGTTGGATGAATCTAAAATCCCTTCTATGGTTAAAAAAAGAGAGAGAAACTAAAAAATCCCTACTAGATGAATGCAAAACATTATTCAAGTCTGCAATAAAGGCTTCAACAAGAAGATATAAAGGATTTATTTTTAGGCTTGAACCTTACATAAGTTTCAAAATAGTTAGGGAAGGTTTTAGTTTGAAAAACCCTCAAATAGTCAAAGGTTTAAAACATCGATTTCTGAAAAGAAGAGTTAGGTTTTAACAGAATGAACAAGGGACTTTACAGAAAAGGCCTGTAACAGCTTGTAAGGAGAATACAACTTCGACTGCAAAAAAAAAATGAAATAAGAAAACAATAATAACACGATTGTGCAGAACTTCAAACCAGGTTACTATTTATCACGGATGAAGATAAAAATATATATAAAAGTGTCAGGTAAAGAATATACTCTCTACTAAAATTTAGTCAAATGCAACTATTAGCTGACTAGGTAGATATTAAAATAAGAGTTTTGAAATATAAAAAAAAACTAATAATGAATTCATTAGCCATCCTTCGTCAAGTTACAGTGTTAAGGGTTGCTCAGCAAAGAAATAGAATGAAGTTGTTTCCTTTTTGTTTCTGAGTTTTAAGATCAATGTTTGAAATGTTAAAACAAAAGTTGAAATAGTGTTTCCAGACTAATGAACAAATTCCATTGCACTTCTAAACTCTGCTGTATTTGTTATATACTATAATAATTGTAGCCTAACATGGGCAACACAGCAGTGAAGTGATTAGAATTGTAGCCTCACAGTGAGAAAGTCACAGGTTCGCCTCCTCCCTCAGCCTTTCTGTGTGGAATTTGCATGTTCTCCCTGTGCACATGTGGGTTTTCTCTGGGTACTCTTGGTCTCTCACAAAGACCAAAAACATCACTGAAGTTGGACCTGTCCAGGGTGCCCCCGCCTCTCCCACAGTGTCTGCTGGAGACAGACATCAGCTCTCCTCGACTCAGATAATTGAATCGGGTAAAACAAACAAACAACGAAAAAAACAAAACAGGATGGATGTAGTCAAAGTCTGTTGGTGTTCATTTAGGAAATACAAAATAACACAAAGCATTTTCTTGAACTGGGTGTGGTTTATTACGTTTAGAGCAGCAGAACTTCTTTTGATCCTTCGCAATAAGAGTCTTGAATATATACATTGAGTGTTGACCTCTCAATATTGTCACATCATCAGAAGCTTGTCAAAATAGTTGACATAATTATTGTTGTTCTCCAGTAAAATTCATAAAGTAGTGAAAATAAAGTAGTAGTAATAAATTGAGTTAATAGAGGAGACAAGCTTTATTGATGTAATTTTATCTTAATTCTTAACACTTTTTGACTTTCTTTCCAACATTTAGATTTTAATCTCAACATTTCAACTTTAATGCCAAACTCTTGGCCCTTCAAAATTTATTTTACTTTTAGTGACTGTTTTTTTTATTTTTAATAAGAGAAAGGACTTTTCTTTTTATATAAACTTCAGTAAGTGTCATTTTCAAGACTGCTGATTGGACATGATGAATAAGTGAAAGAGAACCATAAAAATGCAGTGAGGCATAATATTTAAGGTCATTTCAAGGGTTATAGATGGTGCTGAAGTAGTAACTATATGCCTTACATATCCAATAGTTTTACATTTTTAATATTTGCACATTTCACTGTATAACTCCCACATCTGTACTGTCACGATCGAGGTTTCTTAAAGTGACGGCTGAAAGAGAGAGGCAAAATTTATGATAAAATGTGAAAATTCCCCTTTTGTTGAAGGCTGAGGAGTGAAAGGATGATAGTTGGGGGTGAAGTTGTTAAATTATAAAGGACAAAAGAAGAGGGAGAAAGAGACACAGACCTGCATCTTCTCTTCAAAGCACACAAGTCCACCAAGAAGCTCACATATATAAATAATGCACAAATATGGCACACACCCACACCCCACCAACACACAGTCACACAAAACACACACAAAATAAATAGATTTCTCCATTATAACCCACATATCTAGAGATTTCCTGATGAGACTGTAAATTAATTATACAAATACTGCGTACTTCATGTGCGGTTTTGCATCCATCCGAGTGCATAAACACGGCACATACACATTTACACAAGCACAAAGGGCCCTAAAATATAGCTTTACTCATAAGCCAGCATACCAATGTATAATTCATCAGCTCAACCAAGACAGTATCTCACTTATTCTCTCTTCCCCTCTCACACACATACTATTTCATGTCAAATTTCATTTTTGTTTACAGCAATCAGATTAGGAAAAAGGAAAAGGAAAAGTATGATGGGAGCCGTGCAGATTCCAGGCTAATGAGAGATGAACGGAGACTTTCCCAAAAGTCAGTGGCAGGAAAAGCTAAAGGAGGAAAAGTTGAGTGTACATCCAGTGACGGAAGATGAAGTGAGATCTGAGCAATGAAGCGCGGGGGGAACAATAACTAACAGGCTGGAAGAGCAGTAAATGACATACAGTAAGGCGACACAAAGAGGGGAACAAAACTGGCACCGCGAATAATGAGGAACACATTGGAGTAGGGACGAGGATGACGATGAGGCCAGCGATGTGTCGTGTTAATATTTAATGCAGTCGGTCAGTTAGGATGGCACAGCTACATTAACTTGGCCCGACAAAGTATGGCCCCCAGATGCTGCTAAGTACCATCCCACTTATGCCTGCACAAAAGTGCAAACAAACTAGCAGAGCAAATTCTGTGTCAACAAAATGATGCTCCTGGCTGCTTCTGAGGTCACATGCAGATGAGACGAGCCAGAAAAGCAGCACTGTGAAGGAGTTTCAGGCTGCTTGAGATACATAAAATTTAAAAAAGCAAGGCTTAAAATGATAGAGCACTGAAGAAATGAAATCCACTGGTAACACCAACACACTAAATCATAATTTAGTATATCATTATAATTTCTTGGGGTTGATTTGACATCATTAGGGACATTTCAGCAAAATGCTTACAGCCATCTGTAGTAAAGACGTTCAAAGGAAAAGTGATGGGAAAGCAATTCATCCAAGATGAACATAAAATAATAAAACCCATCCTGAACCCTGGGTCGTGCCTGTCTCATTCATCATGCAGACAAAGAAAGGTAAATGTTATCACCAGTTGTTATTTTTAGTTAACATTTAAAATTTAATCATTTGGATAGTTTTCTTTAAAACAATTCCTACTCACTAAAAACTGCTGGGTTATTTCAACAACCCAACTGCTGGGTTATAAAATGCTTAACCCATTATGAGTTATTTTTATGGGAATTGGGTTATTTTTATGCGATCTGGGTTGTTTTTGCGCAACTCATGCGCTGGGTTAAAATCTTGGTTAACATTTTTAACCCAACAAGCATCGGTTGACCCAGCACCTGGGTTGTTTTTGTTTCAAACGTCCTCACGTAGACCAGACATGCTCCTCCCCCACCAAACCCCACCCAGACAGGCTCCATGTTGTTTGAGCTGAGACAGGTGCTGGAGAAGTTGACTGATCATCTTTGTGGCAAGGCTAATCTTTAATAAAAGGTTTGTGCACAGTATATATATCTAATTCACAGTGTCTGCGATGTGTTACATATTAAA
>JARVJO010000111.1:15158781-15170797 GCA_031762555.1 Cynodonichthys magdalenae | reverse complement strand
AAGGCAAAAGGGGGTCCAACCCGTTACTAGCATGGTGTACCTAATAAAGTGGCCGGTGAGTGTATATATATGTGTATTTTTATACAGAGTTCAGTTTTGGTTTATTGCAATCTATTTTGAAGCATAAGTTTCAAATTGATATTTTCTTGTAATGGGGCCCATTCCCTTTTTTGTGGAAATATCCAGAAATACAGAGTTGCATGAACAGCAAGTAAATCTGCTTTGGAACTGGCTTTGCTCAGATTAGAAAACATTTGTGTGACATTCCAAACTAAACTCTGAGATGTTTTTCCTGCAAGTAAGACATTAATTACTTATAAACTTTAAACTATTCCTTTCAGCAAAAATGGGCAGAATGTTGTATTTTTTCATTTTTCATTTTTTTTTGGGGGGGGGGGGGGGTGTGGAAACAACAACTAGAACAGGTGGATGTATTTATATCTAAGTTTGTAAATGACTAATATTCTTAAAATGATAATTTCTTGAGTTATAGTTGTTTTTACAGGATCCAAAATTAATTCACCATGAAGAGACAAACTAAATGCAATATATTTCAACAAAGTATATAATTACCTGTATTAGATGTAGCTTGCTTCCAGTGTTAAGGGACAAAACGATACAATCCTCTTGAATAATCAATTATAATGCATTTTTCATGAGCTACCTGTAATGTTGAACCACCTAAATGTAATTAGGATTAATTAAACACTTTACGTTCCTGTGTCAGGAGGATGTGAAATGCAGGCAGATGAAACAAGGGGGCATGTAAAACTACACTTCCACAGAAAACACTGATAAACAAGACACCTTTAACACTGCAGCCTAATTTCCTGTGAATACTCAGCAGCTGTTGTGCAAACCCAAGCACGAGCAAACACGGCCCAAAATCCCTCAGCTATGAAGAATTAGTTCACAAAATCCACTTACAAACAAACATCTTGGGTAGCTAGAGAGACAGTTGTCACTTGACCAACGTTGGTTTCGCTCAAAAAGAAGCAGTTGCTGTTAGAAAAAATAATGAGGCACCTAGAGTAAAATGTCTCATTCCTGATCTAGATGTACGTTTTACAGCATCTGAGCTTTGATGCAACTTCAAAAATCTACAAATAACAGCTTTGAAAACATATGTAAGAGTAACACATGTAACATCAAACATGATTCTGTGAACATAGCAGAAAGTTGTTAACACGGTCGACCTTGCAGTGCATAAAACATTCTCCTGATGCTCACAGGATGAATAAAAGGCAGGTCCTTCAATATCAAACAAGCAGCAGTCCCTTAAGCACTGAAAGCTGTTCAGGTTTAAAACACGTCGACACTTCCCAAAGCTACATCTACTAACTGAATGAAGGCTTTCTAAATTCCCAGGATTGGCAGAGAACTATAGCTTGACGCTTACGGACGTTGGCTCCCAGTTCTAACAAAGCCTACTTTAGTATTTAACACAGGGTAGGTCCCAGTGCTTGAGTCTACTGTAGTATTTAACAGTCTCACAGTCCCCGGGCAAACACAGAACAGCATTTAAGACAGCGCAAAGCCCTTCAACTAGCATGGCCAGGCTGGAACAAGGGAAGCATTAGCGCTCACCACTGACTCAGACAAGCATGTAATGGACAGCAGCGCAGCTTCGGACCGCAGAATGAAATATGTGACTTAAATACAGCTCGTCCCCAAATGATTCAAACACATTTTCCTCTCTTAACCAAACACTTAGTTTCTTTTTTTAAGCTTCTTTATTTATTTTTTTTTACTGCAGAACTTATGTTCCTTACTTTAAAGTTTGACAGTTTTTAATCTGAACTTATGAGTCCTACTATTAAAGTGATATTTCAGATTAGGGGTGCACCAATTACTGATCTTTAAAGGCCTGACCTGCCCATTCCCATTTGGGTCGATACCGATTTGTTTTATAACTGACACTGTCAGGGGCTATAAGGTCACAATACACCTTCAATCTTGTTTTTAATCTTTACAAACTTGTTTTAACTGAACAACAGCCCTCTCACACAGCTGAGCAAAAAGATCGATGGATAGGATCAGCTTCTCTTTTAAGCCGATCGCAGATCTCCCAAAATTAAGAAATTTGGGGTTGATAAATCAGCTGAGACATTGATGCATCCCTGGTTCAGATTATTTGAAATATAGTTCTGGTTGACGTCCATTTCAAAACTTAAGAGTTTAATTCTGACTGTATTCACCTGCTAATGGCTAGTCTGAGTGGAACCCAGACAAAAGCAGCTTGCTGATGACAGGTAGGATAATATTTCCATAAAGCCACACTTTAAATTCACACACAGCTGGTTACTTCCATAATCATGTGGTTTATCTCTCATCTCATTTAATTTGTGTCCTGAGAATTGTGTCGACTTTTTGGTGTGATTTTTTTTATATCTTTCATTGTCTCCACTCTCATTATTAGCAGAAAAAAAATCTCTGAACAGATCACTGTGTTTGCTGAGCTCAATAATACACTTTGTTCCACCACAGGCACTCACCTCCAGCTTCTCAGAGAAGGAATAAACTCACTTTGTTTTCAAAAATCCATTAAAAACAAGCTTACATACATATTGCTGCCTTCAACATCACCCTGTCATCCATCAAACTGGTGGAATATATCACTTTACTGACAACAAGTCAGTTAGGATTGTTTTAAGAAGGTTTTTCTTTGAGTTTGGCAAAAACAAAGAACTACAAGGTTGGCAGAATCATTGATTATTGGTTTACGACTTTATAACACTGTTATTATGGGAGCAGTGAAGACTTAATTAAGGTTAAATGCAATCTACTTCCAAAATAAAGTAAAGAAACACAAATCCTGGCATCAGTTGCATTTTACAAAGCAATTCTTGCAAATCCACTTCTAAACTATTTAAAGTGTATTATTCTGCAACAAAAAGGGTTGTTCACAAGTAGGTAACACTCAGCATAGTTTTTAACCTTCCAAAGGCCAAACATCCCAGCAAGTTCACCCTGAGGTTAGAATGTGTCACACTAAAATAATTAATGAAACAAACAAGATAGAAAAGGACCCATGAGCTACATCTCAGACTGTAAAAACCCCAGTATGTTAAATATTAAAGGTCATGACAGTACAATTAGAAAAAGACTGAACATGTTTGATTTGTTCAGAAGAGTTGCCAGGAGAAAGCTTCATTTCTCTAAAACAACTTGGCAGTGTGACTTCAATTTGCAAAAAAAAAAAACATCTCAGGAAAGCAAAAGACCTCCAGAACAATGTTTCTGGATGAACAAGGACAAAATGTTGTTCATTTTCATCATACAAAATTCATTTTATTAAAAACGAAACACATCTTCTAAGCTTAGTGGTGGAAGACTACTAATTTGGGTTTGTTTTATAGCTTGTTAGAAAGTTATTAATCAACTCCTCTGTATATCTGAGTGTTCTAAAGTTAAGTGTGAGGTCATCTGCCTGGCTGTTGGAGTTTTGTTTATATGTCCAATTGTGAGAACAGAAAAAAACATTGCATTTTGTTTCTTTATGAAATATTAAATGCCCTGCTGCTTTCTATAAAGGCTGTGACAGGATCTGAAAATCTGCACCAAATTAAAATGTGTCGAGCAACAGGATAGTAAACCAAAGCGCAAAAAATAATGTTTAACAAAACGGCTGTAAAAGAAAAGAATCAAAGTGTTGTAATTATTGGTTAAAAGTTCAAACCTGATAGAAATATGATGGGACTATGAAACATCTAACCACACACAAATCCACACACAGGAAGATTTTAGCCCACGCTACTAAAGAAAAGTAGGTCAAGATTTTTCTACAACTGTTGTTTTTTTTTGTTTTTTTTCAGCTGCACCCTTCTTCCAGGGTCGCAACAGCAAAGATTTGGCAACAGTTTCTTTTCAGATAGACCTGCAGCATCAGGATTATGAGACCACCGAGGAACTCCAAATTCTTCTACCACAACAAGAAACAAAATATAATTTAATACGGAAGACAAAAACAGAGTGGAAATATGAGCTGCAAAATATGTTGTTTTTACTGCTTCTGCCTTTCAAATTAACTTTTGTTAGATAAAACAATAATATAGCATACAACGCTGTGATATTGCTGGTTGTATTTAGTAACTTTTAAACTTTGCTAAAATAACGTTTTAACTACACATATTATAAAGAATGCACTTACTTTGTTGAACTGTAAAGAACAAAAAATACTGACATGTTTATTCTGAATTTGTCTCAAATCACAGACGTGAAAAAGGAGAGCAAACAGGTGAGTGATGACACGAGAAGTTTTGCTTTTTAGTCACCTTTAAAATAATCTGAGTGTTTAACAAGAATAATGCACCAGCCGTCCTCCATAAATCAACCAGCTCTATGCAGTGCTGACTCCGTCGCATACGCCGCTGCATCAGCGTACAAAGAGTCCGACCGCGATATTGTAAAGAAATGACATAATTATTTGGCAGAGGAAGGGGAAAATCAATTTCTGGCGGAACCTCGACGTTGTACAGGAGGGCAGAAGCGCGCTTGCCAAGCACTGTCAGTTCAATCTGTCCCCAGAGTGGCCGCCAATGGGTCTGCGCACGGTTCCTCCTGCCTATCCAAGTGTCAGAATGCTGCTCACGGCACCGGCTAATCACAACACCTGTTTAGGAGAGATTACAGCAGGATCCGCCAGAGTACTGAAAGGCCTTTGCGTTATTAAAAGTGAAGTGTCTGTCCGGGGCCGTGACAGCCACATACACACGGGTGTGTGTGTGGGGCAGAAGAAGAATGAGCCACATGTCCGTTTATGGTGAGTGTGTGTGTGTGTTCTGCTGGTGCTGTTTGAGTAATAATAACTGTTTGACTTATAGAGCTTCAAAGAGAAAGAGATGTTAATGTTATTTCATCCCCCTACATGGGAAATAAATGACACAGCCAGCCCCATTCCTCCCTCGGTTTTTCTTCTCCTCTGCCGGTGAATGAATTTAAAACAGCTCGAGAACCGAGCGAGACCCTGCATCCTCCTCCTTCATCCTCTGGCAGCCTTTATTGGCAAATCAAAGAATTGTCAGTTGGATATTTATAGTCGAAGTGCCTTTGGGCGAGAAAAGCAAACATCTCTCTCTCATTTTCTCTGCTGTCCCACTGACGGTGACTCTGTTGGACTTCAGGAACCTTAGGCCTGGTGTAAAAATGGCAGGAAGCTGTGAGTCAGCCCAATCCTGGGTGACCACCTCAGCGTTTGTTGGTGGTCCGTGCTGAGCAGGCCGAGTGCCGCGGGTTTAGTTTGACAACAGGGTGGCCTGTCTGGGTAGGGGTAAGGGCAAATGTCCTATGACTGCTGTGAAGACAGATCTTTGTGATGTTAAGACCAGCACAAAGCCAGACAATTAAAAAGAGACGACTCTGGAAATTTCAAGTTAGAAGAGCTGCAAGCCCTGCAGAATACCAAAAAAACACTGGTTTACCTCATTATAATAAAATATATTTTGGAACATTAATTCTTCTGAGTTGTTGACAGTTGAACTATTATGTTTACAGAATTCAACAGAATCAGTGTATAGAATAACACCCAGAGGGCATGTTAGCTCGATGTGGTGTGGATTCTGGGAGGAACTCTGCAAAGTAAAGAGGGGTTTTAAAGTTTCTGCAGAGATTGTTTGAGGGGGAAAAAGCGGGAGGTAACAAAAACCCACTAATTCTGCAGAGAAGAGAAAAATGGTAGCTGAAGGGGATTCATTCATTATATATAAGCCTTACTCAGGTCTGTGTAAGCCTTTTTATTCCAAAAACACTCCCACAACACAGCTTTGCACACACACACTCTTCTGCTCGCTACAATACGCAAGAAAATGTTGCTGCTGTGTAGTTAAAAGGACACTTCAGATGTTTTGAAGTGGGGTTCTGTGGAAGAGGTTATAAACAATTAATATTTTACCTGTAGTAGATAGCTCTTTGAGCTAGCAGAAATGGAGTTTAAATCTGACCAGACTGACAAGCTAACAGCTGGTCAGAGTGGATTCATTGCCATCCTAAACCCCCAACTCAATCTCAAATATATTATACGGTTCACCTAAACACTAATATAAACCTTTACCAGTTTCTCTTTACATTGTCATTGTGGTAAAAATTGTGCAACATTCCTGCTGGAAGGGCCCAGGCTGCACCAGAACTGCTACTGCTAGCTGCTGCCACTATGCGCACTTGCAAATAACCATAAAATTCAATATAAAGAAACATCTAATGCAAAATTCACACTCAATTAAATTTTTCTTTTATCAGCCATATTTATGCATGCACAATGCGAAAAATTAAACCGAAAAATCCTTCATAGTTGGGGGGGTTATATTATGTACGGGATTACATTTTGACATTTTTTTTTCTTTGCTAATGTACTACCACGATGTGTTTTTGTATTTTTGCTTAATTGTCTAAAAATATTGTGTCGTGACGACAAATCATCCTAATTTCTCGCATAGCTAAGCGTTTAAACAATAGTAGCTGTTTTCTATACTTGGAGTCGAAAGTGGAAAAATGTTTTTTACTTGATAACTGCAGTGATAAAAATAAGACGCGGAAGACAGTTGCACGTTTGCATGCTCAAAAGGATCAGACAATTTGCTCCTCACAGCTGTCTATTTGTCTGAATTAACAACCGACTTCTGGGAGCGGACCATTCTCAGCAACATGCAGAAGCTCCTGCTGCTCCTCCACAGCCACAAACACACATAAGTGTGTGTCCTGAAAATAATCTGTTTCCCCACCAGAGGGTACACTAAAAAAGGATGAAAAATCCTGAAGTCTAAATGAAGTTAGGGTTAGTATTATACAAGTGGAATCAATTTTTTATGCTTTTTTTAGCAAAAAAAAACTCCCCTTCAAACGGTATATTACACGTATAAATATGGTAGATTTTTTTAAACTTCAGTCATATGAGCCATTAGCTCAAACATCTCGACTAACCCTTTCCTTGTCAATCTTCTGCTGGCTTTGTCTCCAGTTTCGTGCCACCGCTTCCCTCTTCATCATTCAATGTAGAAACCTTTTGTTCTGTCATTGTTTTTGCTCTCTAGCCACTGTTACCATGGAAAATCAATGGTCTGTCTACAGACGAGAGCAGATTTCTTTCTCCTGGGAACATCCTCACACCTGAACATGCAAAGTGTTTAACGTCCCACTCTGGTATTCCAGCACACTATGAACAGACAGGTGATGGTAACGCTGCATGGATACAACCTAACGTGTGTGTGTAGCCAATGTGCCAAAGATCAGATAAGTAAATCTATTTCTTCTACTAATTAAAGGCAGGCAGTGCTCCCCAAGGGGGAAAAAAAGAGCATACCAAATGCTGGGGCATTGTGTTAGACATAATGATAACCACAAACACTTTTTCCACACACACACCCACACAGGCGCACACGTACTCTCACAAATTACTTTTGGCAGTGTGTATATTACGTCTGATGTGCATCTTTAGTGGCTGATCTCACACGTGTTTATGTGTGTGCTTGTTAGGGTATGCGCTAAGCTGTTAAGTGTCCACTGAGGGAGTTAGAGCAGCTACATGGCAGATGCTTAAAGCCAGTGGCTATTAGACAACGGAGCAGAGATAATAGGCTATGGCTGCCATTACCTACTACGCCCTATTAGCCAGTACCCGACCTGGAGACAAACAGAAACACACAAACAAGGCAAGATGTGTATTTGCAAGTGTGCATTTTCATGACCATATCTGTGGGTGTGAATAAGTGCGCTTTATTGGGCAGCACACGCCTGGACAGATAAATTAGAGACGAAAGAAAGGAAACAGGAGCAGCAGAGAGGAATGACAGAAGAGCAAATTTACCAGGCCTCCTATTAGCGAGACAGATTTTTTTCTTTCTTTTTTTTCTCCTTTACCCGAATATGGAGGGAACGAACAGAGGAGAGGCGAGGGAAGACTTGGGAGACCGGAGAGAACGAAGAGAAAACGCCGGTATGTTCAAAAAACAAAAAAGTGCATTACAGCCTGTAAGAAGCAAGAAGATGAGCTGTGAGTTGACAGGGAGAGCAGGAGGAGAAGAGGAGGAGGAGGAGGAGGAAGAAACGGAGAGTGTGATGGACAGAGAGAAGGCGGGAGAGAGATATGCAAGAAAACATTTTCCGTGTGACGTTGGGTAAAAAGAATCAAGAGAAAGAAGTTCAAATATCCGACTGTCTGCGGCTGACATTTCTTTGAGTGCGTGCATGTGCTGGGGAGAGCGCGAGGCTGACACACATCACATGCCAGTCCTTTATATCCATCTGTCTATTCATCCACCTCTCTTTTCCATCCTTCTCTCACCAGCCGGTCGGATGATACAGCTCCCTGTGCAGACTGTGCCAAAGCAGCTGCTTCTGCTCAAGTGTGCGAATCCCCAAAAGGTATATGGTGAAAGGGGTGGGGATGGGGGAGAAGGGGGGGGGTCCTCTCAAAACACTTGTGAAGACAACAATGATGATTATGTTGATAAGGCACGGCTCTCCTCTTCTTTCTTTTCTTACTCTCTTCTTTCGTTCCACCCCTCCCTCATCCTCCCTTTCTGCTCAACACACTTTACAGAAGTTTGAGCCACTGGGAGATCATTAGCACAGGATCAAACCCCAACACTCACTGTCCGCACACGCACACACAGTTAAAACGCACATAACACACCGACCACACATGCAAAAACAAGAAATGAGGGCACACAGGAGAGATATTCAGCTTAAAACCCCAAATACAGTTAAAAAGAGTGTGGTAATGTTTGTTACTTAGCATGTGTAGGTACGTGTGTGTGGTGGTGGGGGTGTGTGTGTGTGTGTGTAAACTGAGTAGCCGCCCACACATCAAAAGCTCAGTGACTCCAAGCTGCCTCCTGCTCTTACCTCATTTCAAACACACAAATAAAGAAAAAATGTTGTATTAAGACACAAGCACACAGAACTTTTATTCTTCCTGCTCTCTAGACAAATTCATGCACTTACGCTCATGCACACATGCAGACAAGCAGTCACACACACACACATAGTCAGTCTCTCCATCAGGACTATGTTGAATAATTCAGTCCGAGGGAAGTACACAAGACTGTTAGAAGTGTATTCAGTGGTGGCCTGAGGGCTGGCCTCTGCTCTAAAAGCATGATGTCACCGCCAACCTTCTCCTCCTCGTGTCTCTCTGCTCCCTTTTCTTCATCTTTTTCCTCTCAACCTTGTTCTAATCCCACCACTTAAACTATGCTTTCATTGTGCATTTAACTTAATTTGAGTCCACGAATCACAATGTTTCAAATAAAACGGCGTGCACAAAAAACAAGAATAACAGCTGAGTTGAAATAAATGACACCAGTCAGCTTTATCTACATCGTTCTCTCTGAATAGTATCCATTCTTGCCTCTCCTAATTCCTCCCATCTTTGCCTTCTCTCCCCTCTACCTTCTCCAGGTTTGCCAGCTGTTTCGCTGATGCACCGAAGCCCCCCTCAGATGTAGGTCACTTTCTCAATTTAGGCAATTAGCAGCAGCTCAGACTGAGCTGCTCTCGTTACAGCAACAGGAGCCAAAGGCCCATGTCACATGGCACTTAACACTCCACTTGGCACCTGCATTTCTTTGTCTAGTCCCAGTCTGTGGGTATTCAGTACTTCTATAAGCACGGAATCAAGCCCAGCACAAGAACCGAGCAGTGCTATTCAAACTATAACGCCATTCAAACTGGATTACTCTGCACGTAATTTCATGGATAATTCAAATTGGATAAAGAAGTCCCATTTATCGTCCCGATGGAAAATGGTCTCGATCTTTTCAAGTCTTACACAGGGAAAAGAAAAGGCACAACTTTTATAACGAATACCCACAGATTCTCAGATTCAGCTCAGCACCAAATTGACAGAACTTTTAAGGACTGATGCTGGTTTTTCAGGTCAAAAATCTAACCCTCTTTCTTCATGTACCATGACAATCTGCTGGCTGATACACAGGAAAGCCATTATTAAGATTATAGTGTTGTGTCTTCAAACTGGATGGCAACTTTCAGATGACATTCGACTTGATCAGTCCCCCTTTCTCTAAACAAGACAGACACAGACAAGCTTGGAAAAAGCCAGTATGTGTACTAAACCAATAAAATGTCAATAACTGTTAAAATAATCAACATAAACCCATCGGGGCTGGTGATGTAATCATCTGCAGAGTGTTGATTTGTCCTGCAATCTTTTAGGATGTGTCAGGCTTGTAGCACCTCTGGCCATTATTAACTGGCCTTGGTGATGCAGGCCCCTCGCAGGCTTCTTTGATTCAAGTGTTGTGCTCTCCAGCCTCGTACCAATAACAGCTGATTAGTGCCGGTCTGAAGAGCAATGTTCTGGGATGCATCACCATCAGCTAGCCTCGCGACACCTCTGGCCATCATTAAACCACTGCAGCAGGAGGAGGCCATTTTGTTCCGTATTGCTCATTTACTCACGCACAATCACACACTGCCGGGGTGTAAAACAATAATGCTTAGACTTTTTTTTGTTTGTTTGTTTACGACTTCAAATGTTCTCGTTTGAGCTTTTTTTCCCTACCAACTTGTTTGAATTAAAGTGAGTCTTTTCATTTTAAGCCTTCAATTGGAATTTAAATTAAATTTAGAAAAACTGTTAGATTTGTACTGTTCTCTTTCACTTTGACAATAAAATGTCAGATACATTAGTCATTTTATTCATCAGACTCATTGGGCAGGAAGTTGGTTTTCTGAAGAGTTGATGAAATGAAAGAAGGTGAAAATCTGCATTTTTTGGATGAAAGCAGTTAGTTGAAATGCATAAAATGTACATATCTAGGAGTGTTAAAACCAAATGGTAATATATTATTCTTTCTTCTATGTAATATAACTAAAATTAAGAACAACTTGTCCTAAAATGATGCAAAAAGTATTTCATGCATGTATCACTTCTAAGATGAATTATTGTAATTCTTTATTCAGGATATTCAAAAATCCCCCATATAAATAAAACCTGAACCAAATATCAGTGTTGGGATGAACTGACTGTAAATGGATTTGTTTTTAACTGAATCTGACTTTTTTTTGTACCTGAACTGACTTCTGTTTTAAATGGCACTATATAAATGAACTAAATTAAATCACAAAAACACACCAGTCTCAAATTATTTAATAAGACATTTTTTTTCCACTGCAGGGACATAACTTTAACATAATCATGAAACATGCGGACAATACAATACAATGTGACAAAATGATTTGATACGATACAACATATTTTACTTCATCAGTCCCTTGGGCAAATACATTTTGAACTTGGTGCTGTCACAATAGCTGCCTTCACAAAATAAATCCCAAATAAATAGTTAAAGCAATTGCAGAATACCACCATAACTTGCCAGTTAAACACATTACACAATTTGCATTTTAAAAGACACAAATTTCTTTGTAAAGGTTAAAATCAGCACTGCACAACTCCTTCTGCAGTCTGAAGGCAGAAATTGCACAACTTATTCAACTTTTTGGAGACATAGTTTAACAATTTGGTTGTAGTGGGAACAAATTCATTTTCAAAGCAATTCAGTTGGCATTAAGGGAATGTTCAGAATTAAGGACGTAGAATGAGTCAGATAAAACTTTGTGTATATTTGAACACAGACAGCTCATAAATAATGTTATAATATCTTGATGCTGCCTCCTTTGCAATCAGTATAGTGACACATTAGATTTTTTTGTAAATCTGACTCAGGTCTTTTTTATATGTGGTAGCTACTAAACTGGATAAATATCCATTCCATATATAACAAACTTTGTCTGGACCAGATCTGGCCCAATCTAGCCCACACAAGGCTCTAACACTCGGTCCTATGGTGGCTCAGAATTGGTTCATCACTTGTGGTCCATGCATGGCCCAGCACCAAATAAATCAAACCACAACTGGGCCAGTTGTGGCATGTTATCTTAAAAACGGTGTCAATAGTCGCGTTTCCATTGACCATGAAAATGCGCAAATTAAAATTTCGAAAATAAATTTGCTTATTTGAAACACGTCAATTTCAAAAAAACTTCCCTTTTTCGACAA
>JARVJO010000111.1:15146934-15158681 GCA_031762555.1 Cynodonichthys magdalenae | reverse complement strand
GAAACTGTGTTTTTTCGACATTAACAGAATATCGACAAAGTTTTGCGCACATTTGCAATGGAAACGCAGCTAGTAACTTTGCTATAAAACAACCAAATTTTATAAACAAGGTATCAGCAGATTCATATTGATTAGCTATTCAATTTAAATGACATTTTATTGACAAATATGCAAACAATGATGTTGTCGGGGTGTCAAAAGGTCACAATCCCAACAGAAGATGAATAATTTCATATTTTATCTCAGTTTACCACACAGATCCTAAATGTTCAAGATCAATCCACTTATTCAGAAAAAAACCTGTTAACAATGCACTAGACTAGGTCAGTGGTTCCCATCCCAACATTATTTAAGCCTTTATTTTACCATGTAGGCCAGTTGAGAATTAACCCTCATTTACATTGATGACTTGGTCAATATTTTAGTACAACAATATAGTCATTATGGTCTTGAGAACAAGGCTTTTTGGGAGGTAGTTGTACACTATAGATCCCTGTGACACGACCAAAGCTTTGGCCCTTAATAGGTTTTTTTCCCATTACTTTTACTTTTATACTTTTAGTAGCTTTACAACTAGTACTTTAATGTTTTTACTTGAGTAAAAAGCTTGAGTCAATACTTCTACTTTTAAAAATGTACTTTTACACCTTAGTATCTATACTTTTGTCTGAGTATTGAATGTGAATACTTTTCTCCGAACCACCGGAGAGGAGGTTCTGAAACAGCGCACCGAGGCTGTGCGCGGTTGGAACCATTGGAGACACATTCGGCCGAAGCTTAACCGCATATAAACGCATCGGTGGAGATGGGGCTATAATGGAGCTGGAAAGCAAAGAAAAAAAAAAACTAAAAATGGGAGAACTCACTCTACAGAGTAAAAAAAGTAGTAAAGCTTAATTAATATAACATGTCTGGTTTGCTTCGGGTTCAGGCCTCTTATTTGAGTTAATCTGTCGGGTCTGGTCGGGTTGGGCTGGATATTTTAGGTACGAATAAAACTCTACTCCCGACACAGAGAGAGAGAGATTAAAAAAAAAAAAAGCTGCAACCCGCGCAGTGAACAGACACTTTACAGCAACATTCTCCAAATATATAAAGCTTAGGGTAAAGTTTAGGACAGAACAATACCCCAGCAGTTATTTATTTATCTGGAGAAGAACTTTTATGCAAGTTTTATCAACACATGATGGGCCGGACGCATAATATAAGTGAAGACCACTTCCTGTCTGAGTCTCATCACAGAAGAAGAAGCTGTGAGACATGCTGCAAACTCCTGAACACTCAGAAGTGAAGTGGGAGTTTCCAAGATTTTGTTGTCCTGTGTGCAGAATTAGATATTACTTCAGAAAAATGAAAAAAACTTTGGCTGTTGTTTGATAAAGCACTGTAAACAGGAGGGTCTCTTCCAAAACAGAAGGAAAAATGAGTTTAGATCCAATTCATTGGGCAAGTGTCCACAGAATGTTGCTGTTTGTAGGTTTTATGTGTCTTTATGACATATTAATGTCAAGTTCAATTCTTAAACTTTTTTTTACAAAAGGATAACTTTATTAATGAAGGATTCTATAATTTACATATATAGAATGTTTTTTATTCCTGGTAAACACTTTTAAACACCTTTCAAAAATAATTTTATGTTCTAATGAATCACAGCAATTTGTCATAGTAGTGAATGCGAAATAACAGCCATTATTTTTCATTTCTGTGGCTTTTATTTGTTAAATTATTTTTCAGTCACATTATAATTACACAATTTTCAGGTTAATAAATATGGTTACAATGAAAATGGACAGAACTCAGCTAAAGAAGAACAAGAGCAAAGCTAGCCCAAGCAGTGACGATGATGATAATATTCCACCAGTCTTAGCAAAGCAAGTTCAACCAGGTGCTGTTTCACCACAGATAAGACAAAAACTATCATATTTGGATTCATTTATGTTTGACAAAGGATTTTTCACAGAGCTTTTTATTTTTTTATTTGCATTTGTTTGTGCTAAAAATGGGTGGAAAAGTTGAAAATGTTCATTATTTTTCAGAAATATTACATAATTTCAGGAGAGGTTCATGTACAGTTGCCTTCAAGTTTCTGAATGCAGCGCTGATTAGTTTCTAAGATTTCTGCTATGCATGAGCTAAAGTTTATGCTAACTTGACCTCAATTACTCAGTATTTTCTGGTGACTGATGCACACTTACATGTCACTGTTTAAGTCATTTGTGTGTGTGTGTGGTTTGTTAAATAACTGTAATTTCATTTAAAATTTGGCATAAATGTTTATTAATGGATTTATATTAAATTAATTGACTATTTACAAAGCCCCCCAAAATAAGCCACAGCCCCCCCAACCAAATTCCTTCAGAGCGAAATACTGTTTGTTGGCGTAAAAGCTGTCAATTTGTGTAACTACTCACAACACCGATGCCTAAATGTGTTTAATGCTGTGAAATTAATGGGAGCTAATAGAGACGAGGAAAGTGCTGGGGTGAGGTTATTGTGTTGCTGTCACCGTCACAGTTTGAGTGTCAAACACAACACATGTGGCAACCTCACTGAGAAAAATGCTTGTGGGCTCCATGTAATCATCGTATTTGGCACAAGTATGGAGGGGGAAAATAATAAAAACTATAGCCTGTTGCAGCCAGCTAAATAGTCGAATGGTGAGACAATTCACTGTTTCATCAGACAATCAACAGAAACAAAACTGCCACAACTGTGAATAATAAGAAATACTTTTAGGCATTTATCAGGCAAATAGCTTTCTTTCTTTCTTTCTTTCTTTCTTTCTTGCTTTCTTGCTTTGTCGTATGAAATAGTTGATTTGGTTTATCAGACTTTAAAATGTACATTTCATCCTTTTATTAATTGTTACTTGTATTTTCAAAATTTTTTTGATCACATGTCTCAAACTCATGGCTGGCAGGCCCAATGTGGCCTGCCACAGCATTCTATGTGGCCCTCAAGAGCTTCAAAGATGAATTAATGTCTTAAAATAAGCTGCTTTAAAACCAGCATTGATCATAAACTACTGATAATCCACTTCAATTATTTTACCTGCAAACTGACTGAATTTCACCACTAGATGAAGGTTCAAAAGTAACTTTTGTTGCAGCCTAACTCTACTGGGAAATAGGAACTTACAAGTTGTAAATTTAAAATGGATTATTCTCTCAGTGGGAATTCCCTGTCTGAAAGTGGGAGATATCGGAATTCAAGATGGCAGCAAACTCAACAGTGAATACAATTTTCTTACTTTTAATAGTATTTCTGTATTATTTATTTCACATCTAGTCAGTGGTACAGAGTTCTTTTCAGTGTGAATAAGAGGACGTGTTAAAACGCTGTTTTTATGCAGGAAATACCATGTAGAACTCAGTTATTGTTTTTTAGTGGTGCTCAGCTGTAGCAATGAGATGAAGAATGTGACGTTTCATGTTTGGAAGTTAAACACAAAACATCAAAGGTAATTACAACTATCCCTTTGAGGGGCACCATAATGCTCATGGGACCCTTAGTGAAAATGAGTTTGACTCCCCTGACTTAGGTGCAACTGTTCAAAAAAGGACCAAAATATAAAATAGCATTTCACAGCAACAAGGTGATTCCTAAAAAGCTGTTGACCAAAGTTATTACATAACTTAGCATGTGTGTCTATAAAATTGAGCTAAATTGAACAACTAAACAATTGTTAAACAAAAGAAATAGAGGCCAAAAAGAGTATTATCAGAAGACTGATAATAATTAAAAGTCATATTTGAAACAAACAATACAAGGAAATGGATCAAGGACTTGAGAGATCCATAATCCTTCAGCCAATCATCTGCTAGATGTTAAATTTTTAGCTAATAGCTTTTTGAGAATGGCCTTGTTGAGTCAAAAATACAGTTTAAGTTTTAGAAATTAAATTTTCTGTTTATTTATTGTTGTTTTTTTGTGACAACTTACTGTTGTTGTTTTTATTATTATTATTGTAATGATCAGTTTAATATAATTGTGGGTTTTTAAATTAGTTATATAATAGGCAAAGTAAAAAAACAAACAATAAAAATGAAAAACTTTTTAAAAGTCTTTTTATTTATTTATTTATTTTTAACCATATCCTGTCCAGCAGTATGTTGGGCCTAATCTTGACTGAGTGTCAAGGTTAGGCCCAACAGTTTTCGAAAGTCTTAGGGAAATATAACAAAACAACTTAAACAAAATAAAAAACTACACTTGCTCTATAAATAAGAAAAGAATGGGTGGAACCTTTGTACATTGCTGTACATTTGACCATATATTACAGATTATTGAAGACGTGCAGCGTTCACAGCTTTCTATGAAAACATTTAAAGAAATCTCAAACTGTATGACTATGATACCAAGCAGATCTCTAACACATAAAATCTGGATTAAGAGCAGATGAAGACAGACTTGATGCATTTTCTAAACAACTACAAGGACTACAAATATTTATTACTTCCTATAATACTTCCTTAACGATTTACTGACTCTGAGCCTCCATAAATCGCAGGCAGTTGGCTGCTTCTCCTCTTAACTTGAAGTAGACAAAGAGATTTATTTTATTTACAGGACCAGCCTGCAGGAACAGCTGCATGGGGCCAGTTGCCTTCAGGCTACAAAGGCTCACCTGGGAGCTGCCAAAAAATGACCGCACACTTGTACTTAAGGTCATGAAGCAGTTTAATTAGAGCAGTCGGGGGTTAAGCACCCTGTTTAATGGCACATTAACAAAAGCTATTTGATACAAGAAAAACATTTTTTTCCTTGTCATTGTACACACGTAAGGGAGTTTAAATCACTGACCTTCACGTGGCAACATCAGTCCCTCTAACCTTCAATTTAAGTCCCACCGTGTCTCTTACCCCTATTCTCCTATTTCCTGGCTTTTTCTTATCTTTTCTTACACACACATACCGACACACGCACAATCCTCCGTCTGCTTGTACTTCAAAAGGCTGCTGTACTGCGGCAGTTATTGGTTCCTGTGTTTTGGCTGCTGTGCCCTGAGAGATTTAAAAGCTAAAGAACCAGTTGTGTTTTTATCAAAGCTTCTTCAGTCTGTCTGTCAGTCAGCCAGGGCTGCAGAGAGAATTCAAATAAAGAAAAAGAAAAGAGAACACCGCTAACCTAAGTTTGTGCAAGGCAATAAACTAGAGAAAAAAAGGTATATCTTAAATCTTTTTTTGTCTGCTAACAACTAGAAATCTATTTTCTGGTGACCAGCTGAGCGATAATTGTGATGCTGCTACAACTCTATCCAGTTTAGGGTTTTGTTTTTTTTTTTCCTTCCTTCCTTCGTTCCTTTCCTTTCTTTTGTTTTTTTTTTTTTCTTTTTCTTTTTTTTTTCTTTGTTTTGATTTTGTGTAGCCTAGTTTTAGACCAGGCATAAAACACATTTTTACATATTTAAACAATGCACAATCATCTGCTAAAATAGAAATGATGTAGCAGAGAATGCTGGATGTTCTACAGGAAATCTTCCACTGACCGTAGGAAGAATCTCCCTCTGTGTCATTTAATAATCAACAAAATCCATTTATAAGAAAAAGGAATCCAAAAGTCTGAAACACATTTATCAATCAGACAACCACCAAAATGAGTAATTCACTTATGGCAGAAGTTACCTTTTATAAAAGAAGTGTGGTTTGCATTTTTTTTAACATGTTATGGGAAAATAAGACATAATGGTTGTAAAATAAATTTATTCACAATGTTTGTGCTGTTTGTAAGACTTTTTTCCCTCATGATGTAGTGAGGTGTAAATATGTGATATTCAACAACGCCTTCCATTTGTACCAATAAATCAGATTTTATTGGTTCAAAGCCGGAAAAATGAGCTGGTTCATTGCAGAGAAAATTATTATGAGCTTGTACTCCTAAAAACAATTAGCCTGATCTGTGCTAACTGCTAATAATCTTATTTTCCAGCTGGAGCAGTAACATTGGATGTGTTGTCATTCAAAAATCCAAGTTCAGAATACCAAAGTCAACAAAAAGCAGCATATTATTGAAATTGGAGTATGACAAAATTACATGTTTATGAGCAACATCTACTGCCTGCTTTCCAAACACTGTGTATACAAAGGGGCGGGCGTTTTGTTTTGCAGCTGTTGGCCTGAGCTCATCAGTGCATGACTTGTGTCACTTACCTTGTCAGCCATAATCATAGAGGATCCTCCATGAACCCCGAGAACTGGAAGCTGTGTCTGAACAGACAGGAAGTCAAGGATCTGGGCTATGGCCTCCTGATCAGTGCCATCAGCAAAGACAAGGCCATGGAGATGAGAGCGAGACAGAAGCTCACACACCTGTGGCACAATGAACACACACTCACGTTTCAGTCAAACTCTTCTGGATGTCATAAACAGTAGTGCTCCAATGCGTGTCTTCTCACCTGCGTAATCACAGACTTCGGGTCAGTCTGGTTCATCTTCAGTGTGATGACGTTGACGTCAACAGTGTCCTCGGGGCGCCGAGGATAACGGAGCTCCTGGTCGGATACTGGACGCGTCTGGCCCAATATCACCCCCACACTGAGCCCTGAAGGCTTCTGGGATGCCGCAGGCACCATGATTGAAGAGAGTAGGAGCAACATCCAGCCCACTACACCCATCATACCCTACAGAACACAGCAACACAAAAATAAATTTAAGAACTGTCTCACAAACAATCTGTGGCTTCCATTAAACTCTTTTGTTCTAAAAAAAAGCCTTTATTTTAATTGCTCACTGCACAAGGTGGAATGATGATGTTTCTGCTGATACTTGTGTGTTTGTCTATACCATCAGCAAAATATCTTATAAATCAGTTAGTCTAATGAAACATTTAGAAAGTAGTTACTGACTTGACGTCTATAATTGATTAACTTATAGGATCAATCTGAATTAGGTTGGTTGTCACAGCAAATATATTTAATCAAACACCAAAAGAAAAATTGTTACAAATGGTGTTTTTCTGACATTAAGATTAAATTTGATGTGTCAGTAGCTGAGATCAACCCCCAGAGTGCTGACTGACTGTACAAGGTCTATGTTGTAAACTTTGCCAGCAACTGAAATCAACTCTGTATGTTTGTTAATAAAATATCTCTATAGCACTGAATGAACTTTAATGAAACTTGCAAAAAATAATTGACATCTACAACTGATGATTATCTTTTGGACTCAATCCAATTTAAGATGGTCACCAAAGTCCACTGACTCTCAAAAATCATGACAATGGCTGGCTGTGACTTTTTTTTTTTTTTTTTTTAAACTGAGATCAAATTTGGTGTGGTATTAGCTGAAAATCATCCTAAACACATATTGTGAGCACAACACATATTTGCTTCTGGTAGTTTTTATCAAAATATTTTAATTAGATACTCATCACTGAAAACTAATCAATAGCAATCCAACGTTTCATGTTCTTGCTAAAAGACTGTCAATTGTGACTTGGAAGGGGAAAAAAAGCAGTTCAAAGCCATTGTGTGATGTGAAAGTGGGGCTGATGAAAAATCAACATTTGGAGTTGATGTAAAACGGTTTTCTGTGAATGAACGAATTGGAAGATGTTTTATTCAACTGTCAGAAAAGCAACAAGACAAAATGTAATTATTCCTAATGTTCCTGGGACAAAAATATCAGTTACTATATTTTCTTCTTTTTGTGACTATGACCCCACTTATGTTTTTATTTCATTGTACAAAAAATAATGAACAGAGTTTTATGTTTTTCTCTGAAGAAACTGAGTCGCACCTTTTTTGAAACGACCTAAAAGTCTCCTTCATTTCACAGTAGACAGAAAACACATCAAACTGTCAGCATGTGTTGTGGATTCTAAACATGTCTTCAAAGCCTAGCAAAGACCCCCCCTCCAGGTTTCTCAAAGATTAGTTTGTATTTATCTTCAAGAAAAATAGTGCCTCAGTTACGTGACTTGAATTTAATTACTAGTGCGAGCACAAAACCCTCAATCAGACCACATGAAGCTATAGTGCAGGGAGAGGACCGTCCTCTTTCTGTCTTCTGCTCTTTAAATATTACTGAAGTCGGTGTCAGAAGGAGTGACCATTAGGAGACCAGGGTTAAACCTAACTACTTCTGCTAAACCCCCTTATCAGGCTTCATAAGAGGCCCCAAATCTCTCTTCCAGTGTCTGCCTTCATTTGAACATAATCTGTGCCTGCAGGCAATGTGCACAGTAAAGTGCTAGCGATTAATGGATAAAATAACCCTGAAATAAATGGAATCTGATTTTACCTCATTTGTTGGGGTATGAAGGGAACAATTCCAAATGGCTAAAGGCACACAAGTGTCTGCATCAATCAATAACATTTACTAAAATGAAGAAAGAAGAAGAAAAAAAAAACTTGTCTTTCAGCAGCTCATCCCAAACTAAGTACCGGTACAATACAAGAAGAGTCTGAGCTTCAGTTTTCAGTTTTGGCATACCTTTTTTCCTGTAATGAGAGCGGATCTAAAAGAGGCAGATGAGTAGAGGAAATGCAGTGTGAACTGCCCGGAGCTGAATGAGAGCTAATGAAACCATGATGCGAATGCTACGTTGCATCTCAGCCAATTTCTTACACCACCACAGTCCAGCAGAGCTCGGAAAAAAACAGGAGGAAACCTCACATCACCAAAAATAACTTACTGTCTCCAGATTTTTTAATCTTCACCCCTCTCTCTCTTCTCTGTGCAGCCATACCTGCTAATTATCCTTATCTATGCATTCTTGTATTTTTTCCCCCACTTTTATACTTTCTCTGTTTAATCTTGCCAATACGTCTTTCCAGCTGGGTAAAAGTGTGTATCTGATCCATGTCATCTCACACCCGGTTTAATCAGGCCAGTTAGTCAACTCAGTACTTTTCATCATGCTTTTCTCTCTCTGCCCTGGTGCCCACAGACTAGCCTGCAGCTCCAGAAGCACTTAGCATACGCCGCTAAATCACACACAGCTACACTCCTGTCCCAGGGAATTAGTGTCAGCTTCCACCAACAGGACAGGATAACACTTACTTGTTTTTTTATTTAGGATTAGCATCAGAGCTAGCATAACCAGGAGCCAGCATGTGATGGGTCACAGTTTGGGGAAAAGTGGTCAATGCAGCCGAAAAACTACAAAAGCAAGTGTTTCCACAATCTTAAAGAATTTGCATTTTTGGTTAACATTGTACAGATGGCATTAAGAAGGGCCAAAAGCAAATTGTTTACTTTTTGGGGGTTAATGGCATGAAAAAGTTTGGGAACAATGGCCTAAACTGCATAAATAGTCAGAAATAAAGTTACAAGAGAAACATAAAGTAGCACTCTAAAATTGTTTAGAACTACAAAACTTTTGTTTGTTGTCTTTTGTCTTTTTTTATCCAGACTTGGGTCTGGCATAAGTGACCAAATAAAGCTAATTTAGTGCAGGGATTGTTTTTTACAAAACAAATTTTGCATTTGCAACATACCTTTTTTATAGCAGTGGCTTTGTGCATAATTGATTAATTTGCAGTCTAGACAAATAGGGGTGACCGTCTGCACTCATTGCAGATGGAGGAGACTTCTGCTCAAAGACAGGGCCTCCAGTGAAAGCTTTGTAACAGTGCGGAGTACACGATATCACATCAGAGTCTCCAGGAATCTCCAAATACTCAAAGTCACTGGATTTATCATTAGTTGCCTTAAAAAAATGTCACTTAAATGCTTTGAATAGTCTCTGAAGTCACTAAGTTGGAAACACTGCAGCAGAAATCTGCTTTGGAACTGGTCTTGCTTAGGCTAGCTGTTAGCTTGGCAGTCCAGTCAGAACTATATTTCTCCAAACTGTGGCCTTTCAAAAAGCTATGTACAACAGGAAAAGTCATCTTCTGATTTTCTGCACATGCTTTGTCCTGCTCAGGGTCATTGGAAAATACTGTCAATTTCCAGCAATCAAGAGGCAGAGTATAAAGCCTGCAGAAGTCACCAGCTGATCACACGGCTCGGCATGAATTTGTACTGTGGGAGGAAACAAGAGTACCCAGAGAAAACCCACACATGCACAGGGAGAACTTCCCACAGAGAGGCCTCAGCTGAAATTCAGAGCAGAGACCTCTTTTTCTTCAGAGCAACATTTTTACCGACAGCACTGCACATCTCAAGTGTTTTTTTTTCCATTTAAAACAAACCTAGCGCTTCTTAATACTTTTATTTTGACATAATTCAATGTAGCCTGAAACCAGCAAATTCAATTTGTCTGAACGTGTTCTAGTGTTTGTGGCTAAAATTAAATCTAGATCTGGGAAATCGGTGTGTCCGTCAAAAACAGAGACAACTCACCAAATGCTCGAGTGGAAACTTGCAGTAAGAGGCCCTCAAACGGCTTCAGAGCCAGTTATTATTAAGAGCATGCCTTTGAGCGCTTTGTTAATATAACCCAGCATGATTTTCCTTGAACACATAAGCACATCTTTTGCTTCAACTACGTTATCCCGAACCCTTAACTAAAGCTCATGTGGGCGTAATTGCTTAAATCGATCGGCCCACAATTTCATTCTTCCGTACACGGCAAACGAAGCGTTTCTGCGCAGCGTCTCAAAATGACAACACAAATTAGGATCTGAGTTAAGGAGACATTTCAACAAAATGCTTTATTTTAAAGCAGAACTTCATCCCAGATGTCTTTGCGCCATCATGACTTGTTTTTTTTTTTATTGCTCCCAAAGTCAGAGCGATGTCTAGACGGGTGAACATCTACACCTGTTTACCTTTTTGGAGTCAGCACTTTTCAAGATGGCTGCCAACAGAACTCTTATCAAACACAAACATGTCTATTAATCAGAAAACTTTACAGAAATTGAGCTCAAATTTTCTGTGGTTGTAGAGAAGACTAATCACCAACGCATAATCTAGGCACTAAATGATCGAATTTGATCTGTTTTTAAAACTTTGTAGTTAATTATTGAAGTCAATGTTGTCTGTTAGCAAAATATCTCATAATCAACTGAATTGATTTTAGTGAAAGTTTCAGAAAATAATTATTGGGTGTATATCTACAAGTGATTAACTTGTAGAGTCAATCTAATTAAAGATGGCTGCCACAGCCAGCCGACTCAAGGAAACGCAAACATGACAATGACTGACATTAACAGATATTAATCTAAAATTTGTTGTGGTAATAGCTGAAAGTTTTCGTTATCACGTAGTCAGACTGCTTTTCATTGTGCAACATATTTCCTTAAAATTCTGGCATGACCTGTTACAGTGTCAACACTGCCGATGTGTTAGCAAAATAGCTCATGATCCATTTGATGTATTTGAATGAAGCTTTCAAAACGTCAACCATGGAAATTTATTTACAGATGATTGACATCATGAGTGAATCCAATACAAGATGGTTACCACAGCTAAGCTGCCTTTGCTAACACAAAAATGGCTGTAACTTTCTTCAAATTATAGATAATGGGGTGAAGTTTGTGTAGTTGTAGCTGAAACTCATATACAACACATACTCTGTGCTCTAACACAACTCAATATTGACCGTTTTGAATTCAACACAAACTATGGATTCCTTCAAGGAATGCTACTTAGTTACTATTTATTAGTAAATTAAGTAACAAATATTCCTTATATTGAGCTCAGTTGTTGACATAAAACAGGGCTGAATACACACACACACACACACACACATATATATATATATATATATATTAGGGGTGCGACGATACAGAAAATTCACGATTCGGTTCGGTTCGATACTTTTGTCTCACGGTTCGATATTTTTTCGATACAAAAAAG
>JARVJO010000111.1:15129832-15143575 GCA_031762555.1 Cynodonichthys magdalenae | reverse complement strand
GAATTTGTTTAGAGGCTCATGAGATATTTTAGTTCAAATCAGACACATGAACACACACACACACACACACACACACAGGCAATGTATTATTACCATCATCTATTGTCGGCAGACAATAACGAGAACATCAATTACTACACTGAATTTAGTATGGCTGAAGCTAAAAACCTAGGATTTTCTTTCTACAGTAAAAGTTTTACTTTGTTTGGAGTTTTTAGTGTGTATACAAATATCTGTAAAAGCCAGAAAGTTAATGAACATGTACTCCTTCAAACTGTATAAACATTATGGGTACGAAAAACTCTTGCACAGTACATTGAACTGAGACTGAGCCATCCTTATGAATAGACAATGTAATTTTTCTAACTCTCAATTATTGAAAGGGTTTTGAAAGATTAAAGACAACACAGGGTGGTTGTAGACAATCGGTGGTAGGCTTTGTTAGACAATCTGATGTAATGATGAAACCCAACCTTTCATTTTTAAACAAAAATGGAATTTGTACTCATTTTCATGCTTAACAGGAGAGTCCATGTTTTGTAAAAATCTACTATTATTGTCACCCTTCACTGAGTGGTTTTTGCCTCTATACTGTATGTGTGTCTGTCTGGAAACAAAACATCCCGTGAATCAGATTCTAATGAAAGCTTACACAAAACGACTAGAACTATAATACTGAGCTACAATTTATTGTGGTAATAGCTGAGAGTTATCACCAACACATTCTGTGAGCGCCGACAGATTATATAAAATCCCTTTTTCAATTTTTTTCCCATCGGAGTCAATGCATTTTTTTCAAATGTTCACTGCTGTTGATAAGCACCAGAAGACAAAGGTTTTGTATATTTTCACATCACCAGATGCAGCGACTGGCTGTGACAGCCCCTGCCGTCAGAGCGGAGAGAGGTTTTATACCTAGTGGGATGAATTTTGGATGATTTTTGGCGGCTAGAGAATATTTTTGGCTTTTGCATCTTGCTGCCTGGCATTGCTCTTGATAATGTAAACTGTCACAGTGTTAAAGTCATGAATCAACACGTTGATGAAAACTGAACATCTAACTAGATTGGAGGCAAGACTTATTTATTTCTTTGTTTTTAAACACACCTTTTTATCAGTTAGAGATGGACATTTCCAATCTTCAATTATATATTTTTTTCAAATAGTCATCGACCTTGCCCCCTCCAGTTGACCAACAACCCCTGCTCTATTCGTCAAGTTACAGGTACTTACGTATTTCACAAGGTGTGGTAGGTTTTTTGTTTTTGTTGTTTTTTTAATTACTGTGTCCAAATGTTTGGGATAAAGACTTGTGGTCAATTATAGTCCACTTACTACAAGTTCTGTTGCCAAAAAATTACTCTGATGGAACAGAGCTTTCAGTAATTGTTGATGCTAAATTTATGTTCCTACATTTTGACAGATTCCATAAATCTGTTGAGAGGAGTGGGATTTTATTCAGTAAAGTTGTAGCTACCCTGTAGTTGTTGTTTTCACATTGCAATCCTTTCAAAACGACAACACGTAAAGAACAAGTTTTAAAATTTTTGGAAATTAATGCTTATCTCTAGGATCAGTTGAAGTATTGGCATAACTATATTTCTCAAATCACAGTAAATGATGGATGGATGGATGGATGGATGGATAATTAAGGTTTTCTCGCTTAAGATTTGCATATATTAAAATAAGTGTGTGTGACCAAACACAACATGAATTTGTCACAAAAAGAACTTGCAGAATGTGTTAAATTGAATCCCTGTTACTTCACCAATATTAAAGCAGGAATAAATATGACTATAGTTACTACAGTGTACTTTATTCAAGGGTTGTAACTGTAATCACAAACACTGCAGTGCCATCAATTTTAAATTGTTCTGAGCACTAAATAAAGACCAGATCATAAAACAATTAAAGGAGCACTTGACTTCAGTTGTGTAATGTTTAGGTCATTTCTAATCATTTATATTCTGTATGTTGAAGAGAATCCAAACTTTCTTTAAAGCTCTTTAGCAACAGAAATGAAAGCCTAGAATTGCAGGAGTATGATAAAAGATGTTACTGGTTGTGAACTGTTTTTAATTGGGAGAAATTTGTATTACTTCCAAATTTTACAAAGCTGACAGCAGCGAGCTTTAGGAATACCCAGTATTTAAGTTAGAAATGGTTGCTGCTGAGATTTCCCAAATAATTGTTTGGCAGTAAAAAAAAATTTCCAACCTCATAAAACCACATTTAGGGCAATATGATAGAAGTAATGTTTGGGACAAAGACATTTTCAGTTGTATAATTTTAGCAATACACACACAAATTTGTACTTCTATACTTATTAGGACCGATCATTGACTTTCATTCACTTCCAGTCATTTCTATAGACTAACTCTTACCCCTTACCCTACACCTAATCCCTCCTAGTACGTACCTAACCTCAACCCAAAAATGGAGCTCCACCATACTGGACCAGTTTTTAGTCTCCATAAGGACTACAGGTCATGACAATGTAGGTGTGTGTACCAGAAACAATCCTAAAAAAGTAACAAATACAAGTACACACACAAATGCAAACCAATAAAATATATAAAGCAGCATCAAAGGAAGCACCATAAGCAATAGGATTGCTTTGCACTGGAGACAAGAAAGACTTGGACAAGCACAAGTTATAGCAGTGAATGAAGAGAAATAAAAACTATAACTGACATTAGCCAAAATATTACTTTAAAATGCTGCTTACTTGCAAGAAAGTTTAACATGAATAATTTCCCTCAAAATATAAACAACTGCAGATAGGGCACTAGGTTTCCATAATTTGGGGAAAGAATATATCTCCTTGTTGAAAAAAATAAAAACATTTTATTTTGAACTCTTTTTGCATTAAGCTGCAACATTACTGTCTTGTCAGTGGTGAGACGCCGCTTGTCTTTGTCAGACTGAAACCAGGTATTGTTACAGCAATGCTTAACATTGTTTTGTAACCTGAACTTACAGATAGCTAATTACCTATTTGTAGCAGAGTAAAATAAGAACAAGTCTAACAAAACAAATCACTGCACTGTGAAGTGTAAATAATGAGCCACATAATGCTTTCAAAGTACAACTGAGTTGGCGAAACACATCCAGAGATGGTCAAGCTCATCTTGTTGCGTCACAGTCAGGTACAAAAAAAAATCTGTAGTTAAAACATTTTTGCAACTTGATGCTGTGTTTTTTGGGTTCATTCAGTTTTTTGCAGGTGTGCTAAAGGATGTCGGGTATGTTGGCTTGTGACTTCTTGATGTATACATACATTTTTCATTTTCTATTTATTTACTTTTTTTTTTCATTTTTATTATAAATTTTTTGTTTCCTTCTCTCTCTCTCTTTTCCCTTTTCTTCTTTAAAAAAAAAAAAAGTTACTAATGATGAGAAAATTCATTCATTCTTCTACTGAAGTGACTTTTATAAAAAAGAAATAAAAAAAAAAACATTTTTAAAAACAATACTGTTTCATGCATTTAAAAGGACACCTATTTTTCAAGTCATTCAGGCATAAAATGCCATTCTCAAAAACCGTAAAAAAATACCTTAAATATAACCTGAATGTCCTTTGTGTGGAGGGTGGTATGTTTGTTAACTGCATGGTGCACCTGGCTGGTTTGCATAGTTTTGTCATTTTCCAAAATCACAAATTAAAGACAGTCAGATACATAATCTAACACTTTGTTACATGTGAAGCCTGAATCGGGTTCGAGTCTCGAACAGCTGCGTTGGATTGAAGGGTAATTTCAGAGACAGTTAACCTCCCTCAGTGTTTGCTTCGACATGAAGAATTTGTTTGCCCCAAAAAGCAGTTTTTAAACACATTATCAACAGGAGAAGATGCATAGGAGCAAATATTTTTTCTGAAGGATTCATAAACAAGCTATAATGGCCGTTTGTCACGAAGATAAAATGGCTTAGCACGTACTCTAGTGTAATCTCAGCTGGCACAGCTGGAGCAGGTCTCCAGTGCACATGCTCTATGAACCCATAAACGAGGAATCATGAGGTATCCCACCGAGGCTCTCTGCACATATAGTATGCAGTCAGAAGGAAACCTTCACGGGAGCAAATGGGGAACCATATCAAGGCAATCTAATGGGCAATATTCATCCAAGCGTTCTTTGTCAAAAATTTATCACTCATGTGGTGTAGAATGTGTTTGTTGTCCTGAGAATAACGTTCTGATTTTAGAGACTGATGCCATGCAAACTGAATAAACAATTTTGAAGACACGGCTTTCTTACTTTGAAAAGATTAACAGCAGTTTGAAAATCATCTTGAAATTGTGTGACTGCAGAAATGTTTTTTTTTTTCTGTCAAATCATGCAAGAGTCAATAACGGTGGTCAACAAAAATATTTCAGATTATTATCTGATGACTGATACATAACTGTGACTCATAAAAATATACGTTAATTAATGATTAGCAAAGTTATCAAATCCTGCAAAAGGCTGCTGGCAGAGTTCTGATGAGAGTTAGGAGTAAAAAAAAAAATAATAGTTCTGCAGATTAAGATTCTCTCCACTGACTACTTGTAAAAACCAGAGTAGAATTTTAAATGCTTGCTTCTAACATATAAAACTCTCAATAACCAAGCTCCAGCTTATATTAAAGATCGTATTGCTCCATATTTTCCCTGCAGAGCTCTTCCCTCTTAAACTGGGGGTTTCCTTGTGAATCCTAGAGTTACTAAAAGAGCTGGAGGCAGAGCTTTCAGTTATCAGGCTCCTTTATTGTGGAACCAACTTCCATTTTCTGTTAATGAGGTTGACACTCCGTCTACTTTTAAAACTAAACTCAAGACTTTCCTTTTTGAGTAAGAAAAAATATAAAACATGTTAATTATCTCTATATAAATAACCTTAATTGAATCCCTTATCATGTATTAAAATATACTACACCAGAGGATCACACAATAAAAACTACATTCTTCCACGTTTCAAACTGAATTGTGCATATCTCAGTACACAACAAAGGATCAATTCAGTAATGAATTATTTATTGGAAACCCTTTCCAATAAGTTTATTATTTTTAGTTTTACTAAGCTAATGTGCAGCTGGATCCTGCATATTTATTTCTGCCAGGAATGAGATGTCAGGATGTTTGTGACAGCCTGTTACCGCTTTTGTGGAAGTCTCTGACAGGTACTGTGTACTTCTGAAAATATTTCCTTTGACACCGATTTGGTTTGAAGACAGGCAAGTTCAGCTGAGATAATCCAAGTTCACTATGCTGAAGACTGCGAAGTCCAACAGGTTGTGATTTCTTTGAAAAGAGTTTGTCATGACTGGGGAAAATGGGACTTAACCCTCGGCTGCACTTTTTTTGTTCCATCATGAGGAAAAAAACATGTTAATGTGTCTTTTTCACTTAGAAATAAGTTAAACTACCATATTTGAAAAGAAAATCAACAAATATTTTAAGGGTTGAATTTTGTTGGGTTTTATGCAGCAATATTGTGCAACAATGGTTACATACATTCATATAAGGGTGTGTGTCTGCTTGTGTGTGTATACGTGTGTGCACACATGTTGTATGGTAGGTGCTGTTCTAAACTAAATTCCATTTGTCATTCCTCTTATGTCGCCTTTTATCAATTGAGCAGTTGTGTGAACGTGTAAAACGACTGTTCAGCCATCATTAAAGCAGGGACAGATTATCCATGTGTTATCTCCTCTTGTGTCATATTGTCTGATTCACTGCAAAAATGTATTAATCATCTCACTGAGCCACTGAGCTAATTATGTCGTAACATATGTAATACATGAAACTGTAAGCACAAGATCCACAATTCATGGAATCTGTGACATTTCAGCCACTCTCAGTGATTCTTACTGGAGACAATTAAAAAGACAAAATTATGCCAATGCTTTTATGGAGTTGATTGTGATTCACAGTTGTAAAAACTGAAAGATTGTGAGTGTAAAAACCCAAAGACTGTCTAAACAGGACACCAAATGCATTAGACCAAACCAAATGTGGTATCTGTAAAAGTGTACAGGTTGACATTAAAGTTTTTATGGGTTAAATTTGCTAAAATGACAGGTCTGGCTGCATCCAGGCCACCTGCCCAGCCTCTATTTGAGCTCGAAAAAACCTCAGACAGAAAAAGGGGAGAGAAAAAAGGCACCACACAGTGAAGCAACAAAACCTCCTATGAAGCCTGAGAATGTGCTCAATCTTAAAACCACATGTTGAGTTTAATACTAATTAAGTTAATTCACAAGAACTTTATTCAAATAGACACAATGGGGGGTGGGGGGGTTACGACCCAAAACAAAAGCCCCGTCTTGAAAGATTACAAAAATAATAAATACCATTTTTTTTTAAATCTTATTTATGTGCATCTTTTTAAAACAATATCCACCAAATCTAAATAACGAGCCTGTGCTTCATATTTCCTAACAGATAAAGTGGTGGCTTTAAACCAGCCATAATGAAAATAACACTTTAAAATTTTTTAGGGTGTTGCTGGTGGTGAGATAACCAAATATTCTCACCCAGCCCTGTAAGTCCCACTCAGCTTAGAAATGTTCAGTAATTAGTTTTCATTTTCTGTCCTGCAAATCTACAGCGTACGTTTAGTCTCTGTGGTTCAATCAACCTCATTTCCAGCTCCAATAAGCAGCTGTTTTCATTGAAAAAATAAAAAAAAATGCTCCGATAAACCCAATGCATGCTATCAGCCTGCCACAAAGTGACTCTAACAAGTGCAATATATTTCACCAGGGAGCTGCTGCAGTCCAAAACAATCATTAAAATGAGTGCGTACCGGACCTACTTCATTAAGTAGCTGGAGGCACATGTCTGGAAATAAATGTTCATATTGCTTCAGGTCTGCTGTAGTTCTTAATAAGCAATTGTTTCCCACCGTGTTCACCATCACGCTGTAAGCTCCTTTTAGCCGGGGGAGGGGTGTGCAGCTTCGAGTATCGCTTATTTACTGAAACTTTTAGTTTTAATCCGCGAAGACTAAGCAGCCTCAAGCTTTTTTCATGTGTCCATTACTCTGCTCTGAGCAAGCAATATTTTCCACGTACACATTTGACTCTCAATCAATAATGATAACTGAGGACTTTGATTGTTGTTTAATAATTTTAGTAACTATTTCTGTTGAGTCTAGCCATTAAACAGCATTAACTTTTGACCATGAACGTATGCCCGGTCAATACTAAGCCACTGAGACCTTCAGATGTTGTTTTGCACCTGACTTTCCATCAATAGAGGTCAATAAAAGTCATAAACTTGCATTTAACCTTCAACAATGGCATCTGTTAAGCAAATAATGCTAGCATTCGATCATTGTGTGAACAAGATAACACTGATTTGATTGGTATAAAAGTAATGATACAGTAAGAACACAATGTAATATTATATATATATATATTATTATTATGTTTATTAAAAGTCAAGAAATCCAAGGACCTTTTCTGGTTCCTGCATCTGCAACAAGAGGCTTTGGGGATAGAACGGCTTTGACAAATGTGCGAGTTTAAAATAGAAAACATGAAATGCAAATTCATACAAAAGATGCATAGATGGCAATTTCTTGGTTAGAGGCCTATTTTGCTTGTCATGTTTCTAAATCCACCATGAAACCACCTCTCAAGACGGATAAAGATTATCCTGATTTTAAGCATCAAAACTATCTCCTTTATGAGTCATTAAAAATGCAAAGACATGTCTGAGACTGAGTAAAGGTACGTTTTTATTATTAAATCCAAATCGGAGCTTTGAGTATATCATTCAGCAGGTCTAAGAAAAAAAAAAGTTTTTTTTCTGATCTATTCCAATCCGATTACTCAAATCTTTGCCATAAAGTCTTGAAAGACTGCAGAGGAAGTGGATAACACCTTAAAAATCTAAAGCAGATGGAAACACTTTAAAACCATTAAAATTTCAATAATGCAGGTATGCACCGGATATGAATTAGTCACAGACACATGTGCAGGTCATTCACTGAGAGAGTAAGGGTTCACAGCAAATGTGGCAAAACATAGAAATTTTAATCATTTAGATACGTAAAAAAAGTTACAAATATTTAAGGCATAAATTGATCTTGCAACATCAAAGATAAATCCTCCTCCATGGTCATCATCATTATATAGCAATCAGTTAAAAACCTGTATAAGTCAAACCCTACTTAATATCACTATGGCTCACTAACTCATTAAATGAGACCACCAACTGTGTTTTGATTAAATGATTAAATAGCACACGTTTATAAGAGGCTTTTGGGTTATTAACTTCTGTCTCACACGGCAACATCACACATTGCTATACAGAAGATTAGCGGGGGTCAAATGACTCATTATCATATGTCACTCAGTGCTTTTTATGGGTAATTGCTAGGGAAGGGAAAACGCAAACCTTCATTTTCATCATCTCGAGGTCTTGAGACGAGACATTTGACCTGCCGTTGTAACTAAGAAGAAAGCAGCCGTGAGGGCAGGCTGTCGGCTTTTACTTTCTTCTAGCAGCGACGAAAAGAACAAGTTTGATTAGCTGGTCACCCAGGGACCCGCAGGACCAGATTCTGCTTTTTGCAAAGAGATTACAAGAAGCAACGACGCACAAGCAAAGTATCTGTGACTTTGAAAAGAGCAGATGACAGGTAAAGGTCATGCATTGAATGGCTGTTAATGGTGTATAGAGTGAGAAACCAGAAATTGATTTTAAACAAACAGATACCAAGCCTTAGTTTTTAAACAGAATTAAAATCATGTAGCTAACGTGTGTCAAACTCAAGGCCTGTGGGCCAAATGTGGCTCGTTTTGGCATTTTATGTGGCCTACAAGAGCTTCAAAGACGTGGCAATGTCTTAAAATAAATGTGTGCTGCATTTTCTACAGCTACATTTGCTGCGGCCCAGTTGTACTAGGAAGTGAGAAATTCCCATTTACAAGTTGTAAATTTAAATTGGAATATCGGTCTGGTAGGAACTTTATGTCAGAAAGTGGAAGTTTAGGGTTCAAGACAGCAGCTACTCACCACAGCTCAACAGTGGGTAAAACTTTCTTACTTTTAATAGTATTTCTGTATTTTGTATTTCACATTTAGTCAGTCACATAATACTTTTCAGTTTTAAAAAGACAACATGTTAAAAATATGTTTAAATGCAGGAAATACCAGGTAGAGCTTAGTTATTGTTTGTTAGCGGTGCTCAGCTGTAGCAATAAGACAAGGAACGTGTCATTTCATGTTTAGTCAAAGTTAAACACTAAACATTTGAGGACCACCATAATGATCGTGTGGCCCTCAGAGAAAATGAGTTTGACACCCCCGATGTAGCTTTTTTCTTAAAAGATGGCAATACCACTTTCACAACAATCACTGTCAGGATGCAGGTCATAAAAGTGTATTTTCCACCCATGACTTATTTTGACATTTTTAAACATCTTTATGATTATTTTTATTAGCTCTGGCTAGCAATCATGTTTGATTACTCCCACTTACACCTGACTACTATAAAAGTGAAGAAAACAGGGAAATAATCTTATCTCTGTCTTTGTATTATTGACTCTAACATGAGGTCCTTTACCAATTTTTAACCATTTAATCATCGTTTATTTTATGACTGTATGAACTGCAACTCTTTCATTCAGTTTTTTATGACTCGTTTCTATTTTTAACTCAGTCATTGGTTACACCTCATGGTTTTAGGACTGCCTTTGCAGAATATTGTTGTTTTCACCCTCTGTCCTTTTTCTCTGGCTGGAAGGTAGGCCGTTTTTGTTCCACTGTGTTTCAAATTTAGCTGGAATGAAAACAAAATAATCAAACTTTACGAAATAAAGTCATAAGGTCCCATAGTGATAATATTACACGTTATTTTATTCTTGAGTTGTTGCTGTTTTTTGAAGAATTTGCAACAGTAAATAAATAAAACTCACTGTTTCAAAGAGTTAAACATGCCTCATGTTTCTTTCATGAGAAGAAGACTTCTGCATGACTGCTCTCTGAACCTACATCGCAGGCATATGTAGATTTTGGACTAATTTTGGACTAAGACATAATATTGCAATCTAAAACATGAATGCTGTATGTTTTTTGAGAATTCTTAAAAATGTCAAAATACATGTGCTTATGGCAGAGGGTTTTTGTTACAAACACACATCTACTCAAAGAGAACCAAATAATCTAGAGTGCCGTCTCGTTAAAG
Organism: Cynodonichthys magdalenae; assembly: GCA_031762555.1. Lineage (NCBI taxonomy): Eukaryota > Metazoa > Chordata > Actinopteri > Cyprinodontiformes > Rivulidae > Cynodonichthys > Cynodonichthys magdalenae. The sequence goes on along the minus strand of JARVJO010000111.1, from coordinate 15,133,397 downwards.
AGGGAGCCAAAAAAAAAAAAAGAAGAACACATTTGCTGCGAGAAATTAAACAGAGAAGCAGATAAATCCAGTCTCACTCCATGACGACAGAGATGAGCCTTTTTGGAGACAATAGCTTCTAAAAGACTCTACCTGCTCTGCCACCAGCAGCACTGGTTCAGTGAGCAGCTCAGTCAGATGCTTCTCGACACATCATTTCAAGGCTACGTCATCGCCAAGCCAAAAGAAGGGACTCCATATTATGTTATGCATCACATCACTGAGAAGTTTTTTATTTCTGCTCTTATCCTGTTAAGCTTTGTTTCTGTGGCGGGTTAATATGGCAGACCGTGTGAGGGATGAAAATCCTCACAAAGGCCCAGCCGGGCGGGAAAAACACACCCCGGAGTGACGACGAGAAGAAGGAGACGAAGAGGAAAGTGAACAGAAAAGTAGGCCTTTGCTACAAAACGTCACTGAGGTTTGGAGGGGTGTTATGACATCACACCCACAATTCACTGCAGCTTTGCACAAGATATTTATATTAATGAAGACAGCAACAGCTCTCGACATTCATCGTTCTCCACTCTGCCGCGTTTGTGCCCTACAGAGTTGATCTCCTCTCATGTCATACTACCATTCAAGAAAACAGGCTACTGCTGAGCACATCATCAGTCTCTCCTGAGCTCTCCACGCCACGGTGGGTTTGGTTTTGGCACGGAATGGTAATCTACCCTAAATGATGGTGATAAATATACATACTTCCCATCACGTGGTGAACCTATGAAGATGGACGACATTTACTTGCCAACGGGGATCAAACCTGATGAAGATTTATGGGATTTCGAGGCTGGCCTATATATTTTTGTCTCGTCAGACTCCTTATAGGCAGGCACCCCCTCTCTGTGTATGTACGTAAGGGGGGCTCGCTGTGAGTGAGAAGAGGAAGAAGAGGCTTGGTGTGTCAGACTTGGCACGGGAAGCAGGAGGGGGAAAAAACGGAAGAAAATGTGTTTCCACAACGCGACTGCATTCAAAGCCCTGAAAACTGTAATTTGAGATATGAATTCATTACACGGCTTCTCTTGAACAGACTTGTGGGGGGAGGAGGGTAACGCGGTGCAACAGCGCCCCCTAGCGCACCTCCGCCTTCAGGCTGGTTATTGGTCTCGCTTACCTTTGGTGTCACAACGCGGCGCGGCTGCTGCGGCTCTGGAGTTGTGGAGCTTTTGCGCCTTCGTCTTCGGAGTCCGTGCGATGGATGCTGGGCTTTATTCTCACGTCTGTGGGTCGAGAGCCCACGCGGGGGCCCACCACGACCCGTGCGTTTAGGGGCACTGGCATTTCGTTTCCTTCTCACAGCGTCAATGAAAGCAGAGGAAAAGTGCTCAAACTTGATCTGGGGGAGTGGAAGGAAAAAAATTAAAAAGAGGAAATATTATTCATGGCGCTGCAGCTTCAGGAAGCACAGACTTGTTGACTTTGGTAATGTTTATATAATGTCATCATGACTCAAAAGCTGTTTAAATCAGATCAGTGTGTTTATATGTTGGAGAAGGGTGCAAGTTAAATCTAAGGGTGGTCAAATTAGAGGCTGTGAAGTGGAGAAAATTCAACGAAAAAGGAGAGGAGGAAAAACAGCCTGTGGCTCCTTTTAGTGAATGTATTCCCCTCACGCTCCTCTCCCCGGTCTATGTAGGGCATGCAGCAGGTTGTGTGTGTGGAGGAGGACTCGGACTCAACCAGGAGCACCAACCAGCCAAAAAAAAAAAAACTGCTGCTGCTGCTCCAGTTTGAGGAGGAGAAAGGCGAGCGCGTGGCTGCTTTAATGATTATATTCAGGGAAGAGTTTAATTGAACTTAAACGCTAAAAGACAGACACGTAGCTCACCCCATTCCCGTGACACATCTCTCCAGGCGGCCAGGAGGAGATGACATTGCAGCCTGTTACTCCATTCCGGTGCCCTCGGCAGGAGTGGGGGGAGCGGGGTGGGGGTGCGGGGGGGGGTCACAAAACGACTCTCCTCCGGCCGATTAATCCATCAGTTTCTCTTTTCCCTCAAAAATAATGATATTAATAAAAAAACACCCAAATCAGATAAATCCACCTGTCTGGTTCTGAAAACCTGTGCCCTCCTCCTCCTTCCTCCTCCTCCTCCTCCTCTCCCCCTCCTCGGGTAAAAAGGTATTCCTCTCGATGTCAAACGCGGTCCGTTCCACATAAAGAACAATAAATAAATAAACCAAAATAAAATAAAAAAAAATTGAGGGGTACAAAAAAAATACCCCCCCCCCCAAAAAAAATAAATGTGTCAGTCAGACCCCCCTTGGATCCAAAACAAGCGTCGGGTTTTTTGGAATCTCCAGCGGCAGCCCCGCGCGCGTTCCGCAGCGAGAGAGAGCTCGTGGACAGGTCCGCGCGCCTCCTCCTCCTCCACCACCTCCTCCTCCTCCGCCGCCTCTTCTCCTTTTCTCCTGTCCTCTTCTTCTACTTCTTCTTCCTCCTCCTCCTCCCCCTCCTCTTCTTATTTGCACCGCGCTCCGGATTCTTGGAGACTGAAGAGGGGATTCCGTCACAAATAACATCAAAACACACACTCTCTCTCTCTCTCTCTCTCTCTCTCTCGTTCTCTCTCTCTTTCTCTCTCTCACACACACACACACACACACACACAAGCAGAGAGAGAGAGAGAGAGAGAGAGAGGAGGAAAGGAGAGGCAAAAAAATATAAAAATACGCACACTCTCCCACTCTCGCGCCCTCCTTTTCCCCCGTTTGCTGCTGCTTCTTCCTCTTCTTGCGCCTCACGCGCTCAACAAACCCGGAACAAGTTTAAACGGGTCGACTTATTTTTCAGTGCCGCGCGACAGTCAGTCAGACAGCCAATCAGACAGACAAACAGACAGGCAAGACAGAGGTGATTTGACTGAGAGAAATAAGGGAAATATTCTCCGGTATTCTCTCTCCTGTTTTTTCCTCCCCCCGCAGCTCGCCCGCCCACGCTTCGCTGGCTGAAGGTACTTACACATCAGCCTAGTTAATTAAACATATGAAGGGGGAGGAGGGCGGGAGTGCAGACTTCATCTTCCCCGTTATGAATTAAAAAAATGAAAAAAGATACAAAATCTGGCGACTTCAATAGTGCACACTTGGGGGTGGGGGTGTTGGGGGGGGAGAGAATTTCGCCGCGTCTGTGCGCAGATCCAAGTTCGGAGCGCGTTTAATGCGGACTAATCCGTGTCGGCTTTAATGTCTCCCCGCGTGTGTGGCTTCGTCTTGAAGTGAAGTTCCCCGCGCGCACACACACCTGCAGCGTCATTTCTTATGGGTATCACCTGGTGCCATCTTTCGCCACCCAAGATTCAAAGAAAATAAATAAATCCGCGTGCGCGCGTTCGTTCTTTCAGGTTTGGTTGCTTGTTGTTGTTGAGTGCGCGCGCTGTGACGACTGTCTCCGCGTCAAACAAGTGCATCGCGCCTCCGCTCCTCATCAACAGCGCGCTGATAAGGACACAAACAGAGAGAGAGAGAGAGAGAGAGAGAGAGAGAGAGAGAGAGAGAGAGAGAGAGAGAGAGAGAGAGAGAG
>JARVJO010000111.1:15099470-15116180 GCA_031762555.1 Cynodonichthys magdalenae | reverse complement strand
AAGTGTACAAGCGTCCAACTTCAAGCGTCAGACGCGATTTTGACGCTCAAATCGCGTTCAGTGTGAACGCAGCATTACAGTTCGGTCACAAACGTTGACTCCAGTTTCCTCTCATTTTTTCCTCATTTGTTTTGTTGTGCATTTTCTGTTTTGGAGACATATTGCTTTAAATTTTCTGTCTTCCTTGGTCTACCAGTATGTTTGCCTTTAACAACCTTCCCATGTTGTTTGTATTTGGTTCAGATATTAGAAACAGCTGACTGTGAACAACCAACATATTTTGCAACTCCTTTGTTTCAATTGACCTCTCATGATTCATGTCAGTCCACTTGCTGCAACAACTCTCCAATGTGTGATCACTCCTTTATAGATGCAGACTAACGAGCAGATCTAATTGGATGCAGGTGTTAGTTTTGGGAATGAAAATTTACAGGGTGATTCCATATTTTTTTCCTCAGAATTGAGTGATTCCATAATTTTTTTCCCTCTGCTTGGTCAAAAAAATTAACCATTACTGACTGTTTTTTTTCTTGATTTCTTTTAGTGTTTCTTAAAGCCAGAAAGTTGCCATTTGAAATGACTTTAGTTTTGTGTCATGTCTGTGATCTGCTTTTTTTCTACAAAATTAAACAACTGAATGAACATCCGCCGAGGCCAGTGATTCCATAATTTTTGCCAGGGGTTGTATAGTGCTTTATCGTGTCCCTATTGGCTCCAAAGCACTTCAGCCACACACACATTCACACTCTGATGGTGGTAAGCTACATTGTAGCCACAGCTGCCCTGGGGCACACTGACAGAGGCGAGGCTGCCATGCACCAGCACCACTAAGATCACTACCAGTAGGCAAGGCAGGTGAAGAGTCCTGTCCAAGGACACCATGACTGAGACAGATGGAATGGAGATCGAACTGGCAATCCACCACCAAATACAAGATGAACCCCCAATCACTCTGCCGCAGTCGCCCCTTATATCTAAGTGTTTGTTTGCTGTGTTAGCAAGCGAGCGCTTCAAAGATGTATTGTCTTTAAAATAAGTGTATGTTGATTTAAAACCAGCATTGATCATTAATTACATCTATCATATTGCATGTTGATTATTTTACCTGCAAAATGACAGCTGCCCACCACTGGGTGAAGGTGCACGAGGTTCAAAAGAAGCCAAGTAACCATTACCAAAAGTAACCATTAGCAGGTTGCTGGCGTACTTTTTAAGAAATTAATGGGATTGTGTTACTTACTGATTTTTAATACACTACACATTTCTATTTTTAAGGTGAATGTTTATACTTTTTATAAACTATTGTGTGACTATTCTTGTAATGATGATTTTAGGTAGATACATGCCTTGTCCCACACAACACATAGAAAACTGTTTTATAACATTAGGAGGAGACATTCCGTGTTTAAGGGGGTGACTCCAGCCGTAGCCTGCCCACAATGCAATGCAAAAAAAAGGCAGAGTCAAACTCGGAAGATGGATGGTATAAAAAGTGTGACATGCGATTTCTCTTTCTTGGAATAAACTCCATCTCCCAGTCCAGCGCTGGTTGTATGACTTTCTCTTACAATTCTGCCAATTCAAACATATTGTTGTTGTTGTGGGTTGCATTCTCTCCGAGTTTAAACACGTAGCTATGAAAATAACATGCATTCTTTTCACTTTGATGTGTAAAATCTCCATTTTGCTGCATTTTTGCTGATTATTTTTGTTGCAGTCCAGTTGTACTGGGAATTCCCCACTTCCCAGATGTAAATTTAAACTAAAACAACCCATCCAGTGGGAATTCCTGTTTGGAAAGTGGGAGAGTACATAATTCAAAACGGTTGCTATTCACCACAACTCAACAGTAAGTAAAACTCTCTTACTTTTACTTTAATAGTATTTCTGTGTTATTTATTTCACTTTTAGTCAGTCGTACATGTAGTACTTTTCAGTGTTTATAAGAGGACATTTTAAAACACTGTTTCTATGCAAGAAATACCATGTACAGCGCAGGCATTGGTTGTTAGCAGGGCTCAGCAGTATCAATGAGATGAGGAAAAAGACGTTAAGTGTTTAGTTGAAGTTAAATACAAAATGTCAAAGGGCCACATGAGCATTATGGTGTCCCTCGGTGAAAATGAACTTAAAACCCCTGTTCTAATGAGATTTCATAAAATTACATTAGATTTCACCTAATCTACAGTATTTTACTTGGTGTGACAGAAACAGCTGTAACTCCATCCCATCTCATCATAGGATGATCAAAATTTAACACAAAACTCGGAGGTGGGCAATATGCATTGCTTCAATCAATGGCCTTTAACTGTATATGTGGCAATGTCAAATATTGCTAAAAGTTTAACCTTCTGCTAACCGTAGCAGAGAGCTCACAGCTGCAGCTAATTCAATTTCACGTTAATGAAGAGTATTAGGAGTGTGAATATTCTCCTTCTCATCTGGGTTAAATGATACAGAACTGGAAGAAGGAGGGGAGACTCTTTAGGAGGAGAGCTTTAATTTGCTAATTTTTAATCTTTTCCAGATTTATATCCACTTGTTTCAATTTACTCTCAGGGCACTCTGGACCTCAGTTTGAAAGCTATAAAGGTCACAACGCTGCAGGATGTATTACTTGTATTTACGTCAGAGGTAAGCAGTGTGCGGTAATTTCACCAAACACCTGGTACACCTGAATGTTTAGACGGGTACAGGCTGCAGTCAAATCCAACTAACTCCAGTCTGCAGAGCAAATTAAAATACTTCATCTTCAGGCTGTAAGTTTTTATGGCTTTGCTACTATTAGCTTAACTGAAGGGCACCTTAAAAATCTCAGCCATGCACAGAAAATGAAGCACTTTTCAGACTAACACAGGGCTTATAAAAAAGGACTAAAAGACTGACCTGTAACGACTCAGTGAAATAATTAAGGGTTTGTTGGATGGTGAAGTTCGGAGCAGTTGATTGTCTGTTTTGCACTCAAGAAACCAAACTAGCAATGAACACATGAACCGGCAAATGTTTACTGCTGAACTTCTACGCTCCGACGATGTATTTTTAGGCCCCCCTTGAACATTTAAAAGCCTCGAGCACACTTGTTTCTTCTGTTTTCTATTAACAATCGTGTCTGGAAAGAAAAAGAAAACAGAAAAAAGAAAAGCACATGTAATGATTCCAATCAAGGGAGCAGCTAAAGAGTTTGGTGGTGTTGAATAAACATAGGCTGGCAAGATTTTGTCTGGGGAGATTTCTCCAGTTTACAGGGATGAATCCAATGATCAGACAATAACACAAGCACCCAGCTCGGTCATTAGCCAACTGCTGATTGTGTTTTTTTATCAGCATAATAGGTTAATAAAGAGAAAACAATCAGTTGTTGCTTCTCTGGGGGTAAGAAAAGCTCACTGGCTTATTTGTTTGGATGGCAGAAAACATAGGGACCACTTTCTGTGTTTTTCAGAATATAAGAGGGAGTAATTTTGAAAAGAAGGGAGGATTTTGTGGTTTTTCTTATTTAGTAGAAAGCATTGGCAGAAGGATGAGCTGCACAATTACCTGAGTCCAAAAAAACTGCCAACACAATTTAGCATTGACCAAGCTGATCTTATTCTTCGCAGCAGAGTGAAGCTCAGTCACACAAAGGGGACACAATTCAAATCTTGGTCCAAGCCAAGGGCCAGTTTCTGTCAATATTTATAAAAAAATGTTATTTACCAAATAAAAACACAAATTAACTTTTCCGAATTTTTTACTATGTAGCATTTATAACATACATAACCTAATGGATAAAGGATAAAAAAACATTAAATTTAGAAAGACACATCATTAGCATTTACTTTTTATGTCTTATCAACAACTTTTCCATTTGCCTTGTCATGGTCTGTGGATTTATGTTTATGTTTATGTGTGCTCTCTGCCCAGCCGCCCCGCCCACACTCACCTGTTTCCTCTTGTGTCTCTTCCAGGTGTTTCTTGTTTGTCCTTATTAGTTTGGCTTTATATTCTATGTCCTGTGTTCAGTCTTTGTCCCTTCATTGTGCTGTGTCACCTGTTGGTTTTTCATGTCCTTGGATTTTTGTTACGCCACACTTTGTGAGTTTTTAGTGCTGCCTTGTCAGCATTCTTTGTTAATAAATCCTTTTGTTTTTTGAACCTGACGCTGCCTGTGCCCTGGGTCAATTTCATGCTCTAAACCTGACATGCCTAAGTTAATTCAAGATGACTGCCATAGTTTATCAATATTTGCAAGCACAAAAATAGCTCTAAATTAGGTAAACCTCTTCAGCTCCAAGGAGTTTCCTTGAAGTTTATGCTCGAAATAACATGTTGAAATATATTTGATAAGTGGTATCAAAATAAAGCTAACATTTAGGAGATTTCATCAGATGTGTAAGTATCACATCAGCTTCTTTTGTTTCAGAGATTGTGAGGATGGAAGAGAAAAAAATATAAATCCCCCCCACCCCACACACACACACACACACAGCCTTTTTTCAAATGTGTTATGTTTGACTAGAAATGAAGCATATTTACTCAAAATCAAGTTGACAGGGGTGTGAGAGTACCTGAGGGTCATCTCCAACGATGAAAACAAATCATGTAAGATTATTGTTTAAAAATTTGTGGATGACAGGCATTCCTGTAAGACATTCCAGTTTTATTACACGAGGAATAAACCTGTTTTTACATGCATTTGAATTGTTGTCCCCCCCTGCAATTAGAAGACATCAGTCCAGCAAAGATATTTTTCCAACCTCTGCATTTTCTAAAAGATCAGAGAGGCAGAGTGGGGTGACTGCATTTTTCTCTGTCTGTTTCTCTCTGCCTAAACCCCCCCCCCCCCCCCACACACACACCCACACCCACACACCTTTGTAAGGTGATGCTGTAGAATCTTTGGAACATATGGTCTCGTCAGTGTGATCAGTGAAGGCCACATTAACATGACTCAAGAGGGTCTCTTTGTAGGCAGCATGTTTGCCTATGTAAACTCCTGGCACTTTTTGAACTTAATTACCCACTGGCTAATATGTGACCGATTACATCAAAGTAAGGATTAAGTCCAATATGGTCAAAATGAGCTAATTACATTTTCAGATTTGTGTGTTTAAAAGTTACAGTTTGATACCTGGATCATCCTGATATCTTAAGTGGATCCAGAGATATGACTTAATTTGTCTTGTTGGTTTCGATAATACATTAATATTTGGTCTGAATCCTAATTGTTTATAATTTTAATAAGAAATGTTTTATGTTACTATAAAGAGGAAACCTCATATATTTTAATATTGAAATGTCCCAGCTGGAAAGAATAAAAATCTTTGCTGCCTCACAGGGAAAATCTCAAAATTTGAATTTGTTTTTCATCAAAATCAGTTTTTTTTGTTGCTAATGATCTTGATTTTGATGATTTTGGAATTATCTTACAGACAATTCAATCAAATGTTACATTGATAAAGCATTTATTCATTATATTTTGATAAAATGCAATTTTTGCAAACATTTTATTTAAAACAGTATATCTGCCTTTTTCTCCACATCCCACTTTTAGACTTAATCCTCATTTCGATGTGATGGGTTTTATTCATCTAATGAGAACAGCACAAATACAGTCTTATAGACAGGAAGAGCCACAAACATAGCAGATTTGTCAGAGGGGGGTTTTACTTGTGATATCTTTAAAGGTGAATATATTGGCATTTCTGCCACCTGCATCAAATCTCTAATGCTGCTATACAGGTTTATTTACATTTTTATATTATTTATTATTTCTGCATGTGTTCAATGCCTGCTGTCATCAAGTTTTTTATTTTTATTTTTAGAAATCTTTGTTCTATCCTTTATAATGATTGCCAAGTTTAAAAGCAGGCCTTTTCATAATTTGTAAAATCAAAAATAGCAAATTATAGCAAATTTTGTCTGCACCCAAATTGTTCACATTTCAACTGATTTTAGGTGATTTTACTTTTGATTAATTTTTTTATTTGTTTTTTTTTATTTAAGAAGCTACTTCTGGCTGTATTAAATGGATTAAATCTCATGCAGGGTTTACTTTTATTTCTCATCTCACTGGATGTTTGCTCTCATTGTAGCTTGTTCTTTCCCACACTACGAATATGTGTGCAACATTTAAACAATCAATTAGCTTGAATTCACAGGTGACACAGCAACATATGCTGAACTGTATATGAGTGATGAATGAACAAGTGAATGTGTCATGCTGAAATCAAGTGAACTGACTCCAGCTGTTTCCTGCTCTTATCTCTGACTTTTTCCAGCTGTTCCTTGAGGCAACACAAAAACAGTTTTACGTTCCCCACACAGGATAGTGGGGAAGTGTGGAGTTTATCCTGCTTTAGCACCATGTTTATACCTGTCAACTTTTTTTCTTTTTATTGCAACAGTTGTTATCTCTGTGTTTTAGTATCTAGTAACAGCACACTGCAGTGGGTGGACTGGCCACTATGAGTGGTCAGTTCAGACCCTCAGGCCAACAGAGAGCTGAAACAACCTTCTGCTCCTCCTGTAGAGAGATGCAGGGTGAAGTGTGGGTGTATGGGTGTGTGTGAGGGGGATGAGGGCATTTGATCACTTGTCTCTTTTTAAACTATTGTTTAGTTGCTGAAAATAAAAAAAGAACACAGAAGTAATGAATGTGAAACAACACTAGAAAAATCATGAGTTTCACTTTTAAAGCAAATGGAAATTATGTTATCTTAGTTAAAGCAAATGTTTAGATTTCATTGTGTTTTAAGATTAGGTTTATTGATGTTGTTTATTTATCTTGTGTTCTTTGTGCCATCACTCCATGACAGTAAACCAGGAGCCCTTCTAACATTTTTTTTTGCCAGAGATACTGTGTAATGCTAAAGTAAAAGCGATGAAAAGATGTAACAAACACTGTTCACATGAACCCCATTGAAATATTTGACAGAGCTGTTTCAAAAATCAGTTCTGCTCTTGGTGTCACTGGTACTAGCTCATCAATAGTCAGAAAGCTTTATTTCTTTAATGTGAGGCTGTTCAAAGAGTTTTTTTTTATAACAGGTAAGATACTGATTGATCAACACCTTTCTACAAAACCTCAATTCAGGAGATCTGACCTATCCTAAATGACCAGAAGAGATGAGCTGTTTCAAACTATCTAAACTGACCATTTCAGTCTTATTTCCTGTGTTTTGCTGCCTGGATGCATTTTACTATTGAACTCTGTTAGTTTTCTGACTTTAGGCTGTCTGCCTGGTCTCCTCTCCTTTGCCTCCTCTGCCTGTCGATCTGTTTCTAACCAACAGTGTCCTACTGCCTATAGTCATCATTCCTCTCCCTTTACCAATACATCTCACTCCTATTACAGTAATTACTCAGATTTTAAGACTCCAAAACTTACAAACAGCAATAAAACCATAAAATGAATGGCACTAGTAATGTAGACTAATATAGTATGATCTAAGCAGCGTGTACTTTCATCTGTCTGTCTAACGTGGTGACAGCAGGCAAAAAAATGTTAGCTTAGACACATCTGTCTCTGCAGCCTGCATCTCCCCTGCTCCTCCTGAGGATTGATTTTCCATCTTTATTTAACCTTTAGCTGTCACAGACTACCAATGGAAAACAATATCTGTTGGCTAATAATTTATTTAAGGCAATATATAAAATGTATTATCCCATATTACATGCTATATTGAAAGGTTTTGGTTTGAAGTTGCTCCCAAACAAAATGTTAGCATTAGAGCATTAGAGATTAAAATTTTCTATTTGTTGGGGGTCATTTAAAATGCATAATGGACACATATTGCATTAAATAAATGTTCTGCAGTGTTTTGCTTTATACAAAAAGGACTGTAACAAGAAAACTGTCTGAAATCAGCTGTTTATTCAGAGCTGCCCAACAAAGGATTTTTGTCATTTACAGTAACTTTTACAGAATTTGCAGGAAAAATATTTAAAGCAACAAGTCTGCCATGTCTGAAGCTACAGGTGTCTTATCTGCCACGTGTCTCTGTCACGTCGAAATAAGAAAATAACTCTATGAACTGCCCCCTCTCTGCTAAAAAACGTGAAACTGTAATTTGGCTGCATAATAAGATTATGTGATACATCAACTTTCATGTAAATTTTATATCTGTGCTTTTGGTGCCAAAACAGGTGTTATCTCTGCTCTACAGCATCAACATGAAAGCCTGAGCTCAGATCCAAGTGGTTCCTGATGATCAAATAATCACCTGCTGAGCGGAAAACACACGATAATTTTATCTGTTGCCCTTTTGCTTTCATTTACTTTTCAGGGCTGTAGATCTAAGAATGAGCAAAAAGCAAAAATATGTTAAACATTTTGCCTTTAAAGCCCCAGAAGGGAGAGATTTATTGGTGATTTTACAAATAATGAACTTTAAGATTTGCACAAATGTCTTTAAAATCTTCATCAAGTGCCTGTGAGACCAAGTTTCAATTTTATATGCTTTTTGGAGGGGTTATGTGGTAAAGTCAAGAACAAATAATATAATTTAATAATAATAATGATAATAATAATAATAATAATAATAATAATAATAATAATAATAATAATAATAATAATAATAATAATAATAATAATAATGCATCTGTATGAGTTTGAGAATAAACCTGCTTTTTCTGTCCAGTACTGGGTGATATGAACTCTTAATTCATTACTGCAATATTGATGTTTTGTTGACGTACATTTACCCGCTTCAAGTTGGTCCCGAATCACGGTTGAATAACGCAATTTGATTACACATCTGTTGTAGATTTTTGGTTAAACAAGTTCATTTCTGACTGGTCAGTGGTGCTGATTGGTTAGCCTGAACTGGGCCAAAATGTTAAAACAACTCCAATCTCCAACATGTTGCACTGATTCAGATGCTGTTTTTGGAAATGTTAATATTGCATAATTTTTTGCAATATACTGTTAACTAGAAAACAAAAATAATTCATAACAATAATAATGACAAAACAGACGCTAAAAGCCAAAACAAAATTGTATCTAAAAGCTACATTCAGTAATGCTAAAATTGGTACAACCATAGCTAAAAGCTTAAATCTGAAAAACAAAAATAGTAAAAGTATAATAATAATTATAATAATAATAACAATAATAATAATAATAACTGAAATTGCAATGTTAGTGTGAATGTCTATTGCTGAAAACTTTAGCTGAAAGCTGTTGAAATGCTGCTGAAATGAAAAGTAAAACAGTTAGTTGATTTTGTACGGAGTCCGGCAAGGGTCAACGGGTGAATAAAAAATCAGCCGGTGGAAATCTTTGTGCATGGATTACTAAACCGTGTCCACGGACTGTCAAACTGTGTGCACAGATTACTACTTAAAAAAAGCAAGGTAACTCGTTGCCTTACATTTTTTAAGTAATGAAGCATTCGTTGAACTAGTGCAGTAAGTTCAATGTACTTAAGTGTTTCCTGGAATTGAATTAAATATTTAAGTTGAATGTACTACACTGTAAATAGAAACAAGTTTATTCAACTTAAAATTCTGTTGTAAAGTGAAAAAAACATCAAGTTATATTGATTAATATTGTTAGTTGACATAACCTTAGTGTTAAGTTGTTTCAACTTAATAATGCATTTCATTTTAACTTATGTGCCTACCACCTAAACCACTACACAAATCCCTTTGTTCTAACAATTAATAGTAATATTGATTATGAAAATGTTAAAAGCCAAAGTGCTAAATCTATATATTGACATTGCTCTGCTTGGTAGCAACAAAAATAATGTGCTACTAGATTTAGTTTTTTTCCCTTTATCATCACATTTTATTGTTCATTTCACTTGTCTGTCCCTCTGGCTCAGGTCTCTCTATAATGGTTTCAGTTTTACAGTCAAAAACTAAACTTAACAGATATCAAACATAAATGTGATAAATGTCACAAAGTCAGCACAACCTAACATGCGTTTAGAACTCTTTTACAGATAAAATTTCATAATACAGCTCGTTATATGACTGTGTTTGTTACACTGAGGTGAAATCTTTAAAATAACGTTTATTTGATCAGTTTCCCTTCGTCAGTCCATTAAATGGACGTCATTAGCCACAGAATTTCCCTGAAAGTTTCATCAAAATCCAAGGTGGATATTATTTATTTATTTTCATATTTTACAGGCAAATGATTCCTGCAACGGAGGTTAACCCCCTCCACCCGTCCGTCCCCCCTTCTGTTGTCCAGGAAAAAGAATAAATATCCAAGAACCGCTGGAAAAGACCTCCGAGCGGCTTCGTCTGCGAAATGACAATCCGATGGGAGCCGCGCCCCTGCTCGTACTCTGAAATGTTTCAAACTTTATTCAACTGTTCTCTGTGGCTTAATAAACATTTTGAAAGAGTAATAAACATTTCCTGAAAGTCCCACATAACTCTATTATTTACTTTTTGTGATATAACCATGAGAAGGCAGCTGGCTAGCTTTAGCAAAACTTCCCCATTGTCAGGGAAACTGTAAACATCCGGTAACCACGGGTGGTTGTGGGAACTGAAATAGTTAATCAGTTTCCTTAAGGGAGCATTTTTTGTTTACTAAAGTCAAAGTACAGCACAGAAAGGGTTCGAATTTGAGTATGTTGGACAGTTTTTGCCCCTCTATCAGGCAGTTTTGGTCCTGGGTTTGTAGAACTCTCCTGACCCTGATCAGATCATCATGTCAGACCGGAAGCTGCTCGAGGGTCTTTCTACCCGTGGTTACCAGGTATCCGTGCGCACGATTTAGTAATCAAAGCGAACGATTTAGTAATCTGTGCGCACAGTTAATAATTCATGCACATGGTTTAGTAATCCGTGCGCATGATTTCCACTGGCTGATTTTTTTCACCCGCTGACCCTTGCCAGGCTCCGTCATTTTGAGCTGCTGAAAGAAGTATAAAAAAAGTTTAATTTAGCAGAATAATAGCTGATAAAAGCAGAAAGATAGCTGAAATAGCAGAAAGAAGCTAAAATTAACATATAAAAAAAGCTAAATGTAACAGACACAAATTAAAAATAGCACCCAGATTGTGAAGGGTATAAAAAAGGTCTAATTAGCAGAAAAAATGCATAAAGGTACAAAATAATTGACAACTTGTTGTAAAATAGCTAAAACATCTCATAACAGCTAAAAACATAGCTGAATTTTTTTAAATTAGCATAAGGAAGCATAAAGCGCATAGGTTTGCTGAACTAAGCACAAAGAAGCTGAAATAGTCACAAAAATGTGAAATTAGTTTCAAAAAGCTGATTTTAGCTAATAAAAGCTAAACATTGGTAAGGATTGCAGCAAACAAATTAGCAGAATGCAATTGAAAGAAGTGTAAAAAGCTCAAATTAGCCGAAATAAGCACAAAAAAAGCAGAAATTAGCAGAAGAGTGGCAGAAAGGAACAGATTTATACCTGAATTAGCATAAAAAGCTAAAATTAGCATAAAGATCAGCTAAATATGGCAGCCAAAATTTGAAAAGAGCACCCAGATGGTGAAAGTGTTGTAAAATTTAAAATTAGCAGAAAAAAGCTTTAAATCACAAAAATGTGATATTTAAAGTGATAATTTTATGTAAAATAGCTCAAACAGCCTAATATTGCAGTAAAACAGCTAAAAAGTAGCTGGAAATTATTTATGTAGCACAAGAAAGCATATAAGGAGCACAAGTTTGCTGAACTTAGCAGAAATAAATTGTAATAGCTACAAAAAAATGTGTATTTAGCTTTAAAAAAGCTAACTTTAGCTAATAACTGCTGAATATTAGCTAAAATTGCAGCAAATTGCTGAATATAGCAAAAGGCAACCATAAGAATCAGAAATAGCTGAAATTAGCAGAACGAAGCACAAAGAAGTCGAAACAATAGCAGAAAGGAGCAGAATTACAGCTGAAATAGCAGGAAAAAAAGCTAAAATTAGAAGGAAAAAAAAGAAGCTAAAACTTGCACATTCAAGTTAAAAAGAGCAGAACCAGAACAAAATGTGTAAGGTACTGGAAAGATTTAGACATGCCAAAGGATTTTAAAGATGTTAAAAACAGCTCCTTTCATTTTCAATGGCTAAAATGTAGCCAAAAACGTGAAGCTAAAAAAGTATAAATGGCTGAAATACCAAAAGTCATAGCCGGAATGTCCTGAAGGAGCTGAACGTTTTAATATATGAATTCCTAAAATAGCACAAAAATTGCAGAACACAATGTGCCAAAAAACATACAGAAGAATAAATAGTGAGTGCTATGAAGCATTCACACTCTAATAATTATGGATGGTAAAAATTATAATGTTATATGTCAAAAATCCTGACAGAATTATTATTTTTTATAACTAAACAAGTATAGCTTGTTTTGAAGTGTTTTTAGGAAAAATGCCTATGAAATAAATTGTCAGCTGAGCTTAGAGTTGCTATAATTTGAACAGACAAGAGCATATTTATCAGCTCAAACCCCTCATGTCTGCACTGTGGTGAAAAATGATGATTTGGGTTTGTTTTGCAGCCACATGACCTGAGCAGGTTTTCTTTATATCAAAGCTGTTGTTGCAATGTGACGATGACTCAAAGCAACTTAGAAGCACAAGTCACAAGACCTTCTATCTGATTTGAAATGCATCATCCTAATCCATTGTCAGATGAAGGCAAAGAGCAACAGAAAATTAAATTGATCTATTATTTAGTACATTTATGAAAAGAAAAGAGTAAAACCCGTGCCTTCGGCCCCATAAGGATCAGTGGGTTAAGGTAGTATATTTTTTTAAAGTGGGCCTTACAAGGTAACAAAATTAAGGTAACAAACAACCACACTAACCCTAACCACAAAATAGTAATAGTTAAGCACAGGGCACTCTAAAATGTTGGTTGCACTCCAGCTCAATTATATTGGATTTATGAGAAAAGCCATCATTCATCTCTCAAGTAATGTGTTACATGGTTCTTTTTTTCAAAATCTAAGTGAAACCAAAGTGACAACTTTTACAGTATGTGCAGCAGACCTGCTTATGGTGCACTCAAATGTTAACATCAGAGAACATTTTAACCAGACCATCTTAAAGGAACAGGCTAAGACGATAAATCTTAATATTAAAAAAAAAGAAAAAAGAAAAGAAAGAGAAAGGCTAAGAATTTTAAGAGGGTGCAGAAGACAGCATAAATGATTGCCTCGTGTTGCTGTTTTCCAGCACGGCTCAGGCTCTGTGTGGCGTTCCCCATTCCAAAACTTCACGCATTCATGATGCTCATTCATAAAAACTGCTTTAACCATCGACACCAACAGCAAACTGCTCCAAAAATGTAGATTTTTATTTTATTCAAGGCTATTTGTCACTGGTAACAATCTCATATCCCTCTCACGCACAAACACATCCATCATGAACAGAGTGTGGATGTGCTGACAGAGACTCAGAGAAGATTCAGCAGGTCTGACCTCAGTCTGGATGGAGTGACCTGCACTGCGATGTGAGAAGATCTAAAAAAGATGAATTCTTCCACAATCAGCTCGGATATTGACCCTGGTTTGTACAGGTGAAACTCGGTGAAGCTGCATCGTGGAGTCTTTTACTTTGGCAATTTCTCTTTACTTCCCAGACTTCCTGTGCAACTCAGGCCTATTGTGGTGAGAAACAATAATAAATAAATGAATTATAGCCACACACATACACGCACTGAACTTCTCTCATATTTTCAGGTACGCTAGGGTCCAGATAATGCATATTAACAGAAAAAAGGTTGGGTCTCACTGCCCCCCAGAGACCCCTTTTTTGACCACACCCCATTTTCATAACTATGGTAACAGGAGAGCGCGTGGTCACGCAAACATACATCAAGCCAATGTCAAGAGAAAGCTAGACCGTTTCATTTTACAGCAGTTTTAACAGCCTACCCAGACTGGGAAGGATGTGGCCCACGTGGTCCAGCTGGGATACATGCTCATGAGAACCAAGCCCATGAATTGAGACACAGCCATCGAACAAATATGCACTTGATGATGTCATCAGGGGGTCCAAAGGTCACAACCCCAACAGAAGATGAAAATTTTCATCTTTGTGGTCTGTGGATATGTTGGGTCACCGTTCAAAGTGTGCACGGTGACCCACCCAGTTGGTCAAAAATTTTAAAAAGAACTGAACAAATTGTTGTTGAAGGCTGTCGCACTGTGCAGGGTGCTGCTTTTAACCCCTTAGTGCTGCAAGAAGAATCTTTCACAAACTGCTAAACAAATTGGACCAAAATGTACAACCACTTAAATGATAGATCAGAGATTTTGAAGTGGAGAAGCTTTTAAACTGTGAAATTGAAATTGTTGCCTTTGAATGACAAAGGTTTGGAGAAACAGAGTTTAATTAGATGGATGACCTAATATTTGTAAAGCACTTTAAACAATCCCACAGAACCAAAGCGCTCAACAGAAGGATAAAAAAAGGGTTAACAGAAGTCACACAATGGTTATAATATAAAGTTAGATAAAAGACAAAAAACATAAGACATTCAGCAGAATCAAATAAAATGACATGAAATCAATTTTTAAAAACTAACCCTAACATCTCACAAGGTGCCAAATAAAAAAAGTCTTTAGGAACACAGAGATCAGGTCAATTGGGTCAAAACTTAAAAATCTCTGAACTATCCTTACAATCAATTCCAGTGCAGTAAGAATTGGTAAAGGAGTGTTTTTGTACCTAACACCACCTCATACAAAAAGTCAGCCCATAAATGAAGAGATAATTTAGTAAACCTGCCTTTTGTTAAACCAAATTTATTTTTCCTCAACAATGTCCTGTTCTGATTTTTATTATTTATTTTTAGCCATTTGAATGCGTATGGATCTGTGAGTAATAGAGGCACAAAACGGGCCTGTTTGTGAGTGACAGGAACAGATTCACTGAGGTTTGCTGTGGAGCAGCAGTCAGGGGTGTCTCTGAACAGGAAGGGGGTTGGACATGTGAAACCTGGACGCTTCAGCAGCAGCAGGGATTATTTGAAGCTGATGGACACACAGCAGGACTCTCGCTTCTCAGACAGCCTTGTTATCCTCAACTAGACGACCTTTCCAGGTGGAGCCTCTGTTAAGAGGATGTGGATGTATGTATCCTGCTGCTATTTTCTTCCTTTCTTTTTTTGCCTCCCCTTCTTTACTTCTGTCTCTTTTTTTCATTTATCTGTGGAAGAACATTGTATTTTCTTTTTATTTTCAGCTGTCTTGCACACAAACCAAATATACACATTTCCCCTTCCAGTCCCAATAAAAAGCTGTAAGAAGTCACTGTTAGACCTGCTGCAGAGTCTGGGAGTCTCAGAGCAGCTGTTTCAGCTCAAGACCCAGCTGACTCCCTCAGGAGGAAAACTTATGTTGGTGATCCACTCACTGATAAACTGCCCACTTGAAGAGGATCGCTGTGGCACAGACTGATGACTGAATTCATTTCTCCTTGTCCTTGGATTTGCACTGTAGTTTTGCATATGAGACCTTGCAGTCCTTAAAAAATGTATGTTGTCTGCCACATTTCATAATTTTTGGACTAAGAGCCTTTGATGCTGAGAAATATTGGTGTGTTCTGCAAGTTGCACAAGATATTTTGGTAACATGCAGACACATAAACCCAACATGAGCAAACTTATTCCCCTTTTGGCTGCAGGCGATAAAAAAGTGCTAATTACCTCTTACACCTAATTTGTTTTATGTCTCTCTCCTCATATGTTGTCCATAACATCAAAATGAGGATTAAGTCAGATTTGGTAAAAATGAGGGAAGCACATTTTCAGATTCCTGTTTTTAAACTGCATTTATGGGTGATCCTGATATTGTGAGTCCAGGGTAACCCGTTGATATTTGGTCTGAATCCTATTTTTAGGTAATTCAAAGGAGGATTTTTGGATGTCATTATAAAGAAGAAATCTCAAATAGCATTTGGAAATTGAGATTTCCCTGCTGGAAATAAAATAAAGGTTTATTTGCATGTGTATTTCTGTAAATTTTATTCCTAGTGGGCTTTTTGTAGAGGATGGCATTTTCTTTTGTTTTAATATGGAGTCATGCAAGGTGTCAACGTATGATAGATTTTTTTTATGACTTAGGGCTCTAAGAAAACTGTGGTCAAGAGGGGGCAATGATTCTAGCCACAGCTATTTAAAACCTACAAATATTGAGGCACCATTACTATTTTATTGACTCATACGGAACCAATAAAACTATTTTTATGTTTTGAGTGTTTATGTGGCTGCTTTCTAAAAATAATTTTATTATTGATAGGCCGCTATTTTTTTTTTTGCATTTTTTTGTTCAAGAATGCCTAATCTGCATGCAATATATACCATACATGTTACAAAACAATTAGGCTTGAAAAAATGTTTTTGCAAAAATATTTTATATTTATTTTATCTTATATATCTTGTAGTCAGACAACTCATTCCCTAACGGTGTTTCCAAAAGTGTAGCTTACTTGCATCTACTGTTTTTTTTTGAAGGAAAGCACTGACTTTAAACACAAGGAAGCAATTTGAAAGTTAATAGGATGAAGCTCTCAGACAATTTTGTTATGATGATGTCATACCTTCACCTCCTAATTACAAACCCATGGGGATTTATTTTTGTTGCTGCACGTTTTTCAGACAATATTTGTAACTTTTAGGCTTTTGCAGTAAATTAATTTTATTTGCAAAAAAATCGTTCGTTTGTTTCGTTCGTTTTCTTCCGCTTATCCGAGGTCGGGTCGCGGGGGCAGCAGCCTAAGCAGAGAGACCCAGACTTCCCTCTCCC
>JARVJO010000111.1:15080057-15095246 GCA_031762555.1 Cynodonichthys magdalenae | reverse complement strand
CATTTTTGTTTTGAGCCTTCAAGAAAACAGTCAGGTCACAAGAGTTTTGAAGACTGCAGAACCCACACAAGCAGCACTTTCCTTCAGTGCTGTTTGTCACTGAAACGGAGGGAGACTGATGGAAAGTTGTCTTCGGAGATTAGTTTGGCTTTGGCGTCACAAGAAATTGAGTTTGACTACAAACCTGCAGAAGAACGACTGAACCACCGACGGGGTAGAGTTTGAGCTGGAGTAACTTTACTGCATATCTTTGGTGTTACTGTGTTGAATCTGTTTTTTGCTGAAATCAAATACCAGGGATCCTACAGAAGAGAATTAAGTAAACCCCATATTCATCTCTTTTGTAATATCTGTAGCCATGTTTGAACATACAAAGCTAGTAATGTACTAGTAGTTTTAAGTGTTTCAATTTCTGACTCATTTAGCATTCTAAAATTAAAGCTAGCAGTTGGGCTGGCATAGAATGAGAAGGATTCATGAGAAGGATTGTATGTGTCACTGTATTTCTTGGTACTCCTTATAGATTGCTGGGAAGAAATTTGAGTTTGGAGTAATATACACTCACCCTGAAATAGAGGTTGAAGACTCAACAGTTGGAATTCTAAACAGATTTTACAGCTAGAAAGTGGGGTTTATAAAGGATTGGGTATAAGTTATATGTAATATGTGTACGACGGAATTACTGTGTGTAAAACATTAGCACTAAAGTGTACTTAAAAATCATGGCAGTTTGCCATCGTTCCAGAGAGTTACTTTTGTTAATAGTGAAATATATCATTGTTTTTAAATGTGTTTGTTTGATAAGATTTGTGACATTAACATTTATACATTTGGGCAGGAGTCTTCATGGGGACCAAATTTGAGCAGTGTAGAGCTGCTTGGACCAGATGGACTTCTCACTCTAATACTGAAACTTCCTATAGTTCAGAGGCAAAGTCATACAGGCATATCAAAAACAAAAACTCTATTTAAAGGTTTGTTGCCATTTATATTTTAACATGTTTTTATATAGTAATGAAATTATCTGCATGGTTGCTTTACAAACACAATATAAGTTATTTTCTGTGTTCAAAGGTCAGCTGTGTTGTATCCTGTACAAGAAACATGGTGTGCTTCTAGCCACTTGTCAAAATGCCTGGCAAGAAAGACGCTAAAAAGGACACAAAGAAAGGTGGTAAAGCTGAACCAGAAAAAAAGAAAGAAGAGGAAAAGAAAGGGAAGGATGACAAAAAGGGAGGAAAAGATGACAAAAAAACTGGAAAGGATGACAAGAAAGGAGGAAAGGATGACAAGAAAGGAGGAAAGGATGATAAGAAAGGGGGAAAGAAAGGGAAGGAGGAGCCACCTAAGGGGAAGGATGATGGGAAAAAAGGAAAAGACAAAGGGAAAGGTAAGAAAGTAGAATCTGAGGAGGAAGAGGAAGAGCCACTGAGTGATGAAGAAGAGGAGGAAGAGTTTAGTGATGAAGAAGACTCAGAAGATGACAGGAGGGGGCGAGGAGGCAAGGGGGGTAAAGGAAAAAAAGGGGGAAAGTCTAAACAAGATTACTCTGAAGAGGATGAGGACGATGAAGATGAGTATGATGAAGATGAAGAAGATGAAGACGGTCATGGTAAATCCAAAAAGAAATCTAAAGATGATCGACACCACAAAGGTGGAAAATCCGATGATGCAAAAAAGAAAAAGGCCAAAAAGAAAGAGGAAACGCCACAGGTTCCTAAAAGAGAAATACCCAAAAAAGGTCTGAAGAACATGTCCAGAATGTTCATGAAGTTTTCTGGCTTCAAAAGGCGGAGAAGAAGCGTCAAAAAGCTGAAAAGTACATCACGTTTGTTCCTTGGCTTGGGAAGAAGAAAGAGCCGTGTTGCTAAAAAAAAACGCCGCAAATCTGTAATGAAAAATGCCTCTCGGTTCATGATGCGGTTTAAGTCCAGCCAGAAGAAAAAGAAGGAGAAGGAGGCCAAAGAGAAGGCAGCAGCAAATGATGGGAAAAAACCAACGTACATGTTACTTCGATTGGGAGGAGGAGCCTCTAAGAAAAAAGGGGGCTTCTTCAAAGGTTTATTTAAAAGAAAAGATAGCTCTGGACCTGCTGATGACTTCAAGAACAGTAGCATGTTGTTGGGTAAGGTTGCAGCAGCGACTAATTGGCTAACCAAACGTTTTCTTTCCACTAAAATGCAAGAACGTCATGGGTTTGGACGTCGCAGATCAAACATGCAACAGTCCAGCTCTAGAAGGTTTCTCCATGGTTATCAAAACAATGGCTATGAGTTTGAGGAGGATGTGTATGGATATGATCACAAAGGTTTTGGAGGATATGACAATGGCTATGGTGGTTATGGAGTTGAGGGAGCATACGGAAGCCAGGGTCAGTTTGGCTACTATGAAAATGGGACAGGAGGTGCAGACTATCAAGATCTAGGGTACTATGAGGAAGACAGATTCTATGATCCAAATCTAGAATATTATGAAGATGAGTTTTATGATCCTAATAACCCTTACTCTTCTGCCCAGGGGTACTATGATAACCAGGAAGCAAATTATTTGGGGTACCAGCAACAACAAGCAATGTATGGTGACGAGGCTCTGGACTACTATGCATCAATGGATGAGGGACAGATGTATGGAGGTGAGACAGATGGTTTCCTGGACCCTCGAGGTCAGGTTTATTATGATGAAAATGCTCAGGGAGTTTACTTCGGAGATAATCAGATGGGTTATTCGGACATTGGACAATCAGGTTATTATGAGACTCCTTATACAGCAACCATGGGGAGGCATGGCGGTCTTCCACCAGATATCCAGCTTGACTATAGTGATGCTGGCATGCCCTATCAAGACCTAAGCTCCCAGCAAACAATTGGATTCACACCTGGAAGTCAACAGGGTTTTGGGTTTGCAGGGCAGGGACTAGATCATGTCGAAGGGCTAAATGGGAACCAGTATGCAAATCTGATTAATCAAAATGGGGATGCTATTGGTAGATTTCAGCAAGGAGACATTACATTTAGAGTTCCTAGACCTCAAGTGCGCCTATTTGGGAAAGAGCGTCTTGATGTTCCTTTACCTCCTCCACCAACATTACCACCTGATCCAGAATTTGAAGACATGTCAGACATTCAGTACGAAGACCAGATTCCTCTTGCACCGTTTTTGCCTGGAGACACAATGTTGCTCCAGCAGCAAATGCCAATGTCACCACACCAACAAATAATGTCTTCTCAACCATCTCCAGTAATGTCACCTCAACAACAGTTCATGTCTACACAACATCAGATGATGTCATCACCACAACAAATGATGCATCAACAAGAAAGCAATTTGTCCTCCCAGATTATGTCAGCACAGATATCAACACAGCAGCAGCTTATGCCCCAACAAATTATGTACCCAGAGCAGCAATTTATGCCCCAACCAATGATGAGCCCAGAGCAGCAATTTATGTCCCAACCAATGATGAGCCCAGAGCAACAATTTATGCCCCAACCAACGATGAGCCCAGAGCAACAATTTATGCCCCAGCAAAGGATGGCCCCGGAGCAGCAATTTATATCTCAACAAATGATGAGCCCAGAGCAGCAATTTATGCCCCAACCAATGATGAGCCCAGAGCAACAATTTATGCCCCAGCAAAGGATGGCCCCAGAGCAGCAATTTATGCCCCAACAAACAATGACCCCAAATCAGCAGTTTATGTCCCAGCAATTGATGTCCCCACAGCAGCAGATGATGTCAGAGCAACTGTTTCAACAGCAGCAGATGACTCCACAAACAGTTTCTCCACAGGTAATTCTAACTCAAGTGTTTCATTGCTACTCCAGAATATGGGGTAGTATAGTATACCTGTCAATATTGTACTGTTGTGTCTTAGGCAATACATATATATAAATAATGAGGAATTGGTGGTAAAGAAAGGGACTAATTTGTAAATGTTTTAAATCAAAGATGTCCTAACAGCTTAAAGTAGGGCTATTCAACTGGCAGACCACACCCAGCCCGCAAGTTAGCTCAGTCTGGCTCACGGATTAATTCATTTAAATTAAAACTAGTTTTTAAATTTGATACAAACATCTGTGAAAAAAAGATTTGAAAATCTGAAATGACAAATATTTCTGTGATCTTGTTTTTAAAGATGATTTATGACAAGACTGTACAACTCAGTCCACTTGTCAATTCATTTAAGATAAAACTAGTTTTTAAACTGTAAGTTAAATTTACGTAATGACCATTATTGCCAAATATCTGGCCCATTAGTTGTTAACTTTCAGTTACTGTGATCCTCTGATCAAATTAGTTGACTTGCTCTAGTGTAAAAGTTAAAATTCCATCTTGCTAAGTTTTTACAAAGGATGTAGTGCAGGCTGAGCAAAAATGCACAAATTGCATTTAAGTAAAAAATCTAGGTTTTTCAATCAGACATGCTGTTGCAAGCCAAACATTACTGCTCAAAGCAGTATGTACCTTTTGAGATGTCAGAGGAAAGTCTCAGCATTACTTGGACTGAAAAGGATGAGGGCATGACAGGACCTCAGAGACAATCAGTGTTGTTCAAGAGCTGTACCTTTACAATTTTCTCTTCTCAAGTAGAACATTGCAGTGCAACGCCCAACAATTTGTGTGCATGATCTAATAGTTTAGAAGTGTTTGGTTCTCTCTGTAAAGACATATTAAGGTCTTGTCACAGAATACTACATCCAAGTTAAAATTGTTTTAAATCTAGAACAGTGCATTTGAACAATATGAAATAATCAATTTATTTTTTCTTAGCTTTAAAATGTTTGTTTTACACCTTTCTCATGCTGCAGATTGCGACAAACCCGATGATGATGTCACAACAACAAAATCCCAGCCTCCCATCAATCCCAACTCCAACAGCCATGATCATTAAGCAAGCAACCATGTCCCCCCTTCCTGCACGCCGCATACAATCTTCTCCAACTCCATCTCGTCGATCTGTCATCTTACCCTCTCCACAGATGCAACGCCATTCCTCCAACATTTCTTCACCACAGGCCCCTTCTATGTTTGCACAGAGACATAGTCCCTCCCCACAACCATCTATGATGAATGGGTTTATTAATGGCCAGAGACCTCCTTCTGTTATTTCTAGACAGAATTTACCTCCTGTCTCCCCCTTGGCATCCCCACTTGTTAATCATAGAATGCAGCCTCAGAGGTCATTTTCTCCACTGGCTCGAAGACCCTCACCACCACACTCTCCTCGTGCTTCCATGGCTCGTCGTAGTCCTCCAGCCTCACCTAGAGCATCAGTGAGGCGTGGTTCTCCACCTTCATCCCCCCGCATTTCAATGAGAATGCGAAGTCCTCAGCCATCACCAGTTCCTCCCCGAAGTCCATTTGGAGAGCGAAAGATGCGGGAATCTTCTCCACCTCCCCTGTCTCCTGGTCATCAATCACCACCTCATTCTCCAAAGCTCAGCAGAAGACCATCCCCATCTCCGTCTCATCAAAGTTTATCCCCTGCAAGGCCTCGGCCTGCTCCATCTTCTCCTACCCTTTCTCGACGCTCAACTCGGCTGTTAAGGGACCCCACACCACTGGCCAGGCCTAGGATGGGAGGAAATGTCCCTTTAGGTACTGTCAGACCCTCCCCCATGGGTCTCAGAGGGCGACCAGTGCCTCCACCTACCCAGAATGTGCGTCCATTTCGTGCATCCTCTTTAAGAAGTAACAGATCTTCTGTTCTTACTATAGACTCTTCCCTCCATTCCTCACCTCTCCACTCTCCTCATATGGTTCACCGTGCTCCCATTCAAAGAAGAGAGTCCGGACGACTTCCATTTCGTCCCATAGCTAGAGGGCGTCCCCTTATGGCCCAGCAGTCCATAAGAAGCATGCCTTCTGCCTCCCCGCAGCTCTCCATTAAACACATGCCACACAGTGCATCTCCACGTCTCTCTCCACGATTGCATCGCCACTCGTATTCCCCGGGTTCACATGTTGATCCTTACATTGAGCACTCGCCTCAGTTTGTTACCCCTTCATCTCCCATGCTACCTCGTTCTTTACCAAGTCACACTATCCCACTGGATTCTTTCTCATCCCCACTTGGACCAGAGGGATCTCAAATGATAGGGATGGCTGCAGAATTTGTAGAGCCTGATGTTTCTTTGTCCCCCGGTCTTATGCCAAACCAAGCCTATGCTCCCCCAATGCAGAGGCCAATGTCACTTTACCAGCACCCTCTGCCCCCTCCTTCACCAGTACTTTCTGGAGCTCTTCAAAATCAGGCAGTGAGAGAAGCATCCTTTGTTTCTCCACTTCAGAAGCCACAGTCTCCTTATGCTCAATCTGTACCCTCATCTCCAATGCTTTCTGGAGCACTGCAAAATCAGATGGTGAAAGATGCATCCTATGTATCTCCACTTCAGAGACCACAGTCTCCTTATGCCCAATCTGTACCCTCTTCTCCGATGCTCTCTGGAGCCATGAGACATGGTCAAGCAGTAAGACGTATGGCTTCTTATCAAACTCCACAGTTACATTCACCATATGGACCAACTGTCATTACTCCATATGACTACATCTCAGAGCCTGGCCCAGCACCACTGCTTCATGAGGCTTTGCAAACTCGAACAGATTTTCAGAACATGTCTACATTTAAATCTCCTATGATGCAACGTCGTAATATTTATTCACCAACTACACCTCAGCTCCACAGTGCACTCCAGCAGAATCCTAACCTCCGCCAAGCATCTTTTCAAACACCTGTGCAAGTCAGACGGTCCTTACAGGGACCTCAACCTCTCTCTTCACCCATGTTGGGAAGTGCCCTTCAAAATCCGCAGTTGATGCAGGCATCATACCGTCTGCCAGATGGAACTTTGATGTCCCCTTATACTGATCTACGTTCCTCCCCAATGCTTGGCCATGCATTGCAAAACCAACAAATCCGTGGTGCATCATATATCATGCCTGATGGATCTGTTATTAGGGTATGTATAAAAGGAGTGTGGTCAAGTACTCTGCTATGTTTGTGTACATAATGGAAAATTTCAGAATAACAGTTTTGATCTCCTACATGACTATCTAAACAGGACCCTCGTGCACTTCAGAAACCAATGTCACCTAACCTCTCTGGAGCTCTTCAAAACCAGTATCTCAAGTCTGCTTCATACACACTTCCTGATGGTACCATTAGAGATCCCAGACAGCAAGTAACCTCACAAATTGTCTATCACTTTACATTTAGTTTGCTTCTCACTTAATGCAATTCTTTGTTCAGTAAATATGTATTCATCTAATAGTTAAAACTAAATAATATGTTCTTTGTTCAGCATCCTATTTCCCCAAACCTTGCCAGGGCCTTAAACAACCCATCTCTACGTCAAGCTTCCTACTCCCTTCCTGATGGTACCCTTGTGATCGATCCTAAGACAGAAAAATCCCCCAACCTTACAGCAGCACTTCAGAATCCTTACCTGAGGAGTGCCTCTTACACTCTACCAGATGGCACTATCATAATTGATCCAAGGAAAGCTGCCTCTCCAGATCTGTCCAATGCCCTTCGAAACTCCTCCTTGATGAACACCTCCTTCACACTGCCGGATGGGGTTCGAAACCCCAATACGCCTGTGTCACCAAATCTGGCTAAGGTTGATTATGAATCCAGATTTATTGCATGTTTCTAATATTTTTAACACTTTTATTCCGCTTCTTAGTTTAGGTAGGACTGAAAATTCAACTAAAAGATTTGAAATGTTTTTATAAATTATTTAGTTTTGCAACTATTGATTTAATCGGATGTTTTATTAATCTTTAGCCTAAGTTGCACTTGGAAAATGTCTTGTGAAACTAATTAAAAACCAGCTGTTCTCATAGGCGCTCAGCAACCCGGCATTGAAAGCGGCTTCATATACCCTTCCTGATGGAACACTTATTGTGGACCCAAGGAAACCAAGAAGCCCAAACCTGGTAGCTGCCTTGCAAAATCCATATCTAAAGGGTGTGTCCTACACTCTGCCAGATGGAACCATCATTATTGACCCACGGAAACCAGTTGGTCCTGACCTGTCCAAAGTATGTCTTTGTTAAATTGTCTTTAACTTTGTCACAATGCATCTTTGGGATTTTTTCTACCTTTTTACTAACCTGGTTCAAATAAAACCATTTTTTAAAATAATATTTATTTTAATAGATAAGTGATGAATTCTATTTACAGTTTTGAATAAACAAGTTATTTTTGTTCTCCCATTTAAAGGCTCTTTTGAATCAAAACCTTCGGAAAGCAACGTACCAACTCCCTGATGGTTCCTTGGTTATTCCCGGCCAGAAGCCAACAAGTCCAAACCTGGCAGCTGCTCTTAGGCAAAACAGGGGACTTCGTTCCGCAGATCTCTATCATCTCTCAGAACACTCATTACTGTCAGGTGCACCCAGACCCAACAGTCCCACCCTTGTCTCTGCACTGCAGAATGAAGAACTACGTGGTGTCACTTACAGGTACAAAGCCACACTTCATAAAAATGAGAAACTAGTGAGATGACCAGATAGGCTTTTCAAGATGTTCCACTTTTAATTTGACAAAATATTTCTATTTTAGAACTCAAGACTACAATTTTATTTTTAGTAATAATCACATTCTGTATGTTATGGGAAAGAAAGCATTTTCTAAGGCTGTCTAATGAGTGTGTAATATTAACATGAGGGTTTGGTTTCCTGAACTTTTTAGTTTAAGTTAGTTTTTTTTTAGTTTATTAGTTTATATTTCCCCAAGCCGGGGAAGAGCCTCTTCCTCAAGTTGAGGAATTTAAGAATCTGGATGTCTTGTTCACGAGTGATTGTAGGATGGAACGGGAGATGGATCAACAGATTGGGGCCTGGTCCTCAGTAACAAGGGTGTTGCTTTGGTCGGTCACAGTGAAGAAAGAGCTGAGTTTAAAGGCAAAACTCTCAATTTACTGGTCTGTTTACATTCCAGCCCTCACCTATGGTCATGAGGCGTGGATCATGACCTGGAAGAACGAGATCCCAGATACAAGCAGCTGAAATAAGCTTCATTTGTAGGGTGGCCGGGCTCAGCCTTAGAGACAGGGTGAGGGATATGGAGAGTAGGGCCTCCTCCATATCGAAAGGAGTCAGTTGAGGTGGTTCATCTGATTAGGATGCCTCCTGGGCGCCTCCCTTTAGAAGTGTTCCGGGCACGTCCAACTGGTAGGAGGTCCTGGGGAAGACCCAGGACTCACTGAAGGGATTATATATCCTCTCTGGCCTGGGAATGACTAAGGTCCCCCAGGATGAGCTGGAAAGTGTCACTGGGGAGAGGGATGTCTGGGTTTCTTTCCTGGACCTGTTGCCTCTGCGACCCTACTATAAGCAGAAGAACATTGAGACAGTTTATTTAACAGGAACAATGTGAACAAAAAAACATTAATAAAAGATGCTTTACACCAGATTATGCTTGAGCTAGTTTTCCCTGAGCGGGAGAGTTAATAATACAATCTAAAATCATACAACATACATAAAAGTCCATATATGACAATCACTAAAGAAAGTCATGAAATTAGTAATAAAAACAGTACTAAATACTAAACTTTTTTTTTGTAGTTAAAACAACCAAGATTACATATTTTATTTTTTAACACTTTCCTGACATTATGAGAAAAGTCCTTCAGGTCAGTGGAAAGTTTAAAAATGACAAAGCATAGTTTGAAACAGCAAGCAAGTTTTCATTTTCATAGTTTACTAGTATAACAGAATCCTTTGTTATATTTTCTTTATATGACAGAACCCTTGTTTGTTCCACAGGCTGCCAGATGGCTCTCTTCTTACACGCCGGTTTCACAACCCAAAGTTGTCTGATGCCATCCAAAATCAGCATCTTCGTTATGCCTCCTACACTGTGCCAATAGGACTCCAGGGGGAAGATCATCGCTATGCAGTAATACCTCCGTATGGGCCACGATCTGGCCACTGGGCCAGGAATGCCCGAGGTGGAGGTGAAGGTGGGGAAGATGTTTGGTCTGCTGAGAGAATTTTGCCCCATGGGACACTTCAGAATTTGTCAAAGTGGTCTATGTACAGAGAAGATGGGATGTTAGAAGGATATTCAACAACTCCTTGGGTTGTCAATGGGCAGTCTCAGGTCCTGGACTGGACACCTGGCAGAGATAGAGTACCAGGTCAAAGCTGGTATGACAAGGTACTGTCAAGCTCATGAATTCATGTGGTTAATGACTGAATTAACCAATTTTTGGTAAGATTTTATGAGAGGTTAATAAAATTGTTGGTCAATATTATCTTGACATGACAAAGATTTTGACACATAAACTATTCCATCAAAATTTGTCTAATTTTGTGGTAAACATGTTTCTGTCCAGATCTTCTCTATTATAAGCATGCCCACAACATGCCACAGGGTTCAACGCTGGGCAGAGGGAATGGAAGACATGACACAACTCCCGTAAGCACCATCACCCAAAACAAACACAACTCTTCCATTCAAATCACGCTTTTTTATTTTCTGCTTTTGGTGTAGTTTGTTGATGAAGGGTCAAATGCAGAATAAATGGAAACAAACCTAACTGCTTTTTAGTTAGGGCGAAAAATAAAAAGAATTTGCAAGTCAGGTTTTTTCATTTCAAGTTGTAGAGTTTTAGTTTTATCAAGCATTTGGAGATCCAAACAAGGGTTTTTTAAAGACTGATGCTGGTCTTTACAAATCCAGACATCCAATAGCTAATATACTGTATAAAGCCAGTTTGTTTATTTGTTTGTTAATTTTGGCTTGTCATTTTAACAGTCCTTGTCTTTATTTATACACATTATAGATGATGAAAAAGAAAAAAGCAACAAAAGTTTGGTTAATATTTTAAAAATAGGGTCCATTATTGTCAATAGTAGAGTTGCAGAGGGCGTGAAACCTTTTAGGCCTCTTCACAGGTATTTTTTTTTCGTATTGTTACAGCCTTAGCATTTCCATGGTAGTTATTTTGAATCTTTGGTATCTATTGTTGCTGCTCCTACAAGAAACAACACAAAAAGCCAGAAATGCTGTTTGAATGACATAAAGGGGTTCTGGCACATGTAACAACCCTGCTTGCTAATCATCTGCTCTTTTCTAGTCAAAGCCATTTGTTTAAAAAGTGGCAACAATCACTTGACTAACCAGTTGGTCTACTTCTTATTATCAATTTACTTTGTGTACCGCAGATTTTTGGAGTAGTTTATTAAAATATGGCACCTGTGTAAGAATTTAAATACCTTCACTTAAAGAGTAAAACCCTGAAATATAGTCTGTATTTGCACCATTTCAACATCCGTTTTTAATAACCTTGATTGTCTTTAAGAATTAATGAACACTGGATTTTCAAAGTCAGTGTGCCAATATATGCTCATTGGATGTATTTAATTTCCTCTGTTTAATTTCAGTGAGCTGAATGAGACCACAGTTCTGATGAACCTGAAGAAACGCTTTGATCATGAACTTGTATATGTATGCCAAGTGTCTAACTATGCAAATTAAGTATCTAATATAATCAAATGTCACAGACGCTGCCAGCTCTGTGAATTCATTGACTTCCCCTGTTCCTCCTCATTTTATGAATTTTCTTTTTCTCAGACTTACATAGGCAGCATCCTCGTGTCTGTCAACCCCTACAAGTTGCTCAACATTTATGGCACAGACATGGTGCTTCAGTACGAAGGCCACGGTTTACGCGACAATCCTCCGTAAGATCTTGTGTGTGTGTGTGTGTGTGTGTGTGTGTGTGTGTGTGTATGTTTAAGTGTGTATTTGCCAAACCTGTGAAAGCCTTAACTTCATACCCCATCAGACTGTTACTTAAGAAATTGGACCTTTTAAAATTTATTGTAATTTTTATGTACTGCTGATTTTATGTTAACATGTCTA
Organism: Cynodonichthys magdalenae; assembly: GCA_031762555.1. NCBI lineage: Eukaryota > Metazoa > Chordata > Actinopteri > Cyprinodontiformes > Rivulidae > Cynodonichthys > Cynodonichthys magdalenae. The sequence goes on along the minus strand of JARVJO010000111.1, from coordinate 15,083,371 downwards.
ATTTTACTGATCTATGTTTATGTATTTAGTTGAAGAAAAGTCAGATATAGAATAAATGAAAATGTCTGAGTACTTTGTAGTTCAAGATGAAACAAGAACAGTGTTATTTATTTGTTTTTTACATAACTTTAAATTTTGAGAGCACGCATATTTGTTGTACTTGTGTTATATGGTTGTTTGCTTGTGAGTTGTGCTCATAGGGCTGGTATCATGGTAAGCAGCGGTGTAGATGCCAGCACTCTGTGTTAGTGAAAGGCTACTGTTACACTGGAGTTGGGTGGTTGCCAAGGGAGAGTTTGGTCATTCTTTTACCCACAACGTCCTTAGTCATGGAGTTTGTCCAAAGTGACTGGCTTGTGAACTTGTTTTAATTTGAAGGATTTATTGTGTTACAGTCATCTCTTTGCCATTGCTAACCTCTCATATACAACCATGATGGATGCCAAAAAGGACCAGTGTATCGTGATCAGGTATGAAATACTTTTACTGACACTGTTTCATACTGCTGATTTTTTTATTTAACAGTATTTAGACAGAAGAAAAGGTCAACATTTTAAAACTGGATGATACAATTAGAAAACTTGGTTTTCTTTCTAATACTACTCACGTTCTTGTTTACAATGGAGTATTAGGGCCAGATTAAGATGTATATATTTTTTAAATTTTGAGAATAAAGTTGTATGAGAATGTTGTTATGAGATTTATAAGCTCTTTGAACATCCTCAGTTTGGAGAAAAAGAGTTTAATTCTGACTAAACTGACGAGCAAACTGCTAGTCCTAGGGCCCCAAAAAAAAGGTCAATTGCTGGCTTAATGTAATTCCAACCTCAAAAATGAGCAGTTCACACAAACAATATTTTATAAACTTTACATCATTTATTTCACATCACATAGATATTTACAGAAACATTTGTAATGATTTGAACATGTACATGATGGAAGCAACAAACAAGCAAAATTAAAGATTAATTAAACTGATAATGTTCCTACTTCAGTCAAATCACAGATTCTGTAGCAATTCTTTACAATTAATTCAAATATGACAACCCATTAAAATAAATTATGAGCTGTAAAAGTGATGTTGCTCATTTTTGGTACTACAGTGGAGAAAGTGGGTCCGGGAAGACTGAAGCCACTAAACTGATCCTGCGTTACCTGACAGCCATACATCACAAACGCAACATCACACAACAGGTAGGTTCCCAGTGTCTGCACACACAGGCATATAAATTAAATTTTAAACTGTAACAGTTTAACCGTTTTTCTTCTTTTCACCTCTGCCACATCTGTACCATCATCTTTCAGATACAGGTAAAGTGTTGTGCTCCCGTGAGAAGCAGAACTGCTGTTGGTTGTAGCCTTGGTAACATTTCTGGGTGTCATGATTGGTTAGATCCTAGAAGCCACACCCCTGCTGGAGTCTTTTGGAAATGCCAAAACGGTGCGCAATGACAACTCCTCACGCTTTGGCAAATATACGCAGATCTACATGGAGGAGTGAGTAGTAACAAATTTTGCTAGTGTTTGTAGTAAAGAAAATGGGATTATGTATTTTGCAGGCACATAGTTCAATTATATACCACAATCAAGCAACTGTGTTACCTTCAGTTGTTATGAAAATGCTGTATATATAAAAATAAATTTGACTTTTATCATTTGCATCTAAACGCCTTGAAACTGGCCTCTGTCTCTTTAAGAAACTCCTACCATTTTCCACACTCCCACTTCAGCACATCTTCAAAATAATGCTTTGGGGCAGGGGTGCTCTTTGGGGTGGGAGCCTGGCTGCAGACTGAGCTCCAGGGAGGAGCTACGTACAAGTAGGTAGTGCTTTGTACCAACTAGCGTTTAGGCAGCTCCACGTTGGTACAACAGGATATTCAAGGATTTCTCAAACATGCATGAATGAGTCAAACCAACACTCTGGGTATATGTTTGATGAGGAAATGAAATTATATCATGATTTTGCATCATAACCCCCCTTTAAGATGCATCATTTAATGTGGAACTGTACTGTACCTAGTCCATTAAAAACAATAAAAGCCTAACATTCCTTGAAGAAATGTACATTGCTATCCACCTTTCATATAGAAGTTTGTATGTTGAGAAAAAACAAAACTGAAGTTGATTTGGTCAAATTATAAAATAATGTTTAGGTGATATTGAATCATTTCAAGCTCAGAGCATGTGTAGTGCTACTATTGTACAAAATTTTAGCATTAAAGTTGATTAGTTGTGGCAACCATATAATATTATGTTGACTCTGAAAGTTAGAGACTAAAATACTTGAACCACGTCATCTTGGAAAACACCAGTCATCTGTAGAGTCAGATTCACAGTTTTTGGAACATGTTCTAATATGTCCCAGAAACACAGTTAGATCAGTGGATAATGTTCTGTTTGAACACTGATATAGTAGAACACATTACACATGCAGGACCTGTTCCATTGTTAACTCATTGTATGTGTGTGTGTTTGTTCTTCACCAGGGGTGTAATCAGCGGTGCCATAACATCTCAGTACCTGTTGGAGAAATCCCGCATTGTCTTTCAGGTTAAAACCACAAGAACACACACAAATACACACAGCTGGAGTCTTCTTACATCTGATTCATTGTGAGAAAGAAGACACCACACACACTAAGCATTAGAAATGTCCTATCAAAATTGTTTCATTTATCTTATTCGTCAGCAACTTTGAATCTGTTTCAGCAAATTCCCAGCCACTGCTTTCAATTGCTTAAGATGTGAGACTTGTTCGTGTGTATGTGTGTGTGTGTGTTTCCCTCTACAGGCCAAATCAGAGAGAAACTACCATATCTTCTATGAGATGTTGGCAGGTCTTCCACCTAATGAGAAGCGCTCGTTGTATCTGCAGGAGGCTGAGACCTACTACTATCTAAATCAGGTGCAGTCACAACACGTCACTCAGGAAGGTTTAGATTTAAAGGCTCTCTCTAGGCAAGCGGAAATACTCTGGCTTTAGTGATAATGGGGTTTTTTTTCATAATAAAAAAATCTTCAAATAGCATTTAAGTTTCCAATTCCTCCACAAGAAATCCAGAGCCTATGAACTCAAAATGACACATTTTTATTTCCACTCACTGTCTCCTGCCTTTCCCAGACACAATTCTCAGAGTCTGTGCACATTACATTTTCCAGAGTCTATAGTGACATGAGGACCAGCTTCTAAATTAGCTGTAACGTCACACAACTACCGGTATAGTTGTCCTCAATCCAATTAAATTCAGTTTATTTATATAGCGCCAAGTCACAACATACGTTGTCTCAGGGCTCTGTACATGAAAAAAGAAC
>JARVJO010000111.1:15069372-15079957 GCA_031762555.1 Cynodonichthys magdalenae | reverse complement strand
CTCTACCATCATCAATGCAAGATCTTGGTGAAAAATTAATGCAACACTGGATGGAAATAAATCTTGTGACATTGCAGTTTATTGAAACAATGCCACAGCGAATGCATGCCGTAATTAAAGCTAAAGGTGGTCCAACTGCATATTAGAGTGTGTGACCTTTTTTTGGTGGAGACTTTATTTTTTGGCCAGGCAGTGTATAAAAATCTGTCGGATCGTTCAGTTTGAACAATAGTGAACAGAACACATTAAGTCTGCGGAGACTGACTTATTTTGTGATGCTTTGTTTGTCTCGTGGTCTCTGCAGTACATGGGGTGAGTTTCTTGTTGGTGTGGGCGGAGTTTCTTCTAATCGTGATTGGTGGAGTTTGGCCAGGTTGACTGGTCTTGTGGGGCAACTTAAAAGATGAAGTAATGTAAGATTAACATTATTCTGAACATGTAAATATAATTTATTGACTCTTTATTTATAATTTAAAACAGTGCAATATCTTAATAAAAATTTAATATAAACATAATTTATTGACTTTAAATTTGGTGCACTTTCCTGCCTCAGGTTATGACTGATATTATTTAATATTCATATTCTAAAATATCTTTTTCCACACGGATTAGGACCGTTTTTAATGATTTGTTACACATCCCTCCATGTGTACGACGTTAAAATTTTGTGTGGCTGGCATCCTGTCTCGAGTTATGATAGATACTAATATTTAAAAATATATAATATATAAATATATAAAATATACCACTCATGTCTTGAACAAATTACGCCCAAAAAAGTCAAACAGACCAATCATGTCTTGGACAAAGTCCTCCTGAAAACCATGAAACTCCCATTTAGTGACTGCAGAGACACATTTCATGTTTGTTTGTTTTTTTAGACACATATATAAATAAAAATTGCAACTCAGATGGGCTTGTCACTGAATCTGGTTCATGTTTGTGTAATTCTCAGGATGACGATGAATGACTTTATGGGTTTGTTGATGATTGATTTTTTTTTAAATAAGTAATTATGCTAAAACCTTCAGATCATGATGAAATATTTATGAACTTATAAACATTCCCATTAGAAGTAGTGAAATTTGCAACCAGTGCTTGCACTTCTGAACAGTTTCATGAAGCTCAAAGAGTTGCTGTAGCCTTGTTTCTTTTACTCTCATGATATGAGACAATAATATGGTCATGTAACTGTATTCTGAAATTATATTTAAATGTAGTGTCTATGTGGCACTACATTCTAGTGTTTTTTGAAGGAATTGTCCTCCACTGTTAATAGTGTGTTTTTTGATAACAGTGTGTGCATATGTGTGGATGCAGGGAGGGAACTGCTGCATAGAGGGGAAGGATGATGGGGAGGACTTCAGGCGTTTGCTGAGTGCCATGGACATCCTGTGTTTCACCCCAGAGGAGCAAACTGGTATCTACAGACTCCTGTCTTCTGTCCTTCATCTGGGAAACGTCTACTTCCAGCCACATAAGGTCGTCCTACACTGTCTGTCTCTGTCTCACACGTCTGTTTCACAGCTGCATGTTAGTCCTGAAAGGCACAGGTAATAATGAACGTGTGTGCATGGTTCCTGCAGGCTGAGGGCCAGGAGGCTGCATCGGTGGTGAGCGCTCATGAACTCAGGGTTGTAGCTGAGCTGCTGCAGGTCTCCCCCGAGAGCCTGCAAAAATCTGTCACTTACAAAATGACAGTGAGTCCTCCCATTGCTTTCATTACAATAACCATTTAAGATTAGCATTATTACGGAACTAGATGTGTGTTGTTAGATATCTGATGTGTTTGACAGGATGCAGCGATGGAGAAGATCTACACTCCACTGACTGTGGAGAGCGCTTTGGATGCCAGGTGAGTGACTGAAGAAATGGCTTAGGAAAGGATCTGTTAGATTGCATCTATTTCTATTTGGAATAACTTGCAACAGAAGCCTGTTTGACTGACTTGTTTAGAGGCTTTTGATGTTCTCAGTCTCTTTTTAACCCTTCTGATAAAACATACCAGGAGACTACAGAGGCAGAGCAAAGAGTCTTTGATATTCAATCTTTGGCAGAGGCATGTGAGGACAAAGGACGTCAGGGCTTGGAGGGAGATTTTTCAGATGTCTTCTGTTTCCATAGGAACCGACTTTTCTGTTTCCATAGAAACCTTATTGTGTTTCTCACAGAGATGCTGTTGCCAAGATCCTGTATTCGCTGCTGTTTAGTTGGTTGACAGAGCGCATCAATGGACGCGTCTACCCTCGCAGCGAAGCCCTCTCTATCTCCGTGTTGGACATCTACGGATTTGAGGTCACACTGAAAACAAATCTCTTCTGCTAATGTTGCTCCAGCAGTGTGTCTGAGCTGAGTGCTGTTAACGAACACGTCCAAATGTCTTCTCTCGCTCTCTTTTTTTGTGAACCGTCAGGAGCTACAAGTGAACAGTTTTGAGCAGCTGTGCATCAACTATGCGAACGAAACTTTGCAGTTCTACTTTAACAGAGTCATCTTCCAGGAGGAGCAGGTTAGGGAAGCCATGAATTTAGACTTTCATACATATGAATAACTTTTCATATACTACGAGTCAATGTTTGAAAAAAATGCACCTCTCTAAACTCTTATCTTAATGGCAAACCTATAACCAAAAGACTAAAAAAAAAAGCTGTAGAGCAACTTGAAAAGCTTTAAAAAGGTGTTAAAGAGAAGTCAATGCACACAGTTTGGCTTGTGACTCGATTCTCATGCAAACTCTAATAATTAGGACAATTAGATATTTTAGAAATTGTAAACACTAAATTGTTTGTATTAGTTTTATTCATCCTATGAACTTTGCAGTCATGTGCTAAACGATGTTCTGTAGGAGGAGTACATGCGGGAGCAAATTGGATGGCAGCCACATCTCTTCAACAACAACCAGGAGTGTCTGGACCTCATTGCAGCAAAGCCTCATGGGATACTGCGCATACTGGATGATCAGTGTAGTTTCCCCCAGGTAGACCCTTTGCTGTTTGACACAGATACTAAACACAAATAATATAGACATTCACAAACTGAATGTAATGAGATTGAAACATTAAAGACAATAATAATAATAAATTATTAACCTGTTTGAAAATGTTCTAGAATTCCTCAATAATCCACCTCTCTAAAGGACTTCTGTGCTTTAAATGAAATTAGATTTGAGAAAACTAAACTTTTGTGAGCTAACATAATTTAACTTTGCTGTGCAGAATGAGCAACTTTCACTAATAACTGATTGTTAGATTTCATGCCTGAGTTTTTTTGTTTTGTTTTTTTTTTAAGGAAGGAATTGAGTTATAAAAAGAAAGTCTCACTCTTGAATTTTCATGATCCAAGGGACTGTATGCTCAGATCAATAAAAAACTATTATACATGCTGACTTAATTACCCCTACCTGCTGCTATCATTCCCAGGGCTTCTAATAGAAAGGGATGACGGAGCTCATATTGAGATAAATGTATTATGAAGTCCCCAGCTCTCTGTGTGAAATAAGAACCGCGACACACGAGGGACCGACAGAAGCAGCATGCATACACAAACAGACAACAGGGTTTTTGTGCTGTTGAGATTTGGTTTCCATGGTGCACCATCCATTAACTGTTTCAAATTATCGCTAGGCAACAGACCACACCTTCTTACAGAAGTGCCACTATCACCATGGAAACAACCCACTGTATGCCAGGCCAAAGATGCCGCTGCCAGAGTTCACCCTGAAACACTACGCAGGGAAGGTTACTTATCAGGTACTCCTCCATCATCTGTTTGTTACTCTTCTCCTTCTTTATGTCTGTGTTGTCATTTCTCACAAATTGCGTATAATTTTTGTTAAAAATTGTCATACAGCATTTGGATTCACCTTTGGCTGTTAACAAAATATCTCGTTATTTACTTGATGGATTTGAATGAAACTTTCAGCAAATAAACACTGGATGAACATCTACAACTGATCATGTCTGGCAGTCAAGCCACCTAAATATGGTTGCCAGAGCTGATCAACCTGAGCCAACAAAAGTAGTGATGATTCAGCAATTTTTTACAGATATGGAGCTAAAATTTGTCGAGGTAGTGGCCGACACTCATAAACAAAACATCCATGCATCCTTTATCTTCCACTTATTCTGAGTACTCATGATTTTACATTGATTAACTTTGATATGAGTATTTGGTTTGGTTTAGTTTTTGGTCCAACATTTTGTGTTGCAGGTGCACAAATTCCTGGATAAGAACTTTGACATGGTTCGTCAGGATGTTTTAGACCTATTCATTAAGAGCAAGAACAGGGTGAGTAAAACTTCCCGTTGTCAGTGTATCCCTTCAGTCTTTTTTATTATGCAAAACTCTTTTAATAATGTGTAACTGCTTTTTTTTCCTGCCAACATTGTCCACTTGTTTTCTGTCAGGATAATTTCTTCATTTTAAGTGCACTTTTTGTCCTCTGTGTTTACCTTCTGTGTTCTCCGTCATTATGTCCTGTGCGCAGATGGTCTCAAGCCTTTTCTTGAAGTACTCGGAGTCTTTGTCACAGCAGCGCTCCAATTTGCAGCGCAGCGGTACGGCTCGACGTCATCAGGCCAACACGGTCAGCGCAAAGTTTCAGAGCAGTTTGCAAGAGCTTCTGGACAAGATGGAAAGGTTTCAGTAAAGCATTCGTTTGACTTTTCAAAGCTAGAAATCCACCTGCTGGTATTAAAAAAAAACTGCTGTAATATCTTCTCTCACTCACTAAATGCTTTGCCACTTAAATTTAAACTTAATGTGAAACAGCTAAATGAAGCAAACATAATTAAAACAAAATATTTAATATAAACTGGGAAGAGAAACTGCAAGATGCTGAGAGTCTTCACAAAAAAGTTTCTTTCATCATCCCTATCAATAACATTCTCTGCCTTGTTCCTTTAGTACCATTAGATTAAACTGATTATCTCAGTCTTATTGGCATCAATCATGCATTCAGTACCTCTAAAAATATATATAAAAAATCTACTTTCATTAATTTATCATTGCATCAATTCTTATCCATCTGTGGCAGGTGTAATCCTTATTTTGTGCGATGCATCAAGCCAAACCATCTTAAGGTATATCTGCAAGTCAGATCATGTGTGCAGGTTTGCAGTGGTTTGATATTATTTGCAATGATTGGTATGTTGTAAGTCATGTGTGTTGTGTTTGTGTGCATGTGTGTGTGTGTGCAGGAGCCAGCAGTGTTTGACATGGAGCTGGTGAACACTCAGCTGCACTACTCTGGTATTATGGAGACCATTCACATCAGGAAGGAGGGTTATCCCATCAGAATGCATTTTCACAGCTTCTTATCAAGGTTGGTTCCTGAAGTATCTTGACACTGAGTGTGTTGAAAGTCAACTCAGGTTAGTTTAATTTATATAGCACTGGTGCCTAAATTGGGCCAAGGCTCTCTGGAGGACATATATTTGTCACCATGGGATGAGGTTCTTGCAAATCTTAAATTGTGCATATATATTATTTGAACACTTTTTAAAATAATTAGACACGAAAACTTGCTTCCATTAATAGCTGTGCAAAAACAAAACTCAGAATTGACCACAGTCCCACCAGTAGCTGTTATCTAGCAGCACAGGCTGCATCACGAAACTGTAAATTAAAAGAACAAGACCGTATTTACCCTGTAGGTTCTAAAGAATACAAAAACACATTCTCTCTTCGGCACAATTCTTTTTGTGTTAAAAGCTTTAGCCGTCAGCTCGGCGGCTACAGTCATTTATAATTCTAACATTCGTGACAGAAAGACAGACAGGTGACAAGTAATACTTCACAAAAGGGTGTTGAGGAAAAGTTTAGTCCTAAACCAAAATGCAAATTGCTGTTATCTGTCTGACACAGTGTTTAAACCTAAAGTTGCTTGGTCTCTTAAAATTCTTTTTCACCTGCTTGGCTGAGCTAGTTGGTGTGTTATTGTTTTAATTATAAAGCTAACTGAAGCTCATGAGCACAACACCAGCACTAATGTTGATACAAAATAGTACTTTTTTTGTTTTAAGGCAACCAAGACCTAAAGCAAACAATCTCTTTACGATTTCTTTAAAATAAGAACATACTGGAGTCATACAATTAAACACTGGTTTTAAGACCATAAAGTTGCCACAAAAAGACAAAGGCAGACAGCAAAGTTTTTGCCTGTATGGGTGCACAAATGTAAGTGTTTGAGTTTCTCTTTGTTGCCAAAACATTTTATTGTTGCGACCCATCTGTGACGTTATGAGGCAGGATTGACCCAGGGTGCAGGAAAAATTCAAAAGTGCAGGAAAAAAAGGCTGTCAAGGCAGCTCAAAATACTCAAGTGAACACAGAGGACAACCACACTGGGTGGAAGACAGCACAATGATCAGACACCAGACTGAGGACAAGACACCAAATATAAAGGGAAACTAAATGAGACAAGAAGAAACACCCGGAGGAGACACAAGAGGAAACAGGTGAGCGTGGGCGGGGCAGGAGGCAAGACAGCAGGGCAGAGACACACAGGGAAACAGAAAACACTGGAGAACTAAGGCAGAAAAGACACAGACCATGACACTGTCTAGGAGCAGCCAGGACATAACAGAAAGGAGATTCTGATCTTTGCTTGAGCAGCCACAGAACAAGGTTTTATAGAAAAAGTGTGATTCGTCTACTGTGATTATTTCTTTTCAAAACTGGAGTTTTACCACCCACAGGGTGAGCCAAGGCCAAAATAACAAACAAAACATAACCATCTTCCTTTTTCCCTCTGACCTTTTTGCAAAAAATACAACAAAATCAAACCCAGTTGCTAACATTCCTCGATCAACAAAAACAGCAGAAAAAAGTGGCAGCTCACCCCGACAAACTCCTCATGATACTATTACAAACAACTGTTAACGTGGCACAGCGAGTCAGGTGTGGTTGGATGGAATGAATAAAAGCCCAACGTCATCACCTCTGCTGCTCATTCTTCCACAGCTCATTTTTCAGGCAGCCAATCACCCTTCATCCCCTTCGTCTTGATCGTCCAGTCATGGCTGGCCACCAGGACACTAATTTGCAAATTTACTTCTCACACACACAACTATACAACCAACAAATTTTATTGACACTTTCAGAAAATAATCATTGGATGTACAACTGATCAACTTTTAGATTTAAATGGACATGTACTTATGTAGCACCTTTCTATCCAACCAGGATACTCAAATCACGTCACACTACAATCTGTGCCCTCATTCACACTTTCTCTCTACAAAGCTAGCATGTACAAATCAATCTATAGAGATTAATCAGTGCTTCAAACCACATTCATACACTGATGAGACACACATCAGAGGCAGCGAGTGTTCAGTGTCTTGCAGGGACACTTTGACTTATGATTGAATAGCGGGGAATTGAACCGCCAACTCTCTGGTTAGAGGACGACTCCGTTAACCACTCAGCCACAGCTGCCCATTTAAGATGACTGCAACAAGCAATTATTTATGACATAACATTATCTTTAAAGTTTGACCAAAATGGCTTAAACTGTGGAACTGCCATTTCTCACCATAAGATGATCATAATGACTAAAACTCTGACATTGAAGCTGACAGGTAACATTCATTCCTTCAAGGAATGTTGTTCCTTGCAGTCCACATTTGTACAGTTTATGTTTTATTTTAAAATTGTTTGAAACAGATCATAAAATCACATCACAGGACAAAACATTTGCTCTAAATTTAATAATGTTACATGTTGCTTTATATCTTATTTTCAGAGCGATTTTAGTTTGTCGGGAAGGGAAGATATTGAAAGCTACGCAAATTAAATCAGTATTGCCACCTTGGTCCTTTTTAATATATTATAAGATAAAGAGCTACTGTAATGTAATTTACCATAGTTGTTCCAAACACGTTTCTGCTTGATTGTATTATTCCCTCCTTGTGTGGCAACGACGCTGCTGATACGGATCAGAGGGTGAACTGATGGGATGACTGATGGGTGTGTGGACCAGAGGGATGTGTCACCTTGTTTTATTTATAGTATGTCAAATAAGGTCTGATTTTGTAGTCTGTGCACACACAAGCACAGCACACACTGTAACCTTGAAACTGGAGAGCCTCCATAAGTAATAAGTCCCATGTTAACCCCTCTATAGAACATTTAAAACCAACAATTGTTTGTCATAAACCCAATGCCATACAGGAAATGTGTATAAAGAAGTAGAGTTAAAAAGGACCACTTTTACAAGAAAGGAATTTAAAAAAACTGAGAAGAGAAGAGGTATATTGAAGTTTAGATTTACAGGTAACGAGGAAGATATCTGATCTAGATTTGTTTCGGAGTTGTTTATGAGGAAATACAGTCCGTTTGGATTACCTGACTGAATGTTCTGATCTGTTGACCCAAAAACAGCAACTTAAAGTAACAAATCTGTTTGATAACTGTCTTAGTCAATTCAAACACTTTATCAAGATGTTCTAATTAATCCTGGGCTGAATAGGTCACCAATATAGAGATGTCTGAACTAATAATTACAGTACACTGTCTCAGCTTCCCCTCATCAGAGATGTTTCTGTTGCCATCGCCACTTTGTCAAAACTCCTGTAATCGCTGTCTTTCTTTGGAGATAATACATTTCCCGCCAATCGATCTCTCCGTGTTGAAAGAGCCATCTGGTATTTGTCAGCTCCTTCAGCAGGAACGCAGATAAAACCAATTGATCTCTCAGCACCTCTCACCACACGCTGACAAAGTAATCTGACTTGGTGCAGCAATCACCGTCAAGGGCATTTGTACTGAAAACTAGAAAAACCAAGAAAACTCCAAGCAAGCAATTGCCTAAATGTCCTAGATTTTTTTTTAGTCCCCAAAAATGAGCTCACAGATTTAAAGCCAAACTAAGATAAAAGAAGCCATTTGGGGTATTTTGTTTCTTATTTTCTATTTTTTGTAGAATTCATTTTTTCTTTCATTTCAATATTTGCATAACATGTGGCCACAGATATAAAGCCCTGCTCTGCCTGCAAGATCCTCCACCTGCAGATGGAGAAAATTGTGTCGTCATGCTCCACAAACTCTGCCCAGTGAAGGAAGGCTCATATCAGGTTGGAGTCAGCAAGGTGAGATTTGACAGGAACACACACACATGTGCAAAAAATAAAAAAAAGTGTCATGCATCACAAAGAGATGCTACTGATTTTGTGTATGTTTGTGTTAGATTTTCCTGAAAGAGGAGCTGTATCAGCTGCTGGAAGGGAAGCGCGACCGTGTGTTGGATATAGCTGCGATGACGCTGCAGAGATTCACTCGCATGCGTCTTGTCAGGAAGAAGTTTATCAAATTCAGGGGTTGTATAACTTTGTTCGAAGCTCGCTGCAGAGGATTCCTGGCCAGGTAATTTGTTTTTCTAATCTGTAAAATACTAAAAGCGTGTCTTATTTAAAGCAAAGTGTCCAAACAAAACAAAACAAAAAAAAAGCAAGCTTCCAGTTTTGTCAGCTAGAAGTTAACACTTTTTTATAATAGACAGGCCCAGATCGAGTCTTAAGTTTCGGTCGACAGCTCACAAACATGGATTTTCGTTTATGGTTTCACTGACTTGAACATGCAGAACCTTATCATGGAGAAGCTGCTTCTTTGACCTTGATGTGAGCAGATTTCAAAGAGTTCAAGCTTTGCCCATCTGTCAAAAGGGATGGATTTCTCAGTCAATGCTGGTCCTGCAAACACCTGCAAGCGTGATGTCAATTTTAGATTTTATATTGGGGGAAAAAATGCACTAAAAAGTCAATACGGTCAAGGTCAGACACTTAAAATTTTGGATAATAATTTCAGAAAATAATGACACAGTAATTGTACACCAGTGAATGACCTTTATTTAGGACAAATCATATCACCCGTGTTCAATATGTCTTTTTGTGGCAGACATTTATTGAATTTGTTCCTTTTCTCTCTTTGTGTTTTCATGACTAATCCACCTGTCACGTTTTCCCTGTTTCCCCCTAAACAGAAAGAAATTTGTTTTAAGGCGAAAGTACCTCATCAAACTCCGTTCTGCCGTGCTGCTAATTGTCAACCGCCAGCGCTACATGAGGGTATGCACACACAGTTTGAGCCAAAGGGGATGTTTGTCTTAAAGGAAGCAATTAAAAATGAACAACTGTGTGAAGTGTGATGCTGTTGTCTTTTTTTTTTTGTTCCTTTTTTTTCTCCTGTCAGACAGTGGTGGAGCCTGCGAGGAAGGCGGAGGAGGTGAGCGAATGTGGTGGTGGGAGCAGGGGGTGGGTTTGAAATGAAGGTGGTGTCGCATCCCTTAGGTTTCTGTGTGTGTGTGCAGGATCGCATCAATCGGGAGGTTGTGAACGTGACGACGCTGCCCGTTCCTGCTGAGCTGGCTGGTCTGTTGCAGGCTGCATCAGGTACACCAACAGAGAGGGTCATGTGTTGCTGGAAGTCCTGTTGAGACCACCTGCAAACATGATGAGGCACATATGTTGATGGAAGTTTAATTTATATACCAAACTGGCTTTTTATCAAAGTGAGGATATTTGTGTGTGTGTGTGTGTGTGTGTGTGTGTGTGTGTGTGGGCTGGTATTCCCTACGTTGTGGGAC
>JARVJO010000111.1:15020390-15035708 GCA_031762555.1 Cynodonichthys magdalenae | reverse complement strand
GGGATCGAACCAGCAACCTTCTGGTTCCAGGACGATTCCCCAGACCACTCTGCTACAGCCGCCCCAAAGTTCAACAGCGGAGAGATCGTAGAGACGCCTTTTGACCATTGCATTGACCTTTTATCTGTTTTCAAACTGGACTCCTAAATATCTCTCAGATAAATGTGTCTATGACCACACGACTTCAGAGATTTGGTCTTTTTCTCTTCTGTAGGCAGACACTGAGCTTTTTCCAAGGCTTCTGGTAACATTTTATACAGTAGTGACACCACATACATTCGGGGGTTTTCTCTGAAATTGATGCAATTTTCAGCTTCTAAATCACCTATGTACCAGATAATCACAATTCACAGCTGTCTGTTATGTCATGGATTTTCATAGAAATGTTACTAACACATGCATTAATTATTTACTTTCTTATTGTCCTGTAAGTCAGGTGCTAAAATTTTGGATTCCTTTAAAGAAATGAAAATGTTTCTATCATGGCAGATGAGGCTTTTACCATCACTGTTGAAATTCCACAGTTTGACTTTTCTGTCTTGAGCAATTATTCAGTCTGTGTTCCGTTAGAATCCAAAAACATGAAAATCGTGATATTGAAACACATCGGTCTCTCTTCCAAAGCATTTTGATACGAGTTAGTGACAAAACTTGTTATACAGGTTGTAGGAAACACGTGGTTGAGCAATCTTTACACAGACAGAATCTTTTGTGACGGTCTTTAATAGAGAAGAAAAAGAAGAAACAGTCAAACAGTTTATTCAAAGAGGTCTTATCAAACATTCAGACCAGTTTAAGAGGTTTTTATTGCCATTTCACCTATATATGGAGTACATAATGAGACTAGATTACGTTCCTCCTCAGCCCATATAGTACAGTACCATAACATAAAACAGTAGACAGATGTAATTACATACAAGAATCCTTTGGGTCCTAAACCCAGCACTGCTTTTTTTCTCACTGGACCAACAATCCATGGCTGTAATGTCTTCATCCTGCAGGCAGTATTTAAGTTTGGCGTGTTGGCTGCTAAGGCTGTAACAACGAATCGATAAAATTAATCAAAAGCGATTATTAAGTGTTGGCAACGATTTTCATTATCGATTCGTTGTGTCGGGCAATTTATGAGTCACTCTCCATGTCGCGGAGCCGTTTGCTTGACCTGCAGAGCCTTGTAATAAACTCGACTGCAGTGCAGAGCGAGGCAGAGGCGGTATTTTCAAAGTAAGTTAAATAAATTCTACAAATAACCAACGCAGAGAAAACTGTTCAACCGAAGTCTTCAAAAGTGTGGGAGCACTTCAAGCTTTTCAAAACTGATACATAGTCTTTAGTGGCCGTGAGACGTCGGTGCTAAAATGTTTCATAATCTAAAATATAAAACCCCTTAATTCAACATAATTTATGAAAAATAAATTAATTCCTTTAAGCAAATCTCTTTACAGGAGCTGGTGATAAGACCTGGGCTCTAAAAATAAGGCACTTTGTTTCACTGTAAGCGCTAAAATAATTCACCTTCTGTTCAGTCAGCCTCTTACGTTGGGTACGTGTTTCTGTGAAGCTGCGACGAGCTGTAAGAGAATGTTAAAAACATGGGTCCACGTCCCGCGTGGCGCTGTGTCATGAGGTCAGACAGAAAGCGCAACACTCTAAAATCACTTTCGCCGCTGCAGAACTTTTGGGGGACCTCGTCTGTGCCGGCGTGTCCCGCCGCGGTGGCTGGGTGGGGCAGAAAAGTGTGCAGCAGCACTCGGTTGGCCAGTGCAGTCAGGCAGCTCTCCAGGTGCAGCAGGAAGGTGATTCCTCGGCTGATACAGGTGTGAGGATCGGCCAGCCTGCTGATGAGAGAGCCGGAGTAGGGTGGGCACTTCAGGGTCCGCTGATCCAGGTCCAGCAGAGCCAGATAACGACTGTATTGAGTCAGAGAATGAAAAATGGTGGAGGATGTTCTGGAGGATGATCTGGAGAGGAGGAAAACAACAAATAACAACAGCTGCCCAACTGATTATATATGTTGAACAAAAAGTGCGAAAGCTGTGACGTTTGCCTCACCTGTGTATTCCTATGAGTCTCCAGGTGAGCAGGTCAGTCAGCTGAAGGGGCGTGGTCAAACACGGCTTAATGGCACTTCCACCAGGACCGGGCGCGGGCAGGAAGACGCTGAGAGCGTCCACCAGCTTCGCTACTGAACCCTCGTCTCCTCCGACAACAACCAGCGGCCGACCGCTCAAGAGGCAGAAGATGGCGTGCTGGGAGAACGAGTGTTGTTTGATGAACCTGAGGGCTCGCAGTCCAGCCTTCCTCCTCCTCCTCCTCCTCTGCTGAGTGTTGGTGTGGGGATAGTGGGTGGGAGAGGGTGGGTTGGAAGAGCCAGTGAAGCTGGTGCAGTCGGACGCCTCATCTACGCTCAGCAGTCTGAAGGGAGTGCGGGGCGGAGACCTCCGTCCGGTCTCCTGCGGGATGGCAGGAGGGGCAAAGTTGACAAACAGGCGAGGCACCGACCTCGACTCCACGGCTGCTTCTGCTGCGCGAGAAAAACAGTTTTTTACCAGGGTTGCAAAACGTTAACAGATTTGTCCAAGTTGAAAACTTTCCACGGGAATAAACCTGGAATTAATAATACTGAAGCTTGTCTTTTAACAAGGATTTACCTATAGCTGAAGAAAATATACTTTATAAAATAATCTCAACTAAAACAACAGATTTCATGTAAATACAGTTCATATATCTCTTATTATTTAGTCACATGCAATGACGATTTCTACAACCCTGGACTACTGAGGCCACATGTTTGGACCCAAAGCACAAAATATTGAAGCTACACATCTGAGCCTGAGGAAACTTTAATAAAACAAACAGTATATGATTGATGGTATTTGCTGCATCCTCTAAATACAAGATTATTTACTATTGTTGTTTCTACTTTCCACCACTAGGTGGCAGACACATATTTGATTTCATCCCAACATTCATGAATGAATGAACGAACAAATAAATGAATGAATAAATACTAAATCAGTGATGGTGTTTAGCTGTCTGGATTTTTTAGTGTGTTTAAGGGTTTTAACTTCCTGTGAAAAGTTTCTGGAGATTTTCAATATTAAAATAAATTATTAGTTATAATGATAAAGTAGTTTTTGAAATCCCTCAAACTGGCTCCAAGTTGTCCTGAGGAGTATATCACCAGGTTTCTTCAGACCTCAGATTTCTTTATTTATTCTCAGCTTGTCTGTAGTTACCTTGTGGCGGTTTATGCGTTGTCACTTGTGTGGCGTCTTCCTGGACTCCATTTCTCCTCTCTGTGACTTTTATTTCCTTTAAAAGCTCCCCGCCTTCATTCTCCGAAGTGGCGATACTTTTCTCCTCCTTCAGGACTTGATCTGAGCTGTGCCCCATCAGAGACTCTTCCCCGGTCTTAAAACCGTTAGCGAGTGGAGGATGCTCTGCCTCCTCCTCCGTGATGGCAGTGAGGTCGTCGGGGACGATGGACTCGGTGGTGCTGAGCACTTCGATGCTGTCCTCGCTGTTGGCGCGTCTGGTGTGGACTCGCATGCGCCTGACGCCCGGCTCCACAGCTGGACACCGGATGCAGACATCGCTCATCACCACGGGTGTTTCTGAAAAGGAGAGACGGACAGTCAGCTGATCTGAGTCGTTATCCTGTCAAAGATGCTTCAAAACAGACATTATGATGTTTTTTGTGATTGTTTCCAACAATTATCTGCCTCTCAGCAGAGATTTAGGCAAATAGATGATCCAGGTTTTGTGCCACATGAAGCTGGGATGTAATTGGACAAAGTAACTTTGTCTAAAGATAAAAAAAACATGATCTTGTTTGTGAAATCTATACAGAATATGTTACAGTATTCTGTTAGTTTAGTTTCTCTGAGCAGTAGAATATTATCTGCTGCAGAGAGGCAAAGGTACAGCAATATTGGTTTTAACTTGGCCTATCTGTTAGCAAAATATCTCATAAACCCCTGTACGAATTTTAATAACACTCAATGTGGTAGTAGCTGAGAGTCATTCACAACACATCCTCTGAGTGTGACATTACATGATAAGAAAACGTTATATAATCCCACATCATCTGCTGGTCAATTAGAAAATGCTGCTAATATTTTATTTATTCATGATTAAGTGTATTAATTTCTTTTAAATCACTGCTTTTTGTGTGAAGGGCTTCCTAATGTCTGTGAGAAGCTGAATTTTTTTTTTTAATAAAAAGTTGAATCATTTAAACCCTCCCACAGTCAGGACGTACCTCTGCCATCCGACACATACACCACCTGCTGCGTCCGATAGGACTTCTCCGTCCCTAAGACTTCAATGCTGTCCCCGCTGCTCACGCTCCCGGTCATCTCCGCTGCAGGGCAGGGGTCAGAGGTCACTGTCCCAGCTTCTCCTGCCTCCAGTTTGATGGGTATCTCCTCCACGCAGGAGAGGAACGACTCCACATTCTGCGGTTCAGACTCGACCTCCTCCTTGATCCCCGAGACCTTCTGTAGCTCCACCTCAGCGCCCTCCTCCTCCTCCTCCTGAGTGTCCTCAGGGCTCAGCAGCTCAAAAAGGAAGTTGGTGAGCTTCAGTCTCCTAGAGAGCGACTGCGTGACCCGAGTGGTTCGCAGGACACTCCGGTCCCCACGCAGACGCCGCTCGGTGTTGACGAGCTGCTCCTTCATCAGGGTCAGGAAGTAGGAGTTGCAGAGCTCCTCCAGTGGCTTCAGAAGGTGCTCCGACCGGCAGGAGGAGGAAGAGGAGGAGGGGGGCGAGGAGCAGAGCTCAGGAGGCTGTAACCCCATCAGATCAGTGAGGGGGTCAGCCGGATCGTAAGGCAGGAAGTCAGGCTGTTGGAGCTTCCTGTTGGGGTAGGATGTGACCTGACGAAGGAGCTCTCTATGATTTAAGACTGAGAGCTCTAAAGCTTCCAGCTCATCTGATTTCACTTCAGCTGCTGTGGGTTCATTCTTCGGCCCCTGGACTTCTGTCTCCTGCAGCAAAGTCAACCGTCTGAACCTGAAACAACAGGGGAGAGAAATCCACCCACAGGGTCTATCAGTCCTTTAACATTTACTGATGAAAAACAAATCCTGAGGTTTTAAGGCCTTAAATCAGGAGTCTCCAACCAGTAGCTCACCAGCTCATTTAAAGTCGCTCTTTGATGCTTATGAAAAATTAGGAGTAGCAAAATTTGATTTGTCACTATCCAAAATGAAGAAATACGCAGCATCCGGGAGTGTTTGTTCATGTGGAGAGTGCTCAGATGCTGCATTTTGCTTCAACCACTTGCTTAAATAAAAAAAAGAAAAAAAAAAAGAAAGCAACTCGCTTCCAGAGCCGAAGCAGCGATTTATAAAGATAGTCAAATTGTCAAAAACTCATGGATGGTTTGAGTTTAAGTTAAAAATAAGTTTGCAAAAAGTAGCTCTTGGCCAATTTCATTTTGTGAAAGTAGCTCTTAAGGAAAAAAGGTTGGAGACCCCTGCCTTAAAGCATTCACTTCCCCACCAAGCAGTTAATTTCTTTCTTTCTTTCTCCTATGCCCGGCTCTTGGAATAAAAAATGTTATTTTGGCAAACCAACAACCTCTGATATTTCTCCACTTTCTCTTCTTTGCATCATAAACCTTTAACTACAGCTGTACTGTCAAATCTTTGAAAATTGACAGATAACTCAAATATTAATACAACAAAAAGAAACTTTGTATAAAAAAGGATTTATTTCTCTTTATGTTTATGTTCATGCAAATCAACTCAAATTAAAGTAATGATCTAGTGTAGTGGTCGCCAAATGTGCAGACCGTGCTCTGGATCCAGTCCCAAACACAGTGGAATCTGGCCCCTGGATGAGTCACATGAATTCATATAAGGCAGCGCAGCTTTTCCTTTTTATTTTGGACTATCCAGTTTTTCTACGTTTACAGTAAAGCTCGTGTCTGGCCTTCTGCCTTCTCTCTGCAGAAAGAAGCTGCCAGAGCATCCATCCATCCATCCATCCAATAATCAGAACCTCTTAGGTAAAACTTCTTCAGGCTGACATCAGTGAGTTTTAATAAATGATCAAACAAGAAAGTTTATGTGTTTCAAATTGAATGTGCTGAAGTAAAGAGCCTGAAGAATAAAAAGTTGTCACAATATGTTCAGTCTGAACTGTAAATGTATTTAACAAAATAAAACACACACAAAAGTAGATCTTACTCGAGCTCTTGTAGTTTGCGTCGCAGCTCTGTGGAAAAGGCCTGCCTGTTTCCTGTCTTTAGGCTGTCAGAAGCCTGAGAAAAGCCCGCCGACAGCTCCGAGAAGTTCTCCATCAGCTTCACCTGATCCGAACACACGTAGGCTATGCAGAAGGGACGCACCATCCCCCGAGCTTCCAGGTCATACAGAGTCAGGTGGTGGACGTACGCAAACGCGTCCTCCGCTGAATCCCCCAGGATCACTTTCGAGTCCTCGCTGAAGTTGAGTCGGGGACCAGGAGAGGCCGAGGGGGCGGGGCCCGGGCCGGATGCCTGGTAGTCCACAGACATGATGCGAACAGAAAAGTGGTTGAGGTCAAATGAGCCAATGACCTTTTGGTCATTTGGGATCGTCAGCACAGGCTTTGGACCCACCTGGAGATTACATAAATTAACCACAGTGAACTTTACTACATAATTAAACACTATGAACATATAATGTGTTTGGATTTACATTTACTTACTTAATAATTGTATGACTTTTTAAAACAGACAATAATGATGGTCTTAACTTTTAGCTGCTGTTTTGATCATTTACATTTTTAGCTACTGTTCTGCTGGTTTTAGCTCCTACTGTTCAAGATATTTTAGTTATTATGTTTTAGCCACTGCTTTGCTGGTCTTAGCGTTCAGACTGCTTTGTTAGTTTTAAATTTTTAGCTATGTTGCACAAACTGTACTAATAAATTAACCCTTTAGCTACTGTTTTGCTAATTTTAGCTTTTAGCTATTCTGTTGGCTTTATATTTTAGGTATTGTTCTAACTGTATAGCTTTCAAATGTTACTTTAGCCATTACTTATTTTAGCATTCATTTTTGTAGAAAATGCATTTGTACTAGTTTATCTTTTAAATCAAAACGGTTTCATTGTATATTTCCTCTGTTTTTTTAGGCCTTGTCACGTGATTCACCTGACAGAATCTCACCTGTTCTGAGAACTCGGCCACCAGTATGAAGTCTCGGTGAAACTGGGCTCTCCTGGTCCAGGGCTGAGCTGGGGGTCTTATGGGGACAGATAACTCCTCAGGAAGACGCCTTCGAACCTCCTGCTCCTCTCCGTCCACTTCAAAGCCCCCAGACCCGGTAAAGGGCAGTAGGTCCGGTGACCCAATCATTATGTTTACCTGACGGCTCAGCCCGTGCAGGATCGTTACAGGGAGCTCCGATCCACGGGGTCACCTAAACCCGGTCAAACACCGCCGCCATGTCCCGGTTTCTTCTGGCTGTGAGTGAGTCAGCTGTTGCCGCTGGAAAACAGAACCACTGCCGGGGACCTACAGACTTGTTGCGCAGTTATTTTGGGCCACAACACGACACGGATATGTTAGAAGCTGAACTAAAACAGATACTTGAAGGAAGAGGAGGAGGGTCCTGTTCCGCTTCATCTCAACAGCCGCGTAAACAAGCGACGATTTTCAGGAACAGAGAAGGAAACGAGCGTTAAAAAGTTCCCTGCGGGCGGCAGTCACAAGGTTTCCTAACCTTTATCCCGGGATGTGGGTTCCTCTTTCTCTCAGAAAGCGGGCTAACCTTCAGTTGAACACTTCTGCTTCTATATCCGTATGACATCTGGAGTGGAAGACAGAAGCCCGGTGTTGTACCGAAAAAAGGACTCCTGCCGCGAAAATCATCCATACCCACCTAGAGCGCGAGACACTTCCCTTAACAAAACCGCATCAAATGCCAGTGTACGTACAAGTATTACTTATGCATTAAGCATTATAGTTTTAAACTACAACTACGATAGTTCCCTTTCAGTTTCCTTTTTATGTACTTATCAGATATGTTTGTTACCTGTGCCTGGCTTAAATAAGAGGGTCAGGGCCACAGAGAAAAAAATAAATACATTTACTGTGTTCTGACTTTAATCTCAAAACTTTAAGGAGAAAAATCAGAATTCTTACTTTTTCTACCAGTTCTCAAAATTCTGAGAAAAAAGTGAGAATTCTGATTTTTTTTCCCTCAGAATTCTGAGATTGAAGTCATAACCCAGAAAAATATACATTATTTTTTGCTCTGTGGCCCTTATCCTCTTCTCTACTTAAAATATAAAAAAGTACACTTGGGGAAATATGTTTTAATATAACTACTTAGATATACATAATATGTACTTGAGGTATACTTCTTTTTTTGCTAAGGATTCCTACATTTTTTTTTACTAGCAAACTTGTTTATTCTTTAGTACTTTCAAGAACACAGGTGTCTACTATGGTTTCCTTATTTACTACTACCATTCATTTTGTACTAGCATATATATATATATTTATTTATTTATATGTACACATTTAGCTGAAACAAAGGAGTTAGAACTTGAAATTAAAATTCAATGAGCTGCAAAATGTTTGAGATGCTGCGTTGCATTTTTTTTACTATTTTATTGCCCTTTTTATTGAGCATTAGGTATTTCAGTTTACATCCCACCAGTTCACAAGCATGCTGAAAATGACAATACAAAATCTTCAAACAATTTTACAGTCCAATAAAATCCAGCTAAATCTTGTGAAAAGTCAAATTATTATCCCAGATTTTTAGAATCAGTTTTACCATTAAACCACGTCTCCACCAACAACTATGCAAGTGAAACATAAAAGGGAAGAGATGATTTATTGCAACAACTCTACAATCAAATAATCAAGCTAATTTTAAAATATTAATTCAAAAGGCAAAAAAGGAGTTAAATGGATCAAGTTTATTAGAATTTATGAAAAGAAAGTACATAAGCCACTTTGCAGGAGAGCCGTGGCGTGGGAATATTTTTGTGATTCTTACAAAGCTGACGTATTTTGGCGCATCTTGTCTCCGTGGCGAGACTTGTACCTCCTGGCTGCTGCCCTCTGATTCCTCTGAGCGTCTGTCAGTCCATCTGCAGCGTCCTCAGTCAGCACCCCGCTGTTCGACTCAGACTGCTCCTCCTCAGCCGTCATGGCAGGCATGTTTCTCAGCCACTGCTGGTAGTAACCACGGAAACCATCTATATGGACCAGGTAGTTGTTTCTGGACTTGTACTGGGATTAAGAAAGAGAGCAAAGAGGGAACCAATCAGAAACAAGCAGCATACAATGATGTTGTTCTGGTCCAGTTTTGTCGGGTTTTGTGTTCTTACCTGGTTGTAGTTGGGAGGGTACTGTGCGGCAAACTCCAGCTGCTTGATTATGACCTCATTGGGCCACACGCTCATGTCTTTCATGCTTTTCAGAAGCGTTTTGAGATAGACATAATCCAGTCTTTTAGCTGCTTGGCCAATCAGAGCAGAGAACACATAAATGTTGGGTTTCAGTCCCGCTTCCTGCAGAACACAAAAAAACAAGTCTTCTGTATTTTACACTAAATATGAGTGTCTGACACTTAACTCTACATGTAATAATATATTAAGGTTAATTTGTAAATAAAACAACTACTTCTACTGTTAGAATTATCATTTTATTACCTCCATGTCTTTCAGCAGCTGAAGGCCGTCCTCCTGTCGAACACAGGCTAAAGCGAGACTTCCGAACGTCTGCAAATTCACACTCATGTTACGCTGTCGCATCACACCGAGCACAGCCTGTGTACAGAAACAACCTGTCAAAACATCTGCATGAACAAAACACCCGTCACCACCAACAAAAGAGAATGAAATCATAATTTGAGTCACTAAAATAACTTGTAATTATCTGCTGTGAACAAACATTAACATTATTTTTTTTACATAGTAACCACTTAGTTTTTGAAAGAACTGCAGAAGTGATCCAGCCTTTTTTTTTTACCAAACCCAATAAATTGACATAATTTAAAGCAGAGTCATGATTCTAGTCATCAAAAAAACAGGAGTCACATGTGCGCCAGATAATCCCTTACAAACTCCATTTAAGAGACACGTATTTCTTGCAACAAAATATAAACAAAAACAAATGCCAATGTGACAGACTGAAAGCAACACAGCTGGAGTAGCAAAAGGAGAAAAACTTTGTTACAAAACTAAAGCCAGCATTAGCCATAAACTGCATCTCCCATAATGCATGTGGATAATTCTACTTGTAAAATTACATCATCCCACCACTAGGCGGAGGTGCACAGGGTTCAAAAGTAGCCGTCAGCTGCAAAATTCACTATGTAAATTCTACTCTTAGCTGCCTTTTCACCGGCTACTTTTGATACAACACAGTAATACTTGAAAGACCGAATTTCCTACTTACAAGACATAAATTTAAACTGGAATGCCCCTCCAACTCCTATTGGAGGGGCATTCCAGTGGGAGAAGTTCAGAATTCAAGATGTCAGCTACTTATCACAACCCAGCAGAGAGTAAAACTTGCTTACTTTCACTTTTAATGGTATTTCTGTGTTAGATAATTCATATTTAGTCAGTCGTACACATAGCACTTTTCTGTAGCCGTGTTTCCATCCAATTTTTATTTAAATTTTGAGCGAATTTTTAAAATTTTGCAAAAAGGAAAAAAAAAATAAATGCGAATCAGACATGTTTCCATCAACTGGCTTGAAGCAAATCAACCAGGCTACGCAAAGTGTAATTATGTCAGACTCATGTCTGTAGTAAACAGGAAGTAGAAGTCACAAACTCGCAGGGATACACATCCCAGGACAATGGAGAGAAGTTATCAGGAACGTGTCGGGAAAGTTGTAATTATTCTGTCATATCAACTTGTTTTAGGGATGTTACTGCTGTCTGGAGACGTAGAAAAATAAACTAAATTCTCTTCATGTTACGGGAATAACTGAGGACACGCCGACAGGAGGAGGAGGAGGGTCCAGCTGCAGTCACCGGGAACAGCTGATCAAACGTGAGGTAAATGTTCGCTATGTCAGAACTTATTCTGCAAATGTGTTTCCATCTCTCCGTTTGCGCAACAACTCTTTCAAAAAACCCAAAAACCACTTCAAGCGAGTGCATAAACTTTTTTTGCGAATTAGAGGATGTTTTTTCAAATCAGGCTGTTTTCATTCACCTTTTCTAATGCGATACTTCAAAATGCGCATTTAAAAACGTTGATGGCAACACAGCTTGTGTTTATAAGAGGATCTGTTAAAACGCTGTTTCTATGCAGGAAATACATAGAGCTCAGCTATTGCTCAGCTGCAGCAATGAGACGAGGAATGTGACGTTTAGTCAAAGTTAAATATGAAGAGGTAGGACGTTCCCTCTTCTGACAGTCTGCCTCTCATATTTACATCCTTTTCAAAAAAATCCAGACAATTTAAACTGAAGAGAAAAGACATTAAGTAACTATCTTCAGACTTTTTTTGTTGCTCTTTAGCAGGTCATATTTTGAGTTACAGTAATGAGTAAAAGCTGAACTACCTTCACGACACCGAAAATCTAAGAAATATACTTCATCCAGCCTCAAATCCTGTCTCTAATACAGATCTCATCTCTTCGGATTAACTGAAATGATGGAGACAATGTTTCATAATATGGATTTATGGTGTAAGAATATTTTTTATACAGGTGAATTTATGTTTTAATATTAGTAAACAAGAACAATTATAGTTGTATCTAGTCTTTGTGTGTTGTTACCTTTGCGTCTTCGAGGTTATTTGCTCTGGCCACTCTGCGAATCATGGAGTTGAAAAATGCGACATCGAGCTTCACCCGATGCTGTTTGGCAGACTTTAACAACAGCTGCAGAGCCTGGTAGCCCGGCTCCATCGTGTCGGCCAGAAGAGTCAGAGTTCGGAGGTCCGGACTGAGTTTGTTCGCTTCCAACTTCTCCAGAAAACCTGTTGCCCCGCCGATGAGGGCGAGCCTATCAGACACAGCATCTGCAGTGCTGAGCGAGAGCACGGAGCATCGTTTTCCTTCAAAAAGTTCCAGCAGGTTTGGTGCTGTAGAGTCGGCTTCTGGGTCAACAGGAAGTGGGATGTTTTCTGTTTGTCTGACTGGTATCAGATGGGTGGATTCTTCCCCCTCGCTGCGTCTGCTGTCCTGATGATGAGCGTCTCTGTGTGGATCCTGCTGCAGAAACAGCTGCCTCTCCAGAAGGTCGACGTCTATTACACCTCTACCATCGTTTGTTTCCTTTCGCCTGTTTTGGTCGGACCTCAGCAGAATATTTGTGGCTAAAGTAGGATCGCCAATCCCACAATCCCTGGCAGTTCTTAAGAGCAGGTTATAATTCTTCAAATCAGGAGTAATCCCTGAGCGAAGCATCTGGCGCCACACCTGTAACGCACAGAAAACCCTGAGGCACAGTTTTTTTATTTGCAATCTGAGTTTTGTCTGATTGTAAAACAACTGGTGATTCATAAGTTATACAGAATGTGAGATTAGTATCTATGTAGTCCTATATTATACATTTATTCCACACTTGTGTGTTTGGAAACTGATATGTTGAACCTGTAATATACGGTCAAAGAACCATTCAAATGAAACAGATCCATCTTAGGCTGTAAAAATAAGCAGGGACGTCTCTAAAAAAGATGCGGCTTCAATGTCAGCATATCTTGTTCCAAAACCTGTATGTAGTTTTCAGAATTAACGGTGCCTTCACAGAAGTGCATGTTATCCATGCCATGGGCACTAATACACCCCCATACCAACAGAGATACTGGCTTTTGAACTTTGCGCTGATAACAATCCAGACTGTCTTTTTCCTCTTTGACCCAGAGGACATGAAATCCATGATTCTCAAAAACAATTTGAAATGTGGACTCATCAGACCACAGGACTCTCTCACTTTATGTCAGTCCATCTGAAACATTATTCACTGAACAGCTGAATAAACCTGCACTGGGAAGACTGGGGAAAAAATCTACTTTTAATCAACTCACGATCTGAAGCACATGTGGAGGCAGTGCTTAAGGCTGAGTTCACCTGAAACTCCTCAGACTGAAGAAGTCTCTTGGAGGAGACGAAACATTTCATTAAAGAACCCGTCCAGAGGACGTTCTTTTTTTTCTTTTTGAAGCATAGATTTTTTTTAATCTAAAACATAGATGCAGTCTTAACTAAACAGTCTTAATGTTTATGTTGAGGAGACAGAAGCAGAAACATGAATTCAGGATTCAGATCCAGCTAAATAAAGAAAAATGACTTGAAATGTACAGCAGTGTGTGTCTGTGGTTTATGTATTTACCTGTAAAGCCAACCTGAACCCTATTTCTTTGTCCGTCACACAGCCCATCAGCAGGTAGTGAAACGTCTCCTGAGTTACAGCGTGTCCGTTCTGCAGCATCTCCTGCAAACAAACATTGTTACACGTGACCCGGCCTCTCTTTAATGCACACAGGAGAGGGCAGACATACCCTGAGAGTGTGAACGCAGGCCTGGAGGTGGTTGGTGATGGCGTGAGTCTTGAGGAGAGCGTGGTATGTGACGGTGTTTAGGGGGTAGTTTTTCCGACGGAGCTCCTGTTCCAGTTTTAGTGCCTGCTGAAGTCCGGCTTGTTTTGAAGGAGCCTCTGCGCAGGCGTTGAACAAAGCTGTGTAGGTCGCATCTGAAGCGTCCAGACCTCGTTTTTTCAGCTGGGTGGGGACGAGTAATAATAATAATAATAATAATAATAATAATAATAATAATGCCACTAGAGATTTGTTAGAGGAAAACCAAGGTGATATTGTTTAAACAAAGCAAACTAATAAAGTGATAAATAAAATCTTCCTACATCATTGTAGAGTTTGAAGGCCTTTTTGAGTTGTCCTGCTCGCCCGCAGCCTCCAATCAGAACAGAGTAATTGAACTCCTCAGGCTGCAGTCTCTCTTCCTTCAGCATGTCTCTGCTGAACAGATCCAGAGCCTCCTGCAGCTGTGGGGAAACAAAACACGGTTAAACACACACTGAACGAATGAAGAAGGGGAGGGAAACGACTCAAATGTCTCACCTTATTCTCTTTAATCAGCTTCTTACATTGTAAGAAATACCAGTAGGGAGTATTTCTTCTCCTGCGAGCTTTATTCAGCTCCTCCACCTCTGCATCCTCCTCCTCAGCAGCAGCATCTTCTTGGTGTTGCAGATCTCGGATATCTGAGCTGCTTTTCTTGAACGACCTCCTGGAGGCTATGTCGCTGGACAAGGAGCCGAAGTTTTCCCAGTAAGGTCCATCCGAAGAGGAAGAATCCTCAACTTCTTTACTATAGGAAGGTGACAGAGACACAAATCTGACGGCATGTCCCACGGAGAGCCACGGTGGACTGGGTGCAAAAACTCCAGCTGTGTACCGGTGTTGTGATGAGTTTGGACCCCCTATCAGACTGAGAGCTTCTGTCCTCGGGGCTGAAAGGATCGACAGCCTAAAAACAGATATTTTACCCCCGCGTCGCACGGACAATGAGGCGATATTTAACATTTTTTGTAGTTTTATCTGGCTAATTACGTGTTAATTTTCTACATCTGGAAAAGAATTAAAGCATTATAAAACTCAAACACCTGTTTAGAGGAGAACACAGTTAGCAGCATGCTACGCAAATCCACGATGTTTGTGACGCAGTCGAGTCCAGACCTAATAATAGATACTGAGCTATATTTTTGGATCGTAGTTGTCCCTGTTTGCAATATAATGTTATTAATTTGGAAGTAAAAATATTGTACTGTATGATACCGGTTAAAGACCGCGGTGGATCCCTCCCCTGATTTAGAAACCTAAGTCTCGTCAACATTCTGCGTGCTCGTTTACAACAGCCGTTACGGTTACGCATGTGCGCATGCGCTGTCCACTCAGTCCTGCTGGTAAAGAGGGGCGAGTTTCAAATAAGCACATAAAACTCAGCAAATAAAACTGTGCATATAATAAAAAAAATCAGGTAGTGGGTTTAAAGAAATTGCACTGATGTTGTCTGTTATGAGCACTTTCATTTTGAAAGATCTTAAAATAATAAGTTAAAATATTTAGTGTGTCAGGTGTCCTAACTCTGTGTTTATGTGCAAATAATAAGAAGCAGGAGCACACAAGTTTATCACTTGTGTTAAACAACAGTCATACAAACTAAAAGCCTCACCAAGTTTTAAAGACATTCTGGATCAAAAATATGTACTTTTAATGTAAACACACTGCATCAGGTGGTGTTATAACTGTGTTTATGTGCTATTAAATTGTTAATGCAGCAAGTGCACACAAGTTTCTCACTTGTGCTACACACTAGACACACA
>JARVJO010000111.1:15001508-15020290 GCA_031762555.1 Cynodonichthys magdalenae | reverse complement strand
TGGCCCTGTGATGGACTTGCGACCTGTCCAGGGTGTACCCTGCCCCTCGCACTGTGACGGCTGGATATGGGCACCAGGGACCCCTGTGACCCTAAAAAGGAAGAAACGGGTATAGATGATAGATGGGTGGATGGATTGATTTTATTACTAGTTGTAATATATATCAATGTCACAGACTTCAGTAGCATGGAGGTATTTAGAAGTACTAGATAAACCACATGACCGTGTGATCAGCTGTAGAAGCTAAGTGGCTAAAGCTAAACGTGTAAGTGTCTGGATTTACCATAACTGTACATGTTGGCAACATAGAATAAAAAGACTGATGATGCAGAAGTCATAAAAGATAGTAATAAAGTTTTTTTACAGTTTATGTTTTAAATATGCCAGGAAACTAAATCTACGGAGCCCATCCGGTGACATGGTAGAAAAAAATATCACGTGGCCACAAGATAATTTTCTGCAGTCTGCTTGAGGTTCAATCTAAAAGTATAGCCTAATTTTTCAAAAATGTGCTATTTTTGAGATTATATTCAATGCCCTTGTTGAGCGTCAGGAAACAGATTTTTTACTGTGTTCCTGAACGCTACAAAACTGTTCAGTCATGTCATACAATGTGGTTCATCTTTCACTTAAATACTCCCATTCATGTACGAGCTCCTTATAACAATGTTTGAGTGTGTTACGTGAATACAGTATGTGGTCAGCAACCTATTTGAATATTGTAATTCATCCCTAGATTAAATTAAATTCAAACTTGTCTATGTTAATCGACAGTCTCTGCATGGAAATGCAAAATTAGCTAGATTTCATACGAACCTGTTATCGCTACACCATGAGATAAATATTGCATGGGAATGCGTTAGTTATTGCGTGATTTTTTTCTACCATGTCACTGGATGGGCTCCGTACAGTTCACAAATAAGCAGATTTGATCTTAAACTCGATGTGATCTGACTAGAACTAAAGCTAATATAACAGTTTACTAAAATAGTTTTGTAAAGCCAATGTAATCACTGTAATTTATTGAACTAGTTAGCAGATATTAGCTTGTGTAGCACTTTGCTGAATCATGCTATAAATTAACACAATTACAAGCTGATTTGACCTCTGATTTAGGTAATATAAATGTAACCATTTTTAAGTTTGTTAGATTAACCTGACAAGATTAACTTAGAGACAAGTTTCATCCTATAATCAGGTATACAGAGAACATTCTAAGTGTTGACTGGTAAATATGACTGAATACATTTTACTAGCGGAATTCATTTATTTTTCAACTAGCTAAAAGTCTACGTTATTAACCGACTTCAGGTCTGGTTTAGAATTAGATTATATATTTTCTGTATACATCTGTTTTACATTGAATGAAATTAAGTTAATTGTAAAATATTACAGATAATTGAACAGATCCAGTTTTGGTTGCCATTTCTGCTCCATGTTGTCAGATGCCAACAGTGGACAGGATAGGCATGGCTCGGTAAGTCTGTTTAGTAGAAACTGTTGACATACGTTACTGCAAGAATGTACAATTTGTCAGTTATACAAGACTTTGTCCAAAGAAATATATTTTTTTTTAAACCAGAGTTCCTGCAGCTACATACACTATTGACATCCCATATTCAGTTTGATTATAGGTATACACCACCTGGAAAGTAGCTTACAGACTCAAGGCATGTACTGCAAAAGAACTCCCAAAAGTAAACATTTTTGTACCATGTCACTTCAGTATGGTTTCAGATTAGTTGAGAATTTACTTGTCAGGTTGTTTTAATAGTATAACTGCACTTTAGTGTTGCCTAAATAAACAAACACCCCGGACAGTTTTAGACATGTGCGCTTTATTGGTTGTTGCGTACAGAGGCTTGAAGCCCCATGCACAATCCTTCATACACCTCAACACAATGTAGATGCCTTATTTTTTGCATGACGACAAAACTGGACTTTAAGGCTGAAAGTACAAAAATCAAAACTAAAGTTCAGATTACATAATTTACATATTAAGCAATACTACAGTTCTGTTGGGCAGCAAGCCCACCAGAGAACAAACCTTCATAGAGGCAAATAATGTGGTGAACAAAGACATCTGAAATGACCTACACAAAACCACCGACATGTTTTTCCACAGTCACACCACCTGGATGCTCTGTACTTCATGTAGAGTTAGTCCAATCAGAGGGCGTAGTGCCATAGCCAGAGTGATAACAGAATGGAAGAGGTGTAGGCTCAGCACAGTGTTGGTGCTTTTATGCAGAGCCCATTGAGCAGTGTTTTTTTTAGAGGGAAGTGGGGTGTAGGAACTAACAGTTTGTTTAGAAGCACTTCCTGTGGACAATGCTGGGACCAGATTCATCATACTCCTGCTTGCTGATCCACATCTGCTGGAAGGTTGACAGGGAGGCCAGGATGGAACCTCCAATCCATACAGAGTACTTCCTCTCTGGGGGAGCAATGATCTGCAAAGAAGAAAAAGTAGGTTCAAATATTAAGATAAAGCATTTGTACTCAGTCTATTGCGCAATTACAAGCAGTGAATTTTCTGCATTCCACAATAGGCTTTTAAATAATTTACCTTGATCTTCATGGTAGTGGGGGCCAGGGCAGTGATCTCCTTCTGCATACGATCTGCAATGCCAGGGTACATGGTTGTACCACCAGACAGAACAGTGTTGGCATACAGGTCTTTACGGATATCAACATCACACTTCATAATGCTGTTGAATGTAGTCTCATGAATACCGCAAGACTCCATGCCTGTAGAAAAATTGCATTAAAGAGTTAGTGGCTCATTTAGAAAAATCCACTGCCATTGAAATGTGACCCGGTTTGATTACGTACCAAGGAAAGAAGGCTGGAAGAGAGCTTCAGGGCAGCGGAACCTTTCATTTCCAATTGTGATGACCTGCCCATCAGGCAGCTCGTAGCTTTTCTCCAATGAAGAGGAGGAAGCAGCAGTTCCCATTTCTTGTTCGAAGTCCAGTGCAACATAGCACAGCTTTTCTTTAATGTCTCGCACAATCTCACGCTCAGCTGAGGGACAACATATCAAGTTAGTCCTTCAGCATCATTAGAATTTAATTTACTCAAAGTTTAAACTTTTTTTTTTTTTAATAAATACCTGTAGTGGTGAAGCTGTATCCCCTCTCAGTCAGGATTTTCATGAGGTAGTCTGTGAGGTCCCTGCCAGCCAGGTCCAACCTTAGGATGGCATGGGGCAGAGCATAGCCTTCATAGATTGGCACTGTGTGGGTCACACCATCACCAGAGTCCATGACAATTCCAGTGGTACGACCAGAGGCGTACAGAGACAGTACAGCCTGGATGGCAACGTACATGGCAGGTGTGTTGAAGGTCTCAAACATGATCTGGGAGGGAGAGGGGAAATGAGCATTTAGTCTTAAAGCAAAGTAAACTGAGGAAGCTTGTGTCGGTTAGTGCAATCACTAGCCAAAAATTCAAAAAGTATTTTAGTGATTGACTGTACAAGTCTAGAATCTCAGCTTGTTCAGTTAATGGTTCAGTCATGCAGACACCCAAGTAATTAAGTCGATCTGCTTTAGCAAATCAAATTTAGGACAGCAGTGTACATGCTGCAACTACTCATTCTTGATGCAGTAAAGACAGAAACCTGAAGCATCCGTAGAGATGAAAAAGATCAGCTCAGGGCAAACCCTAGAAGTTGAACAGGAGCAAATGACAGATTGAGCCATAAAGAAATGCCTAAAGTGTCCTGTAGGGCCCTGTAGAAGAGAATACAGCTTCAATAAAATCTATTATTCTGTCAACTTTACCTGAGTCATCTTCTCTCTGTTGGCCTTGGGGTTCAGGGGGGCTTCTGTCAGTAGGACTGGGTGCTCCTCAGGGGCAACTCTCAGCTCATTGTAGAAAGTGTGATGCCAGATCTTCTCCATGTCATCCCAGTTAGTCACAATACCATGCTCAATAGGGTATTTCAAAGTCAGGATTCCTCTTTTGCTCTGTGCCTCATCACCAACATAGCTGTCCTTCTGGCCCATTCCAACCATTACACCCTAAGGGATGGGCGGGAAAAAAAAAAAGTTAGCTACAGTTTAAGAGCACACATGTGGAAGATACAAAGAAAATGGGTAAAATTGTACCTGATGCCTGGGACGGCCAACAATGGAGGGGAAGACCGCACGTGGAGCATCATCTCCTGCAAAACCAGCTTTGCACATTCCAGAGCCATTGTCAACAACAAGGGCAGCAATTTCGTCTTCCATTTT
Organism: Cynodonichthys magdalenae; assembly: GCA_031762555.1. Lineage (NCBI taxonomy): Eukaryota > Metazoa > Chordata > Actinopteri > Cyprinodontiformes > Rivulidae > Cynodonichthys > Cynodonichthys magdalenae. The sequence continues at coordinate 15,016,049 of JARVJO010000111.1, read as the reverse complement.
CTGATAGGAGAAAAGATAAGTTTGATGATCAGGGATATTTCAGTTTTACATTTAAGAATAAAGTTAAAGCCTTGTCATTTTAGTGTCTGTACACTGGGTGTCGCAGTTGTGCATGTTCCCAATTCAAAACTCCAGAGATGAGAAGGAAGCTTCTCTCCCGGTCTGGCCATGCCCATATAAGGACAAAAGTAAGGGCAGCCTGGAGACGGCGGCAGACCCACCCGGAAGTCATCCCCATATGTTGCCCCAACCTCAGATGACCCCGACATTCGACCACTCCCTTCAAATTACCCTTACTGAATTAATACACGCAGTGATCATGAATTTCGAAAAGCCATTTCATTGACTACATTTACTCCCACCTCTGGCGTGCCGGTGAGTAGTCATTCCTGTAAGAGGTTAAAATAATGCGAAAATGCAAACTTCCAGCAGCCGCTGAAAACAACTTAATAGCTTGTCACAGAAATACGCCTATTTAGCATTAAAACGTAAACGCTATATTCCAAGTTCATCAAGCCGCATTTACCAATGTGAAATATGAGACAAAGTGCCGACGTCAAAGCAGATTGTAAATGAGAAGGTCAAGCAAGAACGCAGTCTGATTTAAAACTTGATGACATGAAGCAGCACAACTATTCTCGCCATGCAAAACATCGTTACTCCTCGTTTTAAACACTCATCGAGAGCATCCCTACACCCAGACTCAACTTGAAAAAAAAGTTCAACCTTTTTTAAACACTTAAGCTTATAATAAAAAAAAAAAAAGAGTTTAGCAGAGAAAAAAAGTCTAAACATACTAATGAAAGCACTTAGAGATTTTACATATTCTCTTACCTGTGTGAAGGAGGGTTAACAGTTCAGGCAACGTATGACTGAGTGGTACGCTCTGTTAGTGTCTAACCTAGACTGCAATGGAGGCCAATATATTGCAGGATTTTATCCAAGCTCGTGCTGCAGCCCCTACCCTTATAAGGAGATCTTTCCTCACGGCGCCCTCTGATTGGCTCTGCTGCTTCCACTGGGTGTGGCGCATGCAGATAACATTTGTGAGCCCGGACTTGGCAGTGGGGGACTTATTTAAAAAAAAAAAAACACCACAAACCTTTTAAAGTTGTCAATACTGAATTGTTCAGACGGTGGGAAAATATTCTCATTTCAATCTATTGTTATTTAATATTTAATTGAAGACAATGAGGCAAGTATGGTACAAGTAAGCAAATCAAATTAGTACAAAACACATCTTCTGTTATTTGGTGTTTTAAAACTCTATCCCTAAAACTCTACCTAATTTGACAAAAAAGACAAACATATAACCTATATAACCTAATTTAGTAAAGTTTTTTTACTCGTTGCAGTTTCATACAAGATTTACAATCTCAGGGTCACTGACAGCACTGTTAACACCTTGTCTGACAATTCTGCCCTGGCATACCAATCTCTCTCTCTCTCTCTCTCTCTCTCTCTCTCTCTCTCTCTCTCTCTCTCTCTCTCTCTCTCTCTCTCTCTCTCTCTCACTCACACACACACACACACACATACACACAGAGATGAGAGACATCTGAAATATGTCACATCAAAACCCTGGAGGGTGTAAATGCAAACCTCTCATCACGTGTAATATTACTGACACATAATGAGCTGTTACAATGGCATTAAAGTGAAATTACTGGCCTATTATGACTCATTTAAGTGAGTTTCTACATACTATGCAATTATGCACAACTTGTCAACTTTGTGTGCTTCTGGAACATAAAACATTTTTTTATTGTTTGAATGTAATGAATGTAATATTATATTTTATGATCACACTTATCTCACATCACTTATTTGAAATTTGACCAAACAAAGTGTAGCGCGGACCCAGCTGCTGTTTTAACTCCATTAGGGCACAAGGCAAAGACTTAGAAACTGACACTGGGAATTCTCACAAGCTCTGTGTTCCTAATATGGATATATGGGAGCCAGCTCACCAGTAAAGACAGGAAGCAGGTTTTTACAGTGCCTCCTTTTTTTTTTAAAGATGCATACAGGAAGTGCCTGCAGCTCAGCTCAGCATACATTGAGGGGTGGTGGGGTGAATGAGATGATCAGGGAATTGTTTATTTATTTTTATTTTATCCAAATAGGTCTTATCCAGCTTTAGTCAGAGACTGAACACACACACGCACCAGGTCTAGACCCAGAGCAGGACAGCCATCCATCCCTTTAGGAGTTCTTTTGGATGGCATCCATATAAGGAGATATTGGAGGGCGTCACATAACGGGGAAAAATGCAAGGCTCAGATCATGTGACCAGTCTGAGGAAATGAATGAGTCTCTCTTTTTAAGGCTGTGCATGTGTTTGTGGCAGTGTGACACTTCATCCTGTTTTTATGTCCTAAAATGAGTTGCATTATCAACACATTTTAACATCTTTATGCTCCCTTATCTCCTCCCCTGCGATTTCTCAACATTTCCTGTCGACTTTTGTGCCATTTCAGAACATGCCCCATGCATGACTAATGCATATGTTACAACACAAACACATGCACTAGGCACTCCCTCCCTGCTTTGTTCACTCACAGTCAGAGAAACTCTCAAATCCTGTCTCTCGGCTTTGACTAAGACCGTATAAGGAAAAACCCAGCAGGTATCTTCTGTCCACTTTACACTCATCTCAACTTCCAGTTTTCTGTCTCTCCCTTAAAGCACTAATTAGCTCACTTCCTTTTCTCATCACATTCCCCTCCTCCTCTTGTGTTATTTGACATCGCAGTTGTGGGAGTGCGACACAGGGTCATTCAGCATGATTACTCGTTACACTCCTCGCCATTCTTTCCCAGTCACGTATTACGTCACGTTCCAACAGAGTTCATTCATAAAGCGGGGTGTGTTCAGCCTATGTGTATCAAAGGAAACCTAACAAGATGTAAAACTTTTAACCTTTTGGCCACCTTTCAGCACACACGTACTTAGTCATTTTGTTGAAATATGAGTTGAGCAAAAAGTAATGTACAGCTTGTGCTTATTTCTTATTTCAGGGAAGCAAACCATTTGTTTAGCTTCTAGAAAAATTTAATAAAGATGAGACACATGCTTTCAACACAGTGATGTAAAGAGTTTGGTTCTGAACAGAACTAATTAATTCAGTGGAAGCCTAGAAATTAATCATTCACTTTGTGTGGGTGGCAATTTTATTTGTGGAAAACAGCAATATTTTAAGAGTAATGTTTTCAGTGAGGAAGTTGTTGCATACATTTTTTGTTTTATTAATGTGTGGAGCTGGTTTGGGCCTTTTTTTAAATGAACTTTTCTGGTATAATCACCTACTTTGTCAAGACTAGGAGTCCTTATGGGGAAAATAAAGTCTGGTCCTAATACAGTGGAACATAAAATTTTGGGTTAGGTTTAGGGCTGAGGTGGGAATATTTAAGTTTAAGTTAGGCATGTGCTGTAATGGTTAGGTTTAGGCAAGCATTAGAAAGTAATGCTGAAATTAAATTTTCTGCATTTTGACCCAACATCACAGTAATTAAAGTCTGACTTCAGAGGTTAAATTTTCTGTAATTTTTCCAATTTTCAAACCTGAAGTTCAGAATTACCAATTATTGCATTCAATAGAATTTCAACATCATGTCATGTGTCCCCTACTTGATGTTCAACATTCAACATCTTTTGGAGGCAATTTTTTTTCTTATAAAACCTTATAACATGATTTAGGTAAAATGTAAAACTTTCCACTGTCATAACTGTTGCTTTAAAAAAAAAGTTAACAAAATTTAACACATTCGGGGTATAAAGTTAAACTCCAACCAGCTTCTTGCTAACCCAAGGGCTCTGTCACACAATAACATTTTACACAGCATATGAACAAAAAATATGGCAATTCTTTTGGGCTTTGTCATAATGTGGGGTTTATAAAAAAAAAAATAAAAATCTGTCCAAGAAAGTTTACACTGACAAGGATGTTTATTCTCTAAAAATAAAATGTACAAAAAACATTTGCCCCATTTATTTATTAAAGCATTACTTTATAAAACACATGTGGTAGTTAATCAGATAAATACAGAAGAACAAGACTCACCTTTAAAAATCAAAGAAATTATATAGTCATATTTTTAGCAATTATTCAATCATTATACATACACATTTAGCATTTTACAGTTTTATATGTGAAAAAGGAACATTTAGCATTTAAAATGAAGAAAATATTTGCTTCTTTTTTATGTGTCAAGCAGTCCAACTTTTTCCCATGTCGACCAGCTCCATGCCTTCACAGTAGGACCGCGGTCGTGTCACCCTGACCTGGTTTGAAGTAAGAACACATAAAATCAGATGTTTCTTCTCTCTTCCACACAACATACATGGTTCCACACTCACTCTGGGTGTCCTGTGGGACGCCAGGTGCTGCAGGAGAGGGAATGGAGTCCAGTGGATGGGCTCTACAGGCCAGCTACAGACAGACAGGTCACTGGCCTTCCCTGAGTCCAACACACCATCCCCCATACTCATTCCACTCCCCCTCCAACCATACTGGGAGCTGCAGAGCAAACAGAGCCCAGGGATTATTTACACAGACAGAACTTTAAAGAACAGAACGCAGCAGTCATGGGTCAAGGTACAGGTTTTAAAAAGTAAACTAAATAAAGATATGTTTGTGGCATTACTGTATTCTTGTACAAGTGTTTAGGAAAGGTTGCCTGAAAAACAAATTGTAGCTTACCCACTCAAAGATAAAAGTTAATTAAAGTAGATAAAGTATTGAAACAAAACTAGCTTACACACCAACAGTTCATGTGTGGTACTGAGTGTGTGTGTTTTTTCACCTGTGTGGGTAAATTGTGTTGATGTGCGCCCTGTGGCTGGGACAAGTGGAGGCCAGCGACAGTGTGTCGTCATGGTAACAGCAGGGGCGGTCCAGCGCTCGCAGGTGCATCAACTCATCGGACCGGGTGAAAGCGGGATTGTCCAGGGAATCCGCTGAACCCGCCCATGAACGCAACCAGAACCGACCAGACAACTCATCGAAGTGGTTGAACTTGCGATAACTGCACACACAAATAATCACAAGAGGCTTTTTACATTAGAGGCAGGACGTGTCAGCACGATTATACAGCTTCAATTTCATGCAAGATTTCAAAGTCAAGTTTAATCTGGAAAAAAAAAACCCAAAAACACACACTTGAAACCATGAGACCTAAATGAGATGAGACTTGAAAGAAAGAAAAAGTAAAATCTGAACTTAACAAGTAATGTCAAGTAAATGTCAGGCCTTATTGAATGAACCTAATAGTAACTGTCTGCTGTCAGGAATATAGTTTTGAATAAAAAGATAAGATAAATAAAACTTTATTTTACTTGTTTGATATATTTGCATTTTAGGAAATAAAAATGACAAATTTACTTGATTGATCAGAGCTGTCTGAATTACATTCTATGAAAAAGTTTGAGAATCGTTCTCACACTAAAGCCAAACTTATTGTAAAAATAAAAATATGCCCTTTCAAACATTTTAATCAGTTTATTTATACTCTACTTGAATAGAGACACTTTTAGCTTTAAGATACTTTGAGTGCAAATTTGCCTGGAAACATTAACTTTAATTTTTTAAGAATTAAAAATCTCAGCTTGTACAAATTGTTTAAGTCCAGTAAATATGAAACAGGACAGATATTCTGACTTTTATTGGGATAATTTCTGTAACTGATGGCTTAATATAAGGATAAACAAATGTTTACAGTTTTCTAACTACTTTTATAAAAACCCTGATGAGTTTGGGTTATATAATCACTTCATGATATAGAAATATAAATTCAAACCCCAAACCACTGAAAATTGCCCTTTTTGGACAGCTATTATGGCTTTAAAACTTTGGCATTTACTGGTAAAGTCAACTCTGTTAGCAAAAGCTTTCATAAACCACTGGACAGATTTTTTAAAAAACTTTCAAAGTAATAACTGGACATACACCTACTTCAATGCAATTCAAGATGGCCACCAAAATGCACTGAATTAAGGCAGTACAAAAATGGCTATGGTAGTGGCATTTACATAATTTTATTAAAAGTGGTCTTTAAAACTTCAAAGTGCCTGTGAATTTTAACAAAAATGGGATTAAATTATGTTGATTCCTCAATGTTGAGTACCTGCTGCGAGTCTGGTCCACTTTGGCCTGGATCAGAATGGCCCGATAGTGTCGTACAGCCACAAAGGCCAAAGAGCCAACCACAGTGGTTATGATGAGTAAGACGGTGACACAAACACCAACAAGGCGCCAACGAGTCATTCTCATATTACACCTCTGACCCATGTACCAGAACTCATCACCTACCAGACACCTGAAGAGACAAACAAAACCCTCATTTTCACACAATATTTTCAGATGAATAGAGTTGTACACGTTTTGTGCCAACTTGATTACCGGCAGACAGGAAGTTGGCCAGGATGGTGCGTGCAGATGCCGCGGTGATGGCAGTAATCAAAGCGGCACACAGAAGAGCAGCTGTAGTTTGTGGTGCCGGGCTCAGGGGTGCATTTATATCCTGCAGGGCACTGCAGTAACCAGTCACACACGTCACCCTGCAGTCCTGAAGTTAGGAGATTTAAATAAAATATTACCAAAACATTCTTACTTTTAATTTTATTTTTAAAAAATCCTTTTTATTTAATTTTTTTCCTGATTGACACTTGTATAATTCATACTTTCAGGGGATGTTTTCTTTTAGAAAAAGTCATGTCAAAACTACCGCTGTGAAGCCAACTGAGGTGGAACTGAAGAAGTAAAAATGTAATTTGATTATTTTTTGAAGCAATTAAAATTAGTTTTTTGGATCCAAAATCGAGTGTTCAAATCTTTACAACTAAATAGAAAAAAAGAAAACCTGCAACTATGTATACCAGAACTGTCTGAGACAAAACTGATGACATTGACTGATCAGTTATTATATGAAGTTATTCTTTGTATGACTGATTGTTCCACAGCAGCAAAGGCAAATTTTATTTTATCAGCAGAAATCATTTATTTAGCAGAATTGTTGCACTTTTGTTTCAAAACACATTGTCTTGGTTTGTTGTACTCAAGTTTTTTTATTGGGACTCACTTTAGTTAAAATAATTGTAAAATAATAAAAATGTAAAAGTTTCTCATTATTATTTAGTGCAGCTGAAACAAAAACTGCTAATAAATAAATGACTCAGCAAAGAAACAATGTGTTTCACAGGAATGTTGTTCCTCAGCTTTTAAATGTGTGTGCTGCCACATGTTCACACACTAAATTATCACAGGGTTAGTTAATGATCGTTATATTTGTCATTATTATGCCACATGTGTGGAGACCACAACAGATCTACCTGCATCGTAGACCTTTTACAGGCAGAAGAGTAGTGAAGCACTGGGCTAACTTTGTTCAAAGTTCAACAACAGTACAGTAAATGTTATCTAAAAAGGCAACCAATGCAGAAACTGGTAAGATGACTATATGCCCCAGAAACAAATTTGATAAGAAAGCAGACCAGGTACCATAATTCAGTTTTTCCTAACTGGATTGTGAGCTTAATTTAGCTAGAATTATAACGTTCACATGAGCCTGGAACCGAGATAATTCAGTATAAAGAATTAACAATGGAATTCTTATAACTCGTATAATTGGAAATGCAGTATAAGCCTAGTTCTGTTGTCCTCATCTTACACCACTCTTCTGCCATCCAGGCTTTAGCTGGTCTACAGGCACGTATTTCAGTCTGGGCTCACCTCCAAGAGTGATGTTGGTGATCGTTGACGATCTGAAAGTCCTCCCCTCGTGAACAGCTTGAGCCAGTCCGGTTTGTTCCAGCAGTGACATGTGTCCATTCATGCTGAGCCACTGCAGGGCCCCACTGGTTTTAAACACAACCAGACTCTGAACTGCACGACCACTGGGGCAAAAAGCAGAACAGCAAGAGTCAACAAATTTTAAAACACCAACATGATCCATTCACAAGATTTTAAGATCTTATATTAAAAAAAAAAAAAAGGGAGATATAATGCTTTTAAAATTCTTCTTCACATTTAAATAATTCAGTTGGGGTCTGTATAAAGTGGAACTGCAATGTTTTGGTCTGAATTCCTCCTTATTGTAACTCCACAAGCCCCTCTTTTTCACCCCTTTCCTGAGGTGTGTCTCAGGTCAGCTCGTCTCTTTAAATCCAAACGAAGTGCTTCACACCACTCCAGCAACCAGAGGGCTATATTCTAGTTGATGGACAGGTTAACATCTCAGACATTATTATTTTCATTATATACACACTGTGTATATGTTGGAGCCAGAGTCTGACCCAGAGCCAGATGAAGACAACCAAATTGTAGCTGGCAAGTAAAGACCTTATTTGTCTGTTCCGTAGCAAATAATTTGACATGATTGTTTAGAAAAAGTCATCGAAAATAGAGAAAACGGAATGGGTTGAAAAATATGACCCAAACTAAAGATATCTTTGCAGCACCGGTAGAGACTTAAATAAAATGTTCTGCACTGCTAGAGACGTACATAACAGAATGCATTTAACAGCTTAAAAATAATTTAAAAATGCATTTTACATGTCTTCTTTCAATATAATTCATATACACATTAGGACACGTTTTCTTGCTTGGTTTAACTCACAACTATAAAAATGACAGATTTTGTAGATTTGTCCCTAGTAGCCCTTTATCTTTTGTTTTACTGAAAGACAAATTAATTGTAATGTTAGCCACTCTGTATTAAAGTGTTTACCGTCTACATGATGAAATATTTTATTTAAATGCCATCTGGTATGAAATCATATTGTATATTGCACTTGTTTACCCATTTAAGTTTAGTCAGGGATTTGAAAATATAAAATAGTCGTTCTAAATAGTATCAGGGAATAAGGTTAACAAAAATCTATTAGCAATAAACAAGTTTTTGATGTTGAAGAACTACAAGAAGAAACCAACTGTTGCTTTAAATCAAGACTTTGTTTTTAATAAAATCTGGGTACATCAAACATCTGTATTAATCTTTAAGCTCACTTGATAACTGCATATGATATTACAAAAACATAAAAATAAAATCCTGCAGTCACCCAGAAATTTAGAAAAACTAAGAAGGTGGAGAGAATGTAATCTACTACTTTAGTTATTTTTCAGAAATATTATCTCACACTGATCTCACATTAGTCATTTTATTTTGCAGGTTGTTTTCCAAAACAGTGGACATTATTGCCAACATGTCAGTTAGCCAAAAGGCTTTTTATATAAACTGGGGTGCTCTTGATAGGAGTTATATAGTCGGCCCTGCTCTATAGAAGGCAGCTTTTTAGACATTCTTGAAATACAGCAACAGTTTTTTTTCTCTAGAGGATTTGTTTCTTGGGGAATACATTAGAATTTAAATGCAAAATGTCCTCAAACAACTTAAGGATAATGACCATTTATTTGTACTCCTTCCTTTCTCTCCATCCCCTTACCTGCTCCAGACACCCAACAATTTACTGAAGCCCGGGGCTCTCTGTAGGTAAGGTTGTACCTAAAATAAAAAGTAAAATTGGTGAAAAAGAAAAAAAAAAAGTTTAAGATTTTTATTTGGGTGGTTTACTCCAATGTTTGTGTATTTTCCTCACCCATGCTGCTGTGTCTTCCTCCAAACCAGGAGCTGAAGTCGATCTGAAGTCTTCAACAACTATCTGCAGGAGAAGCTCAACTGAGTCCACTGAACAGAGACAAAGTCTGTTAAAAACAAGTCTGGGTACATGACCTGGATGTTTAATTACAACCAAAAATAACATGATGTGAACAGTACCTCTGATTGTTGCAGGTTGGTTTGGTACAACGTAGAACACTGGACTTGTTGTGGAGCTCTGAGTGGGTGTGGCGGTCAAAACAGAGGGTGTGAACACAGAAAGGCTCTGCTGGCTGGGCTGTAAGGCTGGTCCAGCTGTGGTAGACTGCTGCCTAAATTTATTCTTTTTCTTTCCCTTCACCTCCCTGTAATCTGATTTTGTAGTCGACGGCGGAGGAGAGGTTATTGTGGCAGTGATAAAGTTGTGGGATTGTTTATATGCAATGATGTTTGTGGAGGATGGAAAATGTGAATGTGAGGTTGGTGAGGATTCAGAGACAGACGAGGTTAAAGTTGTGTGAATACCATGAAAAACGTGGGTTTGAAGTGTGTTTGAATGTATAGACGAGTCTGTGGTTGTGTGGAATGACAAAGGAGTAGAATCAGTGGGAGAGTTGTCATGAGGGATTGTCTCAAAGAATGGTGGTGTAAATATTTCGCTGGTTGTTGCTGTAGAAGCGGAGTTTTTGATTTTTATCATGTGGTTTTGGTGTGTAGAAATAGGGCCTGCAAAGTCAGGGGTTTGTCCTACATCCTTGTCAGATGAAAAAAGGATAGTGTTTGTAGTAATATGTGTATTGCTCTGCACATCTTCTGTTAATGTTCGTTTCCATGGAGAGGTGTATGAAGAGCGTACAGGAGTTCCTGGAGTGTTTGCTTGACTCTGATTGGAAGGAGTCAAAGAGCGAACAACATCTGCATTTCCAAATTTTTCTTCAAAAGACTCAGTCCAAGTGGGAACATCAGCTGTAGATGAGTCACCCAGACTTGAAGCAGTCTCCACAATAGCAGTGTCGAGCTCTGTGAAGTGGGAATAGAGCGATCGAGTCCCACTAGAACTGTATGAAGATGACGGAGTGGGTTGATTGTCTGCATTTGCACTGCTCGGGACACGCTTGGTGGATGATTTTAAAGGGTCGGAGGTCAGATCAGAGTTGAATCCATCTATTCTTTGCCAACTTGTCCAGGGAAGAGCTTGTTGATCTTTAGGTGTTGATCCAATAGCACCATCAAGTGGATACAGTATGGTAGTAGGCTCCAAAGACGGCATCTCTGTAGGTGAAATGGTGACAACTCTAGAGTCAGACACACTTTGGTCTGTTTGAGTTACATTTTGGTCTCGAAGCGTTGGGGTTTCAGTAGATGCAGATTTGTATAAATCTGTGCCAAGTGAAGTCCTTTTTGAATCAGTCCAAGACATTTTGGTTGGACTGACAGTAGGATTTTCTGTTTGGGATTTTCTGTCTGCGCCGATAGCATGCTGAAAATATGGGAGTGTTCTGTGACTTGTGGGATCGTTGGTGAGGTGAGAAGTGCCAGATGTATCCGTTCCATTGTTCAGTTTTTCCTCAGGAAAAGGGAGAGTTTCCCTATCAGCTCTCCCAGAGACTGGAAGTCCCTGCTGGAGCAAGGTGGGACGGAGTGGACCCTCGTCCTGAGAAGAGGTGCTAGACGCAAACCAAGGGCCTAAACTCCCAACCAGAACGTTGTAGAAACGACGTCTGTCCTCCTCCGTGCCCTTCACCTCCTTCTGAGCAACAGTGGTAATATTTGTGACGGTACTTCCTGTCTGAGAGCGAACTTCTGAAGAATTCCTCTCAGCTTCCTGAACTAGATGACCAGAAATAAATGGGGTGAGGACAGAGTGGAAACACAACATCATAACATTTCTCCATCATAAGTGAGATAAGAACTTTCCGAAAAATTTTGTGCACAAAACATTTCACACCCAGCAGCCTGAACAAACCGATTGCAGCTCTACTCTAAAACAAACAAGTTGTGTCCAAATTAAATTAGACTCCCATGATCCACAAAGTGGGCCCACAATGTCCCGAGTTTAAAATTGTTGAATTAAGGAATGTTTGCTCACCAAAATAAGCCAGCTGAAGTGAATCTGAGGAGTGTCCCGTTCCTCTCCAGCTGAGGGTGGCTTTGTTCCCATCACAGCCGGAGAGCAGAGTCGTGTTCCCGCTCTGCAAGACCCGATCCTCCTCACTCCCAGCACAAAGCACCGAGACCCCTGGGCCACCTTCAGACCAATCCAACTTTAAAAGAACCGTCCTTCCGGAAAGTAAGTCTAAGACCCAGGTGCAGGTCTGTACAGTTCTGTCAGACTGTTGGGTTCTGGTGTCATTAAAAAGTCCTGGAAGAGGGAGTCTGATGTGACCAAGTTGTTGGTCCAGGCTGACATTTCCACCACACTGTTGGTCTGACCAGGCCTGTGTTTGATCTGAAACATATGTTGGACAGATTCTACTGAAAGGTGTGATTTAATTTTTATTGATTTTAACAGGTTGTATTTAAAACCAAGCTTCTGAATTACAAAACCATCGTCCTTAATCAAGGGGGTAACACAAAATGTCTTAACCACAATACAACTTCTTTTCATTTATGAATATTTGTAAACTTAAAAAAAAAATTTAGAAAACAGGCCATAGTCAAAAATTTTTAATGGGAGTTGACATGAGAATATCTGAGGACCCCAAAGTTTGTGGTCTTGTGATTCAGTGGGGTCCTGAACCCAACTTTGAGAACCACTCATTTTAGCAGAATAATCATTGTCTGTGTGGCTTGTGAAATTGGGAGGACCTTTTGTGAAAAAGCACTCTTTAAACAAACAAACAAACAAAAATAATTTTATAAAGTAAAGCCAATAAAATAATAGGTTAATAAATAAAAACTTAAATAGTTCACATAACTTCATCAAATAAATTAGAAAAGTTCAGAATTCTTGTGGGCCAAGGTTAAACAGTTTAAAAAAAATGTTTTAATGTAATTTAACTTGAAATAGTAATTAAAAAATATATATATTCACCCTTCCATTATAAATAATTACAGTTTTATATAGTCTGAAATGTGTGTTAGCAGAGTTAGATGTTCCTACCTGTTCTAAGGAGAAAAAGCAACAGACAGACGTGGAGCTGCATTTCCAATGTTGAGACATTTCAGAGTCGGAGACCTTTTAGTTTGCAGATTTTTTTAGAACTCTACCCCATCTTTGCGCTTTAACGCGACAAACAAAACACTGAAAAGGCGCAAATGGTGTCCGGTCTTCCTGCCGGGAGCCTCAGATAAAGCCCGGAGGCGTCACAGACCGTCCCTCCTCCATCAGGGTGTCTCTCCTCTTCAGTCAGGGGCTTCTCAGCGCTCATAACACTAATCAGAAACACGTGTGTTTGTCAGACAGCAGCTCCTGGTCCTGCTTGAGCCTCCGGGACGCTCCTAAAGAAGATGAGACGGAGGACTCCTCTGGTCTCTGCAGACTGAAAGTCCTCACAGTAAAGGACTTCCTGCAGTAAAGGACTGCAGGAAGCAGCCGGATGGTACAGCAGGCTTATCATTAAGGGGATTGACATTCTTTGAAGAATGCAAATCACCCACTGCATCAGCTGTAGCTACACATCAATCAATTTATTATTCTTGGACTAATAAAACAATACTTTTTCTTTGTCAGGTAAGTCATTGTTTGTGTTTCCAGAACTAGACTAAACCTTATAAAGACTCCAAAAGCAAACGTAACATTTTATAGCCTACATTTAAGTACTTTGTCACAACAGCCATTTTACAGAAGCAGTGGCACCTCCAGATATTTTGTATGGGGGGACGCATCAAAACTAAAATCCATAACAGAAATTCTATTGTGCTGTTATTTTAAAACAGCAGTTTGACTATGGTTATATTAAAGTTAAGGATTTGCCAACAAATGTAGTTCATTTTAGGGCAATTACTGATGTGACATCCAGTGACTCCCCCAGAATTTTTTTTTAATGTAGTAGATGTATTTTCAATATTTACTTTTACATACATAAACACTTCATATGAATATTCTGCTACCAATCATGTGGAATGATGTATACATCAGTGGTGTCCAAAGTCCGTCCTCAAGGGTCGGTGTCCTGCATGGTTTTTCTCAGAATGTGTTGATAATAAATGTCTTTCCCCTACCTTAGCTCAAGGCCTTGTAAGGACATACTTCTCATTGATAATTGGCATCCAATTTGTTTACTAAATAATGATTACAAAATATTTGCTTTGGTATTTGCTAAAAGAATAAAAACTGTTTTGGACCACATAATTGATGAGACTCAATCCGGCTTCATGAGAAACAGACACATTTCCAACAACGTCAGATTAGTTCTTGATTTACTTGATCACTCTGATTTATGCTCTGACGATAGTTTCATCCTTTCAACACAGTTAAACATAAATTCATATTTCACGCCTTACAGCAGTTTGGCTTTGGCTCATATTTTAGCAACGCTATCAAAACAATGTATACAAATGAAAACTGCTCAGACTGCAATCTGGCACTTCTCCTCGATTATCCCTCAAACATGGGGTCAGGCAAGGATGCCCATATCCCCTTATCTGTTTTTACTTTGCACTCAGTTACTTACTGATTCTATAAAGCTTAGCCCATTAAAAGGTATCTCTGTAGCAGGCAAAGACATTATCATCAGCCAACTGGCTGATACAACACTGAAAGGAATTGTCGTGTTCGTTTTAGCTGCAATTCGTGTCAGAACCAGATAGAGACTCACCAATACGATGTTATTCATAATGTAAGTGTAAGAAACCATACAAATACCACAGCGCCGGTCTGAACTCTGTTTTAATGCACCCTCGTGCAAGTCCTTCACAGAATCAGCCCACTCCAAGGGGCTCATTCCATTATCTTCAAAGCCAGGCCACGCCTCTCTCTAACCTACGGCTTAAAATGGCCGGCTCT
>JARVJO010000111.1:14990636-15001408 GCA_031762555.1 Cynodonichthys magdalenae | reverse complement strand
TTATACAATTTCACCTAAGAAACCAACAGAATGTGTAATGTATTAAATCAGTAATTAAGACAACTCATAAATTCCTTCAACACTGTTCTTAAAAAATAGTTCCCAGATACCTTTAGCGATTGACCTGATAAACACATTTTCTGCTGCATCTGGACTTTGCTTGAATATAAAGAAATGTGAACTACTTGCTCTTAAACATGCCCTCCATATGCAAATTACCTAGAAAAGAGTCAGTTACTTATTTAGGCATTATCACAAAAATCAAAATTCCAGAAGCAACCTGAATTTTTACTCTATTATAGACAAATCCCAAAAAAGATTTAACCAGTGGCTGCAAAGATATTTATTGTTGAGAGGTAGAATTTTGCTAACTAAAGCTGAAGGATTATCTCGTCTCTTGATGTTTACAAAAAGGTCTCTAAAGATATCGACAAAATGTTAGGCATCAGAGCCTTGGCCACTTCTTCTAACTGCTCATCCTTTGGATATGCTGTACTTCATGATTTTTTCAGCTAGGCCCTCAAGAATATCAGATTGTGTTTTTGGGGTAGGAGACAACAAAGTTCCATGTGCATTGAAGTGAAGTGTCATCTCGGCACAGTATGAGAAGCGAGGAACAACAAAGACTTTGGGCCAAAGACAGGACCGGATCTCGGGTGATGAAAAGATGATAGTATCATTGCAGCTGTAGGAGTCTAAATCATTTGCTTGATGTGATGAGGAGCTGACACTGGAAGGAGAACCTGGGATTGTGGGACTAGCATCTCTTGAGTGGATTAGAGCTGGCTGTCGCAGAAGGCACATACACAACTTTTACACTAGCTTTATCTTCTAGTTCTGAAGTTGATAACAGGTTGATGAACTGATCATCCATTTCTCTGTCTCTGTACTGATGTCTGAATGGCTCAGTCACTTGGAAGATAGTCTTTTTTTGAAGAGTCGATTCCTCCACAGTGTTTGGTATTCCAGATTCAATGGTGAGTTTTCGTGCATCGTCTTCATCTCCAAAGAGGACTCTAAAAGTTACTCGTCCTGCCATCCTGCTTTGCTAATCTGAGGTGGAAAGGCATTAGTCTTGTTTATTTAAATACTTATCCACTCAAACAGAATGCACTGATAGGACATAGTAATTGCCTACAACTGAAGAACAGCTAGTAGGAAAGGATGAAGTAGGAGAATGGAGAGAAGGTTAAAAGAGGTTATAAGAGAAGTAGCTTGTAGGAAGAAGAAGACTTGAGTGAGGTGGTAATAGAATGCATTGGCAAAAGAAGACACTAGCAGAGTGAGGAGAATGACAAAATAGGTGGTCAGTAGAGAGAAGACTAGGATAGCTAGGAGGAAGGTAAGAGAGGTTAGTAATGAGAAGGCTAGAGACGACTTGGAGAGTGAGGAATTAAGCAAAGAATGGAAGCCAGGAAAGTAGACTAGGGAAGAGTCAACCTTCCCTTCTCTATTTGTCCCATAAACTCTCAATTACAGAAGAATTTTCACAGTACTGTATTGCTTATGGAGCAATACAACTGGTTTTCAAGCTGTTATGTGTTACTGCCCTGTGTTCTGTGGCTATCAATAACTCTATTCAACACTTCAGGAGAATCAAGTATCTGCTGTAAAGATTGCAATAATGGGACGTATTGAAAGGAGCTGCTTTTTTTAATCAAGAACAAACTCTACTGGCTCGACAACCTTAATCACTTTTTTATAATACTCTTTTCTTTTATAAGCTGTTGCAAAGGGGCCACCTTTTCCCAGTGCATTTACCAAAGAATTAGATTTACACAGTGAATCAGCTAATTCCTTAGTAACCAAGCTATCAACCTCAAGGTTTTTGTTTTTGAAAAAATCTGATATCCTGCAAGTTAATGGCACAGACACAGTACTCAGCAAGTAGTGTAGTTCATCAACCAATTAATCTATTGCTATAAATGGAACATGAAAAATGTTTTCCAACCTCAATAGAACAAACAAGCTTATTGTCTACAACTTCAAGAAGGTTTTCTGAATTATCAATATCACTATGTGCATCTGTGTCTGACAACAGTGGTGGATGATCGCAGAATAATGTACCTTGGGGCCTTGTTCATAAACATGTTGAGCGCTGATTAAAATGTTTGAGTGTGCAGATTAAACTTACAGCACAGTTTACTGTTATTATGACAGTTTATTGGTGCAGATGTAATGAGGAAACTATAAATGTTAGTAAAATTATTTTATTAAAGTGATTTTACAAAACACTTTTTTAAAACATTTTTGGTCATCATCAAAATTAAGACTTATTTTGTCACATGAAATGATTTTAAATTTAAACAGTTATTAAAATAAACATTTGAATCAATGACTTATTTCACATTAGTTGTCTGACTATAAGAACAAATTTTGAATCATTTTACTCTGAGAAAGGCACTTAAAAATGTACATCCATTTTCTTACAGGTATGGCACAGATAAAACTGAACTTGCATATTTATTGTGAGCAAATAGCTGATTGTTATTGATATTTTTTATAAAAATAGACAAAAGTGTAGAATTTTAATTTCCTATTTTGCTTTTATGTTCTTTATCCTCGACCAAAACATTGTTCACTTGAACTTTAAGAAAAACCAGACCAAGAGTGCTTATATCACACATGATTAAACGAAATAGTCCTCCTAAAGGCGTTTGTTACTGTGGAATTGGACCTGGCTTATAACGTTCACATCTGTTTCCAGTTAGATGAGGGTCGCAGCTAAGTGTGTATTTGACCTCAACGCCACCTCTCTTAGCTGGGCAGGTGAAACTGTGGGACCCCTGGCTCAGGTACCGCACACATGAACCGAGAAGGTCATCATACTGCAAGTCCTCATCCCAAACCTCAATCTTCAAACCAAACGTTGTGTCCACCTGCAGAAGAAAATTAGAATCAAGTTAAGGCTTGTTTTATTTGGTAAATATTGAGAACATTTGTTTTAATATACAAGGACAAATTATTATTACAAACTAAGAATCGGATGCAGGAAATCCACAAATTGTTCCTTACTTGCACTTGCTTTACATTTGTGAAACTGATTGTTAGTGTTACTTTTTCTGTCAACATTCCATTTTGAACATATTTGTGAAGTAGAAATTTACTGACCTTTCCCAAATTATAATAAGCGTTCCACTGGGGATAGTTTGATCGGATCATATGTGTCCTGCGATATATGGAACCATACCACATCTTAACATAGCTGTAATCAGAAGAGGGAAGAAGAAGCAGAAGAGATGCATCATTATTTCTTGTCTATTAATGTAAGATCTGAATCTGTGACTTTCATGTGAATCCACCTTTCAGTGTTTCCAGTTAGATCTCCTTTCAGATCCCAAGCTCGAACAATGGTCACTGCCAGTGTCCCTCTGGAGGCATGCATAGGACAGCAGTTAAAGGCCAGATTAGTTGACACTTCACACTGGGGTTCTCTGGGGGAGATCTTCACAGCATTGTCTTCCAAGTACTTCTCAATGGTGGCCTTCATCCCTGCCTTCTGTGTCTCACTTGACATGAGCTGATAAATTGGCCGAAGGGAGTACGAAACAACATCTGGGTGATCCTTCAGTGAGTCCAGCCATGTCAAATAACCCGAAGAGTCATTGTGAGTTAGTGAAAACTCCCCCAGCCATCCATTGCCTCCTGATACCTCTGTGTAGTGTTGGTGCAAACCTGAGCTGTAGCCAGTAGAGACATCCTGGTTCTCTAGAACCTTGTTGCAAGACTTTTGGACATTAGAAAATTTAAATTTTCCCAGCCCAACAGCAATACCCATTGATAAACAGGAGTGAACCTGCATGACAAAAGGAGTGATGATAAACAGTGGCACATAAATGTTTGGACACCTACAATTAAAGTATAAAATTGTCCTATAATGAACCAATCTGTTATTAAATCAACCAACCAGTAAATACAACATTCAATCAATCAACCAAACAACTAACTAGTCAATCCATTATCCATCCTCGAATCAACCAACTAACCAGTCCGTCCATCAATCCATCCAACCACCCAACCAAACAACCAACCAATCAGTTCATATGCAAAACCAACCCATCCACCCACTACAACAAACAAACATTTTGTAACAAAATTTTAAACAAATTCATGTTGTATTGGTCAGTCAAAAAGATACATGGTACGTTTTGTAACATAACAACATTAAAGAAAATTGTGAAAATTATAAAGTAGCATAATAGTTCCCAAGTTGCTTTTTTTTAATGTGCTGATCCAAAACCAATGGCCGAGGTTTCCTTTTATTTATTTTTTATGTTCCTGACTGTACTGTTTTATCTCAAGTTACAATTACTGGGAAAAAATATAAAACATCTCCTTGTATCAGCCTCATATGAATAATTTACCTCATTTGAAGTTAACCCATTCAGTGAGGATAAACAGGTTCGTGAGGCTGTTACTCGTCTCAGTCGTCCTCCAAGATTAACCTAAAACAAAGTTCAATGTTGAAGATATTTTTTAATTTTATGCAAAAAATTACTTAAAGAATGTGTGAGTTTGAACCTGTCGGATGTAGTGTGTGCCGTAGGTGTTGATGAGGTCTTTAAACTGAGCAGAAGTGGACGTGTTGTAGTGACTCGGCAGTCTGTATACATCCTTTTTGAACTCAGAGCTGAAGGGGGGTCTCGTTGAGACACGGTAGCTACACAATATTAATTATTTCAATTATCTCACGTTTTAAAACTCTGAAAAAATTGTATTTTTAATGTGATAGGATACTTATTTACCACCTACCCATAATGGCTGCAGGTGACCCTATGTGTACTGAAAGTGTAGCGGTCCTCTTTTGTTCTTTGTGAAGCAAAGCTATAAGAAGTGGAGCGTGTTCCTCCAACCTCCAGGCCAGCGGACACATACTTTTCAACATCCAGACCGACCTAATAAAATAATGAAAAATTAAGTTCATGACTTGTTGGACCTCTAATCTTGGCTTAATTCTGGAACAAAAAGCTAAAGAAATCCTGACTGATACGCATTAGCCACTAGACTACAAGCCTGTGTCCTAATGTAAACAGAATAAAAAAAATGTAAAAACACAGAGCAAAGTTTTGGGTCATCTCTTCCATTACATAAACTCATTTAATGTGAACAATAATTGTAAGATGTTTCCTACCTTCCAGTCATTGCTGTCCTGAGCTGTGTAAGTGTTGATCAATGAGCTGTGAACAGAATTTAAAGGGGGAAAAACAAAGGTGTAAACTAGAAAAAAATAATCAAAAGTGCTTCATATTTAAAGCTGAATACAGAATTATAACTGTGCAATATGAAAAAAAAAAAGAGTTCAGATCTTTTGAAGTAGGGTTCTGTTGAAAGGTTAAGATTACTTGTTGTAGATGACTACAGTCAAATCATAAATATTACTGAAATTCAGTTTTTTTGTAGAATTATACATTTTCAACTTGAGATTTCTCATGAGAGATTACAGCTTTTACTCTGACTTAAAATTGACTGTGTAAAAAAACAAAACGTGAAGATGCTTGGAAAAATATTTTCTGTGACATAACTTGTTCTGTGATTACAATACTGTACGAACCTGCTAGAAGAGTGATAACTACTGTATATATCAGCACTGCATCGACTGAACGCTCGCCAGTCCACCACAGAAACTGGGAGCTGAAGGAGAAAACACCCTTATTGACGTGTCAGCAAAAACTTATGAGCAACTATTCATTCGACACATTTCTGATTTACTTTCTGCAGCCTGTGGCCTTGAAGAGGGTTGGAGCAGAGCGTGCAGGTGCTGCTTGGGGTAAAGTAAGTCTTCATGTCAATCACATAAGCCCCCTTTCTTTGCAGGGTGACCACATCGAAGCCCTCCCCCACCAGGTTGTGGCCCGGTACAAAAACAGCAGCATCACATTCGCTGTGGTTCCCGATGCGACAGCAGAGAGCAGGAGACAGAGAGAGGACGAGGCTCAGGAGGAGACGGGCTGAGGATGAACAGGACGTCATAGCTGAAATCAAAAAGCCTGAAATATTTTAGACAAAAACACAGATAATGGATCATTATTTTACACTAATTTAAAGAAGAAAGCTTTTTACAGCATTTGAATTACATTTTACAAAGCTTATTTCATGCGCTTTGTTTTCCTCATTACATAATTTCCCCTCATACTGCCTCATCCAAAATATCAACCAAAACCTGACCTCATCAGGGTGTTTCTTCTTTGTAGAGATGAGAGAATGCAAACAAGACATTATAACCTTACACCCTATAATGAGCTTTATTCTCCAAGCTAATAAATGATGAAAAATCAGAAAATAAGGCAAAGACAGGAAATGTGGCACTGAGACATGGAGGGAAGTTGAGAAATTGTTTGCAGGCAACATTTAGGTATTCTGAGGTTTTATAAAGGTAACGAAGCAATAATTTTGAAGTGGGGTTCTGCAGAATGGTCATAAAAGTAGAATTTACCTATTGCTGATCAGCTATGATGACTTTATTTAAAAATATTCTAAAGTGCAAATTTTGGTCTTATTCTGAACTCAGATGTCCGATTTCTCTGTTACAAAAAACTACAAATATTCACAGATGTTCATCAGCATGCAACAATCCTGCAGTCATTCTTTAAACACAAGCAGATTTTATAACAAACACCATTTTTCCTCACATTCCTGTTCTGTACACGCATCATGTTTCCAGGACCAAGTGCCACTGATGCTGCAAGATGGACAGTTGAAATATTTTTCCCCCATTTCTGCTTCAGGATTTTATTTTCTTTTAGACATACAAAGCTAAATTTGACCCTTTTTGCTTCATCCTGGAGGAGTGCATACGTTTTAACATCTCCCACTGACCGATTTATTTATTTTATTTTAAACAGGTTTTACCTTTTCCAGATGCTGAAAATCTTGTTGCTGCACCTCTTCCAGTAAATCAAACTGAGCTGGACTTCAACTGGATCAAAGACGAGTTGAGGGTCACAGTTTATAAGGATGCAACAGAATCTGGGCGGGACATTTTTAAACCAATAAAGATTGTATAAATTAACTATCGACAGGTTTGAGGAAATCACCTTGAAATAAGCTGAGATAAGAAACATCTTTATGGAGGAAAAAGAGCACAATGCTCTTTATCTCCTGTTTACAATCCTAACAGAACACTTCTTCAAATGTTAAAACTCAAGTTTCATCATTTATTAAGATTAAAACACAATTTTAGTTTTGAAAGTTCAGAATTTTTTGCACATTTTTATAGCTTAAACAAAAATGATCAAATAGACTCAAAGCAGAAAAGTTGATCAGTTGCTGGGATTTTTTAAACAAAACAAAAATAACAAAAACAAACCTAAACCCACGCCTCAGCTTCCTGTTTTTAATATTATGTGTTACTCATTTAACTTATGCTGTCAGTGTAACCTTCATCTTACTGGAAATTAAAGTGTCAGAATATTTTTTGTATTTACTTTGAGTCATCAAAAAGTTCATTTCAAACAAGTTTTTTTTACAGTATTCAATAGTTTTGCTGATTACCAGCTATTTTATTAAACAAAACATTTGTGTGTAAATAAACGTCTGCTGAAAATGCCACAAGCAAATCTGCAGCTAAATTCTTACAACTGAATCAGAATCGTTTCCTCAATTATTTTTCTTCTCCCCCCACTCTTCTTTTGATAGTAAACTAGATGTGAGGCATAAACTTAAATCTGGTAAAATATAAGATAAAAGTGTATAAATGCAAATAAAGTCACATTTCCTCCTAGAAGAAAACCCTGTTTGACAGAAATGATGGATAATGAAGCTGAAAGTTCCTGACTGTTAAATGCTGAACAATATAAATGAAGTTTCTCAATTTTTTTTTTTTTTTGGCTGGGGATCACCTGGATTAAATTTCAGAACAGAAAATGAACCAAAAATTTGACTTAAATCTACAAAAGTTACAAGCAACAAAGTCCAAATTCAACACTGAAAGTCTTCGTCTGGTCTGAGGCAGATCAGGTCACACAAAGGTTTCTGTTTGGATCAACATGTTTATTTTGATTAGATAAATTCAGAAAATGTCGTTTTTTACTTTTATTCTCTAGCGACAAGTATTAACAGTTCATCTGAACACAGGTGTTTTTAAAAGCTGTAAAGATTAATTTATTTTCGTTTAAACCTGCATGTTCTTTCTCAACACGTTCAGGGGACGGACCATGCACGTTTTCAAACTCCTTTATGGAAAGAAATCATTTATTTCTACAGATCTGCAGGGAACAGCAAGGTTAGATTGATGCCAGAAAGATGAGCTTCAGATAAACATCTGTAGAACGTATAACCTTTAAACCTCTTAAACATAAAAAAAGATAACTGGTTTGGCAGAAGGAATGAAAATAAAAATGCTACAGAAAAAAAAAAAAAACCGACAGTGAACGGTCCATTTTAGAGACATGCACATACCAGTTACAAGCTTGTATAGTGTTGAACTTTGCTCATGTATTTCAACACGCAATATTAGTTTTTATATTTATTTTTTCTGTTATCATGAAATCTTTCATGTCAGTATAATTATTCATACTTGCTCTGTGATGCATGGAAGAAATTATTCCACCTAAAATAATCCTCATACAGGTTGTAGGCTTTAATTATTGGATCGTTTCTGTCGTTGAAAACAAATCGCAGGGCTGGTTGGTTGAACGTGTAAATACAGAGTGGGGGGGAAGAACTGTATGTGTGTGTGTTCAGCCAGTGCGTAAGATGATGTGGACTCCAGAGTCGGTGAAAACAGGACCACTCATGTCTCCCACTTTCAGAGCAAAGGAGGCGTCTTCAAAAGGCTTCTGCATCTGACCTAAAACACAGAAAGTGGAGTAAAATAATAAGAATTTATCCGAATGTCACATTTTGTCGTCTTGTTTTTATAACAAAGTGAATCTCAAAAGGAAGTTTTTTTCCCAGGATATTTCAATCAATGCTTCAAAGATGCGTCTTTAAAGATAAGGGATCTGTCGGTTTCTGTTTGAACTTTCGACAAATAAAACAATCAGGAAATAATGTCCAGGGAAAAAAAGACTCCAGCCAGGGTTTTACAGAACTGAAATCAAAATAGGAGATTAGATTTATTGCTCACTGTTGTGTTTTAGGTCTCATCTCTTATCACTTTCTTGGTATTTATTCCGATTTATCTTTTTGATCATAATGCACAACAGAAAAAAACATTTCCTGCTACAATGTTTTGTTGTTATTGTTATAAACACAGTGACCTGCCAATTGGATTAAAAACCCAGATAAGACTACATGCAGAAGATGTCTAAACAAAAATCATCTGGTGTTGGGGAGCCCACTGAGGGTCAGATGACACCTCTTTCTAACAAGAAGGAAAACCTTCCAACAATTTAACAACCGCAATTCACCAGTAGGTAGAAATAATCTTTAACGGATCAATTTTAAAAACAACATTCTGTACAGGACGAGCAAAGTTCTGACATCAGTAGTAACATGTCTTTTATTCAACAAAAATAACATTGTCTGGAAAGTTTACATTTCTGGTACAAAGCTGAATAAATCCAGGCATGGAAAATGAAAACTTAGCATTGTTGTTTTGCAGTGAAGCACTTAATACAAAGTAAGATTGGGCATAAGTAAATGTTGTCATGTCCAGAAATTTTTTTAAATGTAAAAAAACACAAAAAAATTAAAAGGAAAAAATAAGTAGGTCCTCTGGACGGGTTCCTCTTTAATGAAACGTTTCGTCTCTCCTCAACAGCATTGTAAGCGGGGGACAACTGGACCCGAAATGACGTTTAATGGTCCTCTCTATCAAGGATGAGAACATCTTCATCTCTGAAAGAGTGACCGCAGGCCTGTAGATGAGTGTAAACTGCAGAGTCCTGGTCTGATGAAGTGGCTCGTCTGTGCTGGCTCATTCTTCTGAACAGTGGCTGTTTTGTTTCCCCGATGTATAACTGATCACAGTCCTCCTGACACTTAACAGCATATACCATATTACTCTGCCAGGGAACTGGATCTTTGGGGTGAACCAATCTTTGTTGTAATGTGTTTTGGGGTTTGAAACCCACTGGGACATCATGTTTAGAGAATAAACGTCTCAGTTTCTCTGAAACTCCTGCAACATACGGAATGACCACTGGTCTGGGTCTTCATTTTCTGAGTTCACCTGGAACTCCTCAGACTCTCTTGGAGGAGAAACGAAATGTTTCATTACAGAAGAACCGGTCCAGAGGACCTACCCATTTTTTCCTTTTGATTTTTTACCTGGATTACTGAGATGCATCAGGACAAAACAAATTAGATAAAAAATATTATGCTTACAAAAATTATTTTTTTTGATCAAAAGAGTGTTAGTAGATTGGTAACAAGTTCAAATGAGACAAAAAATGTTTGTTTCAGAAAATATTTGTCATTGTGGGCAGAGCCTTTTTAATAATAATTTAATTGGGAGGAGAAATTAATGAACGTTTATGTCCTACATTTTACTTTTGAACAGGAAGATAAATTCTTGATAATACTGGATAAACTGCAAGTATGATATTAATATAAAGACTTATATTTTCAAGTCTGTTTTATATATTTATATATGGCAGCATGACGGCTCAGTGGTTAGCACCGACACCTCACAACATGAAGGTCTTTGGTTTGATCCTCACTTTGGACCTGGGGTCTTTCTATGTGGAGTTTGCATGTTCTTCTCGTGCTTGCGTGGGTTTTTTCAGGGTACTCCGGTTTCCCCCACCCTCAAAAACATGTACAATACGTTGCCTTCAGGTCCAGGCCTCCCTTGAAAAAGAGATTTTAGATCTCAATGGGATTTGCCT
>JARVJO010000111.1:14904171-14943107 GCA_031762555.1 Cynodonichthys magdalenae | reverse complement strand
TTGAAAAATTAGTTGTAATCGCCCTTTAGTCATTTCCCGAATCGGAAGCTGGAATCGGAAGCTAACTTCAGCTTCGTTAGAAAGTCCTGGGCTGAGAATGCAAAAAAAAAAAAAAAAAACTTAAAGCAATTGAAGACTAAATTAAAACAATATAACCGTCAAATGCATGTAAAATTGTAATTTTGGTGTGAAAAAAAAAAAAAGAAAACTTGTGGTGCATTTTCTGAAATACTGGTGGAACCAAATTGGTTAAAAAAACTGTCTTTAAGAAAAAATTAACATGTTTAGGCTCCCTTCAGCCTGAGGCTTTACTTGATACTTACTTGTTTTTTTTACTTGAAAGAGATCTGTTATCTTAGTTTGATTTACTGGGTTAAATAAAGGTAAATAAATAATTAAAACATGTTGATTTTAGTCTTGTTCATCTCCTGTAGCTGCTCTAAGCTCTTCATGTGAGAAATTCATGTATTTATGGAGGCAGGAAGGTGGAAGCTCAGTGAGGAAGGAAGGAGGAAAATGAGGCTGGCTATAAAAAGTTTTGCTGGTGTTAATGACAGACCCAGACCTTGGCCTTCTGTCTCGGTCCAGTTTGTGCTTAGTACAAAAACAAGCCCCCCACCTTTCAATCTTTTTTTCCATAATTTAATGGTAACCTCCAAATCCCTTCTGCTCTTGTTTTCCAGCAAGCGTAGGAGTATCAGTGCGTACTTCAGCCACCTCAAGGTAAGGGAGTGACCAAATAACCTCATGTCTCTCTCCTTGCTCATATCAAAATCTGCTCTGGGAGACGATGTAACTGATGTCTGTGGCGTTTTGCAGATGTTCAGTGGTCGTAAGGAGATGGACTTACTGAAGAAAGAGCTGGAAGAGGAGCTGAAGCTCAGCACCAGCGATCTGAGGAGCCGTGCGTGGTACCACGGGCTGCTGAGCCGGGAGGTGGAGTTATTTTGCTTAAACATAATTTGAATACACAATAATCTACAGCAGTGGTTCCCAAAATTCGGGTCGGGACCCCTCT
This sequence comes from Cynodonichthys magdalenae, assembly GCA_031762555.1. Lineage (NCBI taxonomy): Eukaryota > Metazoa > Chordata > Actinopteri > Cyprinodontiformes > Rivulidae > Cynodonichthys > Cynodonichthys magdalenae. Next base: position 14,942,089 of record JARVJO010000111.1, on the reverse strand, counting down.
GTGGGTTACAAAACATCAAGCGAGGGCCCCCAGATGATTTTCAGACATTAAATGCAAATAAATTGGTGCATTATGATTTACACCATAAATGTTGCAACAAAAAAAATCATAAACAAATACAGGCAGTATTATGGTTTGTTTATTTTGTTATTATGTCCATGTTTAACAGGGTTATTAAAGTTTGCAAACCAGTAATATCTGGGGTCACATGTTTCTGCAGCTGCTAATTTGTGGGCCAGAAACTAAAATGTTTGAAAATCACTGCTCTGCAGGATGCAATATGAAATATACTTTTTGCTGTTTTGTTATAAAAATCTAAACAAAACGCTTTCTGGTTGCAGTAGTGTGTATTATATCACCACCTGAGAGCTGTGTTATCTGTGTTAACAGTTTTTGTAATGATTGAGCCCATAGTGCAGACTCACAGAGGACTCTAAAGGAATAAAATAAAATACTTAATTTTACAAAACTTTTGGCAGCACAATGGCTCAGTGGTTAGTACTGATGCCTCATAGCAAGAAGGTCCTGGGTTTGATCCCCAGTTCAGACCTGGGGTCTTTCTGTGTGAACTTGTGCTTGTGGGTGTTTTTTTTCTGGGTACTTCCGTTTCCCCCACAACACAAATATGTACAATAGGTTGCTTTAGGCCCCAGCTGCCCTTGAAAAAGAGATCTGTGATCTCAATGAGATTTACCTGGTTAAACAACGGTAAATAAAAACAGGAAAAACTTACAAAAAACACATAGCATCAGTGAAAGATATAAAACCCATAAACTGCTGGTGAGTAGAGAAGCTGGCTGAGGGTGGATGAGAAATGGCACAGAGAGCACTGGGAACTGAATAAGAAAATAAACACAAGGACATCAAAGCATAACAGTACAAAATTAGGCTGATCTAAAAACACAAAGATCCCAAAACAGAAAGCAAAACATGATAAAAAACAATAATAAAAAATATACAGATTGTGTCAATCTGTCAGGGATTTAAAACAAATGTACTGAAACATTCTGTCAATGACAGCAAGACAAACATAGTTCTGTTATTTGCATTTTGGTTTATTTACACTTGGGAAAACTGATAAATGTGAACTAAAGTGAACAGCTTGGTGTTGAGTTGACTGTGTAAACCTGCTGACTTGTCTCCAGGCTGCAGAGTCGCTGTTTGAGCGAGACGGAGACTTCCTGGTCAGAGACTCGAAGTCTGCTCCTGGTGACTGTGTTCTGAGCTGCTTGTGGAAGAACCATCCAATGCACTTTAAGATCATAAAAGTGGTGCTTCGTCCTAAAAAGGTATGTTCATGGATTATTTTACCACCCTGCACACTTTAGTTATTTAAGCATGTGAATGTTTTTGTATTTTTAATCTCTCACTTTGGATTTCTGAGTCTTGGCTGATGAAAACAAGTCACTCTGATATATTTGAAACTTTGACTGGCACTGACTGAAACTTTAGAGCTTATAAGTATTAAAGTTTTTTAATTTCATTAAAATCTGTACATTTTTGTACAAGAGTGTTAACTAAATTAGGTAGAATGCTTGCAATAAATGGTTAATTGTTGAATTGAAGATCAACAACAGCAACAGTTTAAGCCAATAATAAAAATAAAAACCAAGGAACTGATTAGTGATCGTTCAGATCTGTTAAATTTGGATTTTGTGAAAATGTTTTGAACGTTTAACATCTTCCCTGTTGATCTTTAAACAACCTCAAAGCTACTAGTCCAATCAGGATTGCTGCCGTTTTCAAACGACTCCTATTTTTAAGATTTAACTCTTTAAAAATAAGTCGATTTATCCTGACTTGGGACAAACTACCTGTTTGATCTCCTCTTTTTTTTTTTTTTTTGTTTCTAAAGGCCTCTGCCTGATACAATATGTTTGTCTGCCTCTCTCTGCATGACAGGGGTACTCTCGGGAACTGTTCCAGTTTGAAGAAGATCGCTTTGACAGCATCCCGGCGCTGATCCAGTTCTACGTGGGCAGCCGTCGACCCATCTCCCAGGCATCAGGTGCCATTATCTTAAATCCGATCACCCGGACCCTCCCTCTGCGTATCATCGCTGAGCGACCCGCAGAGCTGAAGAACAACAGCCGAGGCGGAGCAGAGAAAAAAAACATCAGGCACAGCATAAGACGCAGCTTCAGCTCGTCACAGAAGGACACCCTGCAGGCCATCAATCCACTGCTAAGGTCGGCGCAAATTCAAAACGTAGAGTAATATGCTGATGCGTACTGCATGTTGTTAAACAAAACATTCTGTTAAATGGTGTTTTTATGTGTAGGAGTGGAAGTCAGCCTAACTTGGAGAATGTCGAAAGGAGGCCTTCACTTCAGTCTGCACAGTCTGACAGCAACTTACAAACTGGTACGTTATCAACACGCTTTATACACAATGTCACCCGTCTTGATGTATGTTCATTGAAGTGTGGAGCAGTAGAAGATGTCAAGACAAACAGCCTTCTGTGCATTACAGCAACATGTGAAAGAAAAGACAGTGATACATCCTTAGAAAATGCAGAGACCACTCCAAGGTGGTTGTGGATCATGAGGGACAGGCAGAGGGTTAATGCTTTCTTAGACACAGGCTGGGAATGAATCACTCCCTGTTGGGCTGTGTGGTAGAGGGGGTCTGATGTTGAAAGACCAGAGACTCCCCTATGACACAAGGTATGATCACTGATGATATGTCTGAGTGCATCAATAGATGTAAGCAAAATAGACAAGCTTCTGCTCTCTGTTGATAGAAGCTGTATGAGAAATAAAGGTTTTAGTGCCACAAAGAATTTGTTGCCATATTCATTTTGAATTTGTTTTTATGTCGTTACACAAGACTTCACAGATTTGAGTCAAAGTGTGTTTACAGCTGTGTGTGAAATATTTATCCGGAACACGTACTTTTTCTTCTTGAGAGTACAAATATTAGAGTACAATGACATAAAGTTGAAACAGTGCAGATGTTTCAAACTATCTCTCGTTTTTATGTATTTTGTGTCCAAGCAGACAGCCTTTCTTGTGGTTTTGTAAAGTTTCTCCTTTGCACAACGTTTTGCACAATACTGTAAATTAGACAGAAAATAATAATAAATACGATTTATCAGATTTTTTCAACACTAAGGCATTAGTGGTATTAAAAATAGTATTGGACATTTCTGTGTTTTTTTGTTTTTCAGGTGTTCCACAGAACCCTCAGTTCGAGAGCACGATCCCTGACCCCATCTCCCCAGTGTTTCGCACCGGCAGTGAACCCCTGCTTAGCCCACAACCACGTCACGCTCGGCCCCTACATCCAGGTAATATTTAAGCCCCAGCAGATGTTCAGGCTTTCCTCACCTGTAATAACAATATCTGAAGTCTCTGTCTGTGCCTGCAGGTGGTGGTGTAACACTGCGAGGGTCAGACGGCCAGCTGCACCCCAGAGCTCCTCCTAAACCTCTCAGGGTCTCGACGGTTTTCCCCAGCGCCATTCCTCCCCCTCCCTCAGACCCAGACTTAGATCCCTCGTCTTTCTATGGTGAACTGGTCATACAGGTAGAAATACTTCTCATATTTGTCTGTTCGGATAAGAAAGCAGGCCAATCCTGGGATCCCGTGAAGTCATTGTGAAAAGTTTAAATCCCCTTCTTGTTGTTGGCTTTAGGTACCACAGTCCCGGCAGAAAGGCCACGTGGACCGACTGCGTGCAGAGGAGAAGTGGCAGAGCCGTGCACGGATCACAGAAACTTCTTTTGGGTTTTTGGAGCCCCAGAAACATAAAACACTGGCAGGAGGGGAAGTGGAGGACTGGCATTTTAAACGACCACATGTTTGTATCCATGTTTACTGTTTAGAGGGTTGTTGTTACTAGCTTGAACTCGTTTCCATTATTTATTGATTGAAAGCATACTGATTCCAGTTTTTACTTGCGTAATCTGTAAAAAGAGTTGTTAAGTCTGCATTCAATGAAACAAAGTTGCAAATTGCTGCTGGCAAAAAAAGCTCTGCTTCAAAATCCCGACTACTGGTCCCAAACATGTTATGATGTACATTACCCAGACTTATTTTATTTGTAGATAGTCATCATGACAGTAATACAGGCTCATTGAGCACAAGAATGACGATGAGTTTAACTTGTTTGCAACGAGTGATGTTAATAAATGTTATACTGGTCACAAAGTATAAACTTAAATACCTTAGACTTCACATTAAAGCAGCTAAAGAATGATTTCCTGAAATATGCTGATGATCTTCAACACAGTGATGCAAGCAGAAGGTTTCGACCATCACAGTCCTCAAAGTAAATGTTATCAAAAATAAATTCAAGAGAGCAGAGTGTGCACAACAGCTTTAGATTTTTGTTGGGGAAAAAAAAACTTTTGAAGGAGGAAAACACTCAAGCATAAAGTAAATGATTACTAGATGGTAGCTAATTATTTGTGTAGGATTTTTGTCACTTTTCCACATTTTGAAACATTAAAATATTTAAAAACTGCCAAAAAAGTCAAGAACACCACCCCTAAGGTTATATTTACTATATGCCAAAACCAAATTTTATCACAGCTGTGCCATTTTTATGTATTGATTTACATGATTGACTATTACAGATCGAGACCACGTCATGCTTCCAGTTGGACCAGTTTAATTCGCTGCTCTTGCCAGACAACAACCGACCTCTGGAGTCCAGCGTTCTGCTCGCAGTCAAAGAGCTTTTCAGCCGTTCAGATCCCAACACCTTGGCTCTGCACATGCTCAGCGTCGACTGTCAGGTAGCTTCAGGAACTAGTCCCTGCGCTGCGTTTCATGGGACTGGGTGGGAACTCAGAATTTCTGATTTTTATATTGGTTAAAACATTGTCAGGTTTCATTCCTTTATTCTCTAATAGATTTTTTACACAGTAAATTCAAACAATCTTTTTAATGTTAATTTATTTATGCTTTTTTTTGGTGCTAAAAGCAAACAAAGTAACTGGTATAGTTGTTTTTAGTTTTACTAATGGAAGATTTAGAAATTGACAAGTTTAGAGTTCAAGCCTTATGAAATGCTTAATAGGTTTCTGATAATTTTGATCCGGCAAACCAGTTAGTATTTTTATATCTTTATGTTGTTTTATAATATAAATAATGGTTAATATAAAATAAAATGATAACAAAGTAAGTTAAGTATTTTTTTATTTTGACACATTTGGTAAAAGTTTATTAGTGAAAATTGTATTTTAATGGGATTTGCCTGGGTAAATAAAGGTTAATAAACAAATAAAATTCCATCCATCCAATATCTATACCCACTTCCTCCTTTCTGGCTCACTGTGAGAGGAGGGGGACATGTTTTAAAACTAAAAAAAACAAAGTTTTACTGAAGTAACTTAAAAGAACTAAACGTAAAACCAGGCAGACTTGATCGATCATTGTTGTTTTTTTGCAGGTTGCACGAGTTGTCGGGGTGACGGATGAGCAGAGGAGGATTATGGGAGTAAATTCGGGGCTGGAGCTGGTCACTCTCCCACATGGACACCAGTTACGACAGGATTTGCTGGAGAGGTACACGTTGCAGACAAGCCCAATAAAAAAATAATAATTTTCCCTTTTCCTGAAACTCTTTGAATTATTTAGTAAGTGGAACACTTTATTGCTTCAGATTAACCTGTCTGAGCAGATAAAACTACTTTCCATTAAAGGCATCACCTAATATCTCTGGGAGTGGCAGTAGACATCCTGGGCTGCACGGGGACGTTGAGTCAGAGAGCAACTCTTCTGCACAAAATCATCCTGTTGGCTCAGGCTCTGAAAGAACACACCTACAACCTGTACTCCTTCTCAGCTGTCATGAAGGCTCTGGAGATGCCTCAGGTAAAAATCTTCTCTTACAGATGATGAAGCAACTTAGGTTTTTTTTTTTGTCCTTTTCATGAATTTTATTTTATTCTGCTTAAACGTCTTTAGATAGTGCGCCTGGAGATGACATGGCGTGCTCTGAGGAGGAACCATACAGAGAGTGCGGTTTTATTTGAGAAGAAACTCAAACCCTTTATGAACTCATTGAATGAGGGAGATGGTGAGTGGAAGTGTTACAGTATGTTAAATGTTTAAACTGTGGTATGCAAGGTTCTATCTTTTACAAATATAGGTCACTACAAAAAAAGGGAAATGATTTTCAGAGTTTTTGAGTTAAAACAAGTGACATTTTTAACGATCTTCCCCTGATAAAGTAAAAAGCTGCATAAATGGGACTCTAAATCTCTGAATCTGACTGTTTGTCTTCAGATTCTGTCATCCAGGGTCCGATTTCTGTGCCACACTTGGTTCCTTTATTAATGATGATGGAGGGTGAGGACCCCGTTGAAAACAGCGATCGGGGCTGTCAGGTGCTCTACGATGTCCTCCAATCAGCTCGCAGTGCCGCTTTACACGCCCAGGATTACCAACAGCATGCACGCTCTCTGCTCACAGGTGCAAACAAATAATCCACCTCTTAAATTTTTTACATTTTTGGGGGGGAATCAGGAAGTTGTCTATGCATCAGTGATACTACAAACATTTATATCATTTATTGTATTGCTGTGGCATGTGGTTAAACACTGACACCTTGCTGATTAATCGTCTTTCCCACTGATTCAACAGAAGGCTGGGAGTCGATCCCTGAGCTGCTGGAGACTTTCCGGACCGAGTTTGCCCTGCGGCTGTTCTGGGGCCAGCACGGGGCGGTCGCAGAAAAAAAAGAACGTTACAAGAAGTTTGACAAGATTCTCTGTGTCCTGTCAAATAAACTGGAACCTGAGGAGATCACCCCACAAAAACTGGACTCTTCAACCTGAATCTGCTTCACCAAATGAACCCTGATGTCAAAAGTTTTTCCTCACAAGAGGGGAAAAATAGAAAGACTGAAAGAAACTCTGCAGATCTTCAGTGCTTTTATTTAAAAAAAAATGAGATCTGTTACAAAAACTGACAGGAAAAATCAGATTTTCCCATTTTTGTGAGACTGTGTTGTGTCTGCTTAACATGTGAGAAATATTTTAACTGAAATGTGTTCGCAGTCTTTTTTTGTTTTTTTTTGTTTTTTACTGTGAAAAGGTTTTGAATTATATTTTTTGCAGGAAATCTGAAACTTAAGTCAGCAACAAGCAACTGTTTACAAAATGTATATTTCTTAGAATCAGCTTGTGCCTGATCAGTCCAGACCACCGGTCCGGTTTTCAACTCTGAACTGAACCAAGTCTTTTTATCACTGGATTGCTATTGCACTATATAAAAAACTTAGTTTTATGTTTGTTGTTTCTAATAAATAATGTCTTAAAAAGACAAATGACACTCTTTTCTTTACTTTATGTATACAAGTAAATGAAGACTTTGATAAAAAAAAAACATACAATAAGTTGTTAAAAGGTTGCTAAAACATTTCTTAAGGAAAAGATGAGTAAACACTAATGTAGCTTTAAAAAAATAGCTTGATGCAGATTTCCAATCCTTATTTTTCAAAGTTCCAAGTCAGGAGATGAATCACAGATCTCACTTTGTTACATCCTGTATCCAGGTGCAGCTAATTCTTAAGTTTGAGCAACATGGTTTCCATTAAACATTTTTCCCAATAAAATTGCCATTAAAGCAAATTATTTCAGAGTTTTAAACATTTCAACAGGCTCAAAGTTCAAAAACAGTTGGGTCAGTGTTAGATCAGCTTACCAAAAAAAAAAAAACTGAACAAATTAATCTCAATGTATTGCTTTCATTAAATATACTGCAAGTTTTGATCGCTATTTATTTAAACAGATATCAAACATTTAATTTAATGACCCATGAACCTGCATTTCAGCAGATCCCTCAGTTCACATTAGCTCTGAAATAATCATGTTTGTTAAGCTGTAAAAACATGTTTTTTTTCTCCTTCTGACAGCAAAGTTTAAAAACTACATAGAGGAACCATGTTTGTCATCAAACATGAAACTGCTTCTTAAAGGTTCTGCCTTTTCTGTGGACAAACAGAAACTGATTGTCTGGTGTTACTGAACAGAAAACGAGATTTATTAAAGCCAGAGCAGTGTTGACAATGTTGTGCTTTCTCTTTGGTTTTGTCACACCTTGCTTAAAAATATGCACAAAACAGTTAAAGACAATTTAATTTCAAACCTTTGGTTGCAAAGAGGCTTTGGTTAATCTAGTGACATTATTAGCTTTAAAACTATTTGTTTTATCTTTTTATGTTGACAAGATTGTCTTCCTAATGAAGTTATTTATGGCTGGAAAAATACAACCTTTATGTGTCAAACTGTTTTAAACAGTAGTTTGAATTTAAGATGAAGTTTTGAGCCTGAATCTGCTCTTTTTGCTTTTTTTTTTAAAGATGGGTGCAGAGAAAGTGACTCACAAATGCAAAATTCTGTTAAAAACAAAATGCTGACAAAAGGTTTAAACATAAATTGGAGACAAGAGATTTCGTGTCAACTTCAGAAAGAACACATTGTAGTGGACGGCATAAATCTGTCTTCACTTAAGCATTAAATGAACACCTTCCTGTTTTGGAGATGTTAGCAGAAAAAAAATCAACCCTGCATTTACCATCACTAACTGGGTGATAGATATAGTTTTTACATTCCCAGGAGCACAGTGGTTTCATTCCAGTTAAAAGATAAAAAAAAAAGAAACACATCTCACATTACTTCACTCAGGAAAGTGGTTTGAGCAGAAACTTTAAATAAAAAAAGAAAGAAATTCAGCAGGTTATTAGAATAGGCACTTGGAAATACATGTTTTAAATAATTCCTGACATAAACAACTGTTAGCTGCTATGATGCTGACAAAGAGTTATACATTATTTTTGTCCATACAGAGACAGAAAGGTAACATATACAATCAGAACATGTCGTTTAAAAAAAACTAAAATTGATAAGGAGCAAACCACTCTCGACAATCTGGTCTTTCAGGCAGCATTTGATGCCAGAGAGAAATGAGAAGGGCTTTGAACGATACTGTAATCGGACTTTGTAATCACTCACACTCTTCTCACCGTATCCGCTGCTGGCTGAGATAAAAGCTGTAAAGAACCGCTACAATTATGTGGAACAACGCTGCGTTCACCTCCAGCTCTTTAAACCTCCTGAACGAGCTTGTGTGATGGAAGTTAAGATGTGAGCTGGACATAAGATGATGGTATATAGCCCTCCTCTTTGTTGGCTTTGAGGACTCTCATCCATCCGTCTCCCTTATCCTCCTCCATTACAGTCAACAGCTCTCCTTCCGTAATGGAAATGGTGCCTTCGCTGTTGCCTGCACATAAAGCGCATACGTAAGCAGCGCGTGGAGCTAAAAGCAGATTCATTTATGAACAGCTTCCGAGCGACACCTACCTTGGAAGGTGTAGAGAGCGGTGCACTGGCCAAAGGAACTTTCCACGTCTTCAAATTCGTCGAACTCTGAGTATAAATTCTGAGATGGGTCTGTTGTTATGGCGCTGGTGAAACACAAATCAAGATTTCCTGTTTAGTGTAGTTCATCAAACTAAACCGATTATTCCTCATGTGATTTACTGAAGCAAAAAGGCCATCCAGGCTAGTAAAACATATGTGTCGTCACACTATGACCGTATGAATGAGCTGCAATAAATCATAGGCCTTGAGCCTTACACCACGTCTTTCATGAATAAAGCACATCATCAACATAAATTATCATTACATTAAAACAAAAGATATTTTCCTAAATGTTAAAAAAAGAAAAACAAAGATTGTAATTTTGAAATTCCTATACTTCTATTTTTTTAGATGATTTTATATTGTAGCACATTGAAATTGAAAAAAGTAAAGTCCAGTACAAATTCAATAAATAATAACAACTGTTTTTATTATTATTATTATTATTATTATTATTACTAACAAATAAAAGCAAGAATGAGTTGATCAAACAGATTGATGATGCAGCAGCTTGACCCGATCCTGTTAAAATCATTACATTTGCAGTGCATTAACCAGTGGCTGTGCATAGTTTTTGTTTTCACAACACAACTAAAGTGAGAAATTGTTTTATTTAAAGAATCCCCAGTAGTTTTCACCATAGCAGAGTCTACTTTTCATGAGGTCCAAAAAAAAAATGGTAAAGTTTTGGTGGATTATCTTTTGAAAAACAGGCCTTACCTATGTTGGATGTTATTATTGATGGGGATGTAATATTCATCTCCTCCTCCTGCTTCAGTTAGCCATGCCTGTTATGAAACAAAAGGTCATTTTTTAAATGTATTCAAAATATTACAATGTTTGTATATATGTTTGTGCTGTGTTTGTTTGAACCTCATATTTAACAAGCTCTCCCCGTAGCTGGCCTATTTTCTGGGACGTTTCTGTGATTTGAGGCTCCAGACTGGAGGGGTCTCCCATCTGTGGATTTTGCTCGTATACACCCTTCATCTTCTCCAGTGCGTCACTGAGGTCAAACAGGTGCAGGAAAGGGTTAAAAGTGTTCAAATAATGCACTCATTCTGAAATTTTTGTTCTTGTGTGGAACTGTTGTTTGTGACAGGAAGGTTATGAGGTGTTTCAATAATATCTTTGTTAGGAGGTCAGAATTGAAAATACTTTATTATACTTATGACCAAAACACTCCCAACTGCTTGTCTCTAAAGAGTCTGGGTGATGCAATAATGTTCTCACCTTTGGTCTTGCTCTTTCTGCAGGTCTTTGTTGATGTGCTCGATCTTCCTCTGCAGCTTCTTCTTCCTCTGTTCTGGAGGCAGGTGGGAGAAATCAGGCTCCGCTGCAGGTTGCTGCGTAAACACACAAGCAATGTACAAAAAAAATGACATGAGCAGGATGGGTTTTTTTAAATCAGTGTTTACTGTCCATGCAAGAAACGAAAAGAAAAGAAAAGAAAAGTGCAAAACATTGCAGATTACTGTGTTGAAGCACTAAAGGTGTTCTGGGGCATGACTGAGCAGCAGACTGGAATTAGAATTTACCCTGAAGGGAAGCAGGTTGGTGGAGAAGATGTGAGTCGAGCTGGGAAATGTAAGTACGTGTGTGTGTGCTTTTGTTAAAGCACGTACACACACAGAGACAATGCGTGTGTCATTTACTGGTCCTAAAAAGGCCAGCAGCACCAGGATAAGAAAGAAGCCAGACCCTGTTATCAATCATTATTAAACTATCATTTTTTGTGGCTTTCAAACTTTTATAGTTTTTCAAAGTTTGATCTGAAAGGGTTTCTGTGGCAAACCAAGTCTCAGACCAGAAAATAAGGCTCATTCTGCAGTTTGGTGTTAAACGGTTAATTATTTCCAGCTGTCGAGAAACAAAGTGAGGGATAATGCTTTTACTAGACTACATGTGTTTGTATGTTTGCCTGTTGGCAAAATGTTAAGGAAATATTAGGTTTTATAGAAACTCTCAGCAAAAATTCATACATTTTATGCATCTTTTAAGACTAAAACAAATTTAGAGATCATTTTGATCATTTGTTAATGTATCATAAAGCTGAGTCATTTCAAAACATGTAGAAAAGCTGTTAAAGCTAAAATAGTTCACAGAGAATATATAATTTGTTTCTGTTTATGTTAAATGTGTTCAATACTACAGACATTTTAAAACTTGTTCTTTTTTATTTCTAATACAAATGAACTGTATGAAAGAGATGATTAAAATGACTATAAGAGATTATAACATTTATTGTAAGATTTCTGTTTTTTTGTGAAGTTGTGCCTAAATTCACCATTTATATTCTGTTTCATGTATTCATCATTTTATCCATAAAGTCCTGTGGCCTCATGTATCAATAATGCGTACGCACGAAAAGCTTGCGTACGTCATTTTCCACGCAAAACTCCAGATGTATCAAAACTGAAATGAACGTGGAAATGTGCGCAGCCCCACCCCAACTACAAGGCCTTCTTTAAAAAAAAATTATTTTAACTAAAGTTATGTAATTCTACAGTAATGCTGCTTGACTTAAACCAGTCTCTCTGCAGCACTGTTTTTTGGTTTTGCTTCCTAAATCCTGACATTGTTAGTTTAATTTAAAAACAACTAACATCATATTAATGCAACATGATGACCTTAACCCCACAACACCAGGCTAACACCAACCTAACTTCAGTAGAAAAACAAGACAGAGGATTTTCATATCACATACACACTTTTTATGCAAATTGGAAACAACATTAAAAAATAAACCTTTTGTTTCTTGAAAAGCCAGAGCTTGGGCCGCACTTTTGGTGGGTTGAGTGTGTTTTCTGAATTTGCCGGTTTGATTCCGTGGGAATAGTCTTCAAACTCCAGGTCTGCGGGCCGTCCAAAACCAGACTTGTTTTGCTCTATGAAGATTAACGAGTCCTGCACGAGAACATATACGAACAGGTTTGTTCACAGCAACAAATAGGTTGTTAAACTGAAAAATTCAAAATATGGGTATCAAGTCATAAAACTAGCACAAACAAAAGGTATGAAAATTAGAGTTTACATTTAGGATAACATAATGTGAAAGTGTGAAGAAGTAAAGTGTTAGAATGAGGAGAAGCAGCAGAAAAGTGTGTAAAACCAGATCTCTGCCTCCTGGTCTGAACACTGGATTGTCAACAATTTGAGGAATTAATAGAAAATAGTTTCCTAGAAAGAATCCAAAGTGAAAGGAACCTAATTTCTACCCCATCAGACCAGGTATTCCTCAGAATGTCTGCCATGATGTTTTTCTTCTATCTCCTATGTGTCTTGGTGTCATGAATGGCTTCTCAATTCAATTAACCTGTGTTTCCTCTTTACAGTGGATTGGCTGATGCACATTTAAAAGGACTAAGCCCCGCCTGCTCTGGGGGAGAGGGAGACGTTGGCGTTGTGGGCCCAGATCTCCGGTCTTGCTCCTGCTCCTGTCACATCTGACACCTGTCATTTTATGTGTTGAGTTGTTGTCAGTCTGGGAGTTATTGGCCCCTTTTCTCCAGGTTATTGGTTGCAGGGTCAGATCCTGGACCACAGAAACAGGGGAGTGGTTCCTGAATCCGACAGTCAAATGTTAGCTGGTTCGGGGCCGCTGCCTTCTTTTCGTGTTTGGCCGGAGCTCCCTGCTCTCTTCTGTTCAGAATAGGTGTTTGTTGATAATAAAAGTTTTGTACAAATGTTAAAAATTGTGTGGACTCTTTAAGTTATGTGTCTTGAGTAAGCCTAGACACTAGGACCGTAACACAGCCCCATGTGGGACATGTGGGAGAACATGTTGGTCTGGTTGGGGAGGGGATCAGAGAAAACCGTGGAGTCTGACATCGTTTTTCTAAAATCACACAACAAAACTTTAGAGATATTTGACTGGAGTAATCGAGTGTCGTTACCACAGATGTAAATAACAATCTTGCTAAATTTATGCTTTGTCTTAGTCAGAAATTTCAGGTGGGCCCCCAGAATAAATCTGACTATAGCTGCTGGTATCCCTAATGCATAAATGAGTGAACCGGGGGCTTAGCTTTAGCACTGAGCTAACTCCGGACCATCAGCCTGTCAGCCCATTAGGGGTCTGCTGAAGGTCCAACTATCCAACCTTAAAGAATCATCCTGTATCAGAAACTAAAAGGAACATTTCTTTGTTCTTTACTTCTAAAAGTCTGTGCAAATCTGTTTAAAGATGAGAAACAGTAATTCTGTTCAACATGAAATAAACAATCAATGAATAAATAATCAACACTGTAGATATAAAAACAGCAAATTCCAGCACTTTTTAGAAAAGCAAATATTTTTAGCTGTCAAACTTTTTCATGCAGATGGATGTCTTTCTGAGCTTCTTTTCATCAGATCAGACGTGTGCTGGTTGTGATACGAGAACAAAGTGACAGCTTGTCTAAACATCATCACACACTTGCCTGTTTCTCATCCACTTTCGTCCCCGCTGCAGAGATTCCCTCCAGACACCTGCTGATGATGGGAAAGACCTTCTTCTCCATGTCTGAAAACTGGCAGTAGCCCTCGGCCAGCCGCCGGATCCTCCGCTCGTCCAGGTCCTGCAGTTTCTGCTCGGCACAAACGTCCAGCGGCATCGTTTACTTTCCATTTTACAGATGACCACTGCAATATGACTATGATTTTATCATCTCACATTATAGATCAGTGGGATTTCTACATAGTAGAAGCTGTTCTGATCTTTGTTGTATTTCTGTAGCTCTGCTGCATAGTCGTTCCTGCACTCCTCCGCTGTGCGTGTGCGTCCAAGGGCGCTTTGCTTGGCCTGCGAAGCAAAGGGCAGCAGGAATGAGAGAAAAACAAGGAGTGAGGAAAGAAAGAGGCACATTCAAATTCAGAGAATGAAAGAAAATCAGAAGGAGACAGGAATAATAGTTGTGTGAAAGTACTTAAAATATCAGAAGTGAAAGTAGAAAGAAATGCACTTCTGTGAAAATATAGTGTAAAGGCTGAGTGCTAAGTGACTGACAACTATCATAAATGTTTTTATGAGTACTAGCTAAAAGCCAAAAGGAGCAAAACACTAGTTTAGCACTAAAAGCAAAATGCTGACTAAGAGGGACAACAGTAGCTAGAAAGTATAAGGGTAGATATAAGGTAAAAGTAGCAAAATGATAGTTAAAAACTAAAAGTAGCTTAAAAAGACAGAAAAAGAGAACAATGATTTAAAGGAACTAAAGTGATTTCAATTTATTTCTTTAGGAAAAAATACTTTGAAATAATCTTAAATACTTAAAAAATGCAAAAGTTACAAATCAAAGCACCAATCTCTTGAATGAGCTGTAGGTTTCATATATAAATAGATAAAATAGCACAAAATATGCAAATTAGATTACAATACAAATATCTACAGAAAAATAAGTCATGAAAACAACAGTGTGAATGCTGAGTCGGCTGTAAGTCTTCATATCTAATGTGTGTTTACTTTCTCAACATCCGTCTTGGTGGCAGACGCTTCGTTCTCAATTTTCTCTACATGCTGATTGGCCTTTTCAACCTCCGCCCACTCCTTGGCGAAGCGCTTTTTGGTCTGCAGGTTAAGAAAACAAACAGATTTCAGGCATCAGCACAAGGAGCATCAACAGAGTAAATATCGTGGAGTTAAGTCTAACTTAAAGTATTAAAAACCAAAACTACAGGATTAAGATTCACTTTGTTGTCCTCGTTGCACACCTGTCACAGGCTCAGACCACCAGGTAAAGAAGCTGCACTCTGAAGCATTACATCAGCGCATATACAGTACTGTACATGTATTTAAATAAAATATTCCAAATGTGTTTGTTCTTAATCAAACTGCAGAGGGCGCCTTTTCCTTTTACTGAAATGTGAGAAGCTTGTTACGTTGACTGTCAGTCTAAAAATAATGTATTTTTCTGTGATCAGAGAGATAAATCAGTACCAGACAACTAACTAATAAAGCTGTTGGTCAATCCTCTCCATGATGAAAAAAGACATGAGTCACAACCTATAAAATCAAATATAAAACCATACAAACACATAAAAAAAAACACTTAAAACAAAAACATTTAGAAAAATCTGATAAAAAAGGTATAAAATTTGCAAATAAATTTTGAAGCGTGTAGATCCACCATAACTTCATAATAATCTAAGATAAGAACAAATGCCTACATTTAAAGAGATGATGAATGAATTGCAGATGTGGAAAAAGAACCAAGATAAAAAAATAAAAATAAAAACTGTTAAAGCTGCTGTCAGTGGCTCATCAAGGTTACTGTGGCAACAACACATCTCTGTCTCTCACTCCCTGACTGCCAAGTTAATAGGAAGCAGACAGACTGAGACACAAGCCTTAAATAAACAGCTGATGTGATAACTTTAAATCAGATCTCAGACTATGAGCGGCAGAAAACTGATAAAACAAGTCAAAAAGAGGTAAAATCTGTGGAAAAACTTAAACTGTGATTGTGTAAAAATGTTTATACTAAGTGAGTCAAAAGTATGACACCCTTTTATTTTAGAAACAAAACTGAAAATGATATATCTGAATACCCCAACAAGAAATGGGTGTGAAGGCTTATCTTTTAGGCTATGTCCAGAACATGGCTGCCATCTTGAATCTTGATGGAGTATTCAAATATGTCATTTTGACTTTTGTTTCTAAAATAAAAGGTTGTCCTGTGACTTTTGACTCACCCTGTATATTGAAAACTCAATACAGACACTTAAAATCCAACTTCCTGTTTAAGCCCTGATAGCTGTTATAAAAGATATGTTTTATTTTAAAACTGCATTACTGGATAAAAGACAGAAACTTTAAACAGCGTAGCAACAAGGGTGCTTCCGTGCTCATGCAGAGGGGTCCTAAATAAGCAGATGTTTTTGTGCCATTTGAAACAAAACTTCTTGTTGTAGAATTTGCTCCCAAACTCAAAGTCAGATGAGGCAACCAAACTAGTAACTGAAGTTGTGTTTGGTTATTTTTTTTGTCGTAAAAATGCTTCTTGGCAATAAATCTTACACAGTTGGAAAGCCTGTTAATTTCTCATTTCAATTTGTAAGGAACATGCATTTGTGGGATGAGCAGTAGAGCTGAGTATGTGGGCTGTGCACATGAAAAGTTTGGCAAATCGTCTCTGAAAAACAGCTTATTTTGCTGTTGCTATTGACTCTTAGTTTTGAGCTTCTGGTTCCACCAGGTGATGCCAATCAGGTGCCTGATATAAGATTTATTGCCAAGAAGCATTGTTACAACGAAGAAATAATCAAACAAACACAAATTTTCTTACTTTTTGTTTTAATTATATAAAAATTAGCGTACTCTAACATTATTTCTCTAAGAATTAACTGTAAACCAATCTGGTTGCTTAACAAAACTTTCCTTAATTAAGATGTTGCCAACACTGAACTTTTAAAGCAATGTTTTAACAGATATTATGGTTCCAGAACAGCAAACCTTGTCAAAAATGTTTCAACAGTCAATGCCTCACCGTTTCCAGGTGTTTGTAGCTGCTTTCTAAAGTCTGCTGGGCCTTCTTGACGTCCGACAGGAACTGTGAAAGAAAAAGTGGTGATAAATTAGCTTCACCTTCTGATGACAGCGCAGCCACCTGTCAGACGTCCCAGGTCCTCCCTCACCATTTTGCGCTCCTGCTTGAGTTCCTGGATGTTTCTGCTGAGGTCGTTACAGATTTTTTCAACCATGTTCTCAGCAATCAGCTCCCGTTGTCCGGCATAATCGTTCAGCTCTTTCAGGATGTCCTGGAAAGATGCATAATTGCTATATCTAGAAGAGAATTGAAAGCAAATGAGAAATACATTTAAAAAATGCATTAATTATGTGGGCAGAAATAACATTCACAACATGATTTGTTGGTGGAATACTTTGAATGAAATTTAGTTTATGATAAGTAGGAAACAAAACCACAAGTTTCAGTGCAGACATCATGCAACCAAGAAGCAAACAAATGCAACAAATCTGGCTGAACAGCATGCCACAGCATCAATCCAACTCTCATAGTCAGAAATTGAAAGCATTCATATGTCTGTCTTTCATGACAGAGTTTTAAACCAAGATAATTGTATGGTGACAGTTACAACTGGGTAAAAACTTGTACGAGATATTATGCACAATCTCCTGCAAGATTATTAGCAATTGGTGTATCTCAGCTACGGCTGCACTCAGTTTTAGCTCAATATTTGTAAAAAGGACTGAGTAATAGCCTATTTTGTGTTTGCTAAGTTTGCTTAGCTGTGGCTGCTATTTTGAAATGGATTGACTCCATAAGTTGTTGCTGTACACCCAAATGAACACTTTCTGAAAGTTTCACTAAATTGGATCCAGTGGTTTAGAAGATTTTTAACAGACAAACAGGGCCTGCACAGCAAACTTAATTTAAAACAGAACAATCAAGGCTAAATCAAACCTTTTTGAAACATGTAGTGATGCTTTCATTTTGTTAAAAAAAAACAAAAACAGGAGTTAAAATGATCAGTGCTTTTTACTGTAACATTGTTTATGCGTGTGGCTCAGCACGATCATTTTTATAAACACTGATCCTTTCTAACACTTATAGAAAGTCAAAAGATTCAATTTACACTCCACCTTTGTAGAACTTCAGAGTAGGATTTACATTTGAAATCTGGGGTTTATCTTTGTTCTCGGGTGAAATTTAGTTTAACTGCATCTTCATCAAAATCATTTCATCTTTATTTTCTGCTTGAACATTTCCTCTAATTACTCTGGCGATGTGATCTGTTATCTCTCCCGTGTTGTGAGGGCAGCAGTTTGAGCAGAGACTCCTTGGCCTTCTCTCTCCACAGCAAACTCTTCCAGAACAGGGTGTTTCTTAACTAGCAGTGAAAATCACTGCCCCGCCAAAACAAAAGTCACCACTTGGATTTAACTAAGCAAATAGTAAGAGCCTCCCAATGGACAGTTACTGCATGGGTGACACATCCTGTGGTCGTGGAAAATATGTTCCGTTGCTTTAGAAGGGTCAGATTATACAGATTGATGAAACTACTAGAATCAAGTCAAGAACTGTGCAACTGAAGAACGTGGTCTGATGAGTCCAGATTTACTCTGTTCCAGAGTGATGGGTGCATCAGGGTAAGAGGAGAGGCAGGTGAAATGACCCACCCATGCGTACTGTGCAAATAAATCAACGATCTGGAGTTGTTGCAGTTGGCCTTGTCTAGGTTCAGCAACTTTATGAGGTCAGCTGACCATCCAATGAATTTTCACTTCCCTGATGACAAACATGATCCAAGACGATAATGCCAGGATTCATCTGGCTTAAACTGCGAAGGAGTGGTTCAGGGAGCACAAGACGTTATTTTCACACATGGAAATGTCACTACAGAGTCCAGACCTGAACCCACATTAAGAAATGTTAGGATGTGCTGGAGAAGACTTTTTGCAGGGGTCTGCGTCTCCCATCAATACGAGATCTTGGCAAAAAAAACAGCTCTGGACCGAAAATCAATGTAACATTGCAGAAGCTTGTGAAAACGATGCCACAGCAAACTGTCATCAAAGCTAAATTCAACCAAATACTACTAAGTGACCTTTTTTTTGGCTGGGCAGTCTATAATCTCTTTAGTGAAGCCTCCTCTCTGTGGGTTATGTCACGTACAAAAAGCATCCTCAGCAGTCGTCCAAACCTCCTGTTTCTGGTTCCTTACAAGGAAGAAGCAGCAATTTCACCCTGAACCGCCCTCGAGTAGCTGATGTAAAAACAGCATTTTTTGTGTTTTAGGAATGACATATTTAGATTTATGTTATAAATAAATCAGCAGGCCTAGACTGAATATGTATGCATGGCTTCTTTCCTTCCTGGCTATTTAAAGTACGATCGAAACAAAACCTCTGAACTTGGTTATTTCACTTCTTGAAAAACTCTCCTGTTCCTCCATCTTGGGAACATTACAAGCATGCAGCTTTACCAGCAGCTTTGTGGCATTTTATCATGCAACCTTTATGAGATGTTACCAGGAAGGGTCCTCTATGTAGCAGAAAAAAAACCATCTGCAGCTATGATGAGTTTTAAACTTCTGTTTCTGTGTTTGCTCACTTGCAGTCCTGCTCGTCTTTGCCTCTTTGTTTGGTGTACTTCTTGGTCAGGTTCCTGTCAGACAATGAAAAACATGTCATGTTTACAGAAATGCACTGTTGATTTATTTCTGTAAACATCTGAGCTTTAAAACTTGGAGCCCACCTGAGCTGCTTGGCGTAGTTCTGTTCAATCTCTGTCCGCTCTTTGACAAACTTTATGTAACGCTCCACCAGGTCAAAGCCGGACAGTGTGTGCCTGTCGATGACATCATACTGGTCCTGTAGGAGGCACAGCACAGAGAAACACTTGTTTACATAACATTCATGGGAAACACTGGGAGGTGGACATGTGTAGTCAGTCAGAAGCCAGTTACATAGTTTGATGACTCCTAGCGTTAGTGCCTTAAAATGGGGAAATGTGCTTATTTTTCCAAGTGAGGTTATGAAGCATTATTATCTTACCTGTGGTAGATAGCTCATTGAGCAACCTCCGTTGGAAGAAATAGTTTTATTCTGACCAGATTGACAAGCTAAAAGCAACACTTAAGTGGATTTGAGATAAAGTGAATTTAATAGCAGTTTATATAAACACTATTTCACATTTACATTGTCAGATTTGTGTCATATTTAAAGCACTGTCAGAGCAGCCTAAAGGGAAAAACACACGGGCAGCTATACACCTCTGTTATTTCCATGATTCCAAACACTAGCTGTGTTTCCATCCAATTTTAATTCGAATTTAGAGCAAATTTTTAAAATTTCGCAAAAAGGAAAAAAAGAACAAATGCGAATCAGACGAGCGTGTTTCCATCAACTGGCTTGAAGCAAATCAGCCAGGCTACGCAAAATGTAATTTCGTCAGACGCAGTTCTGTAATAAACAGGAAGTAGAAGTTGCAAACTCACAGGGATGCACATCCCAGGACAATGGAGAGAAGTTATCAGGAACATGTTGCTACGGTCAGGAAAGTTTTTCCTTTTTCTGTCATATCAACTAATTTTGGTGATGTTACTGCTGTCTAGAGACGTAGAAAAAGAAATGCAATTCTCTTCATGTTACAGGAATAACTGAGGAGACGCTGAAAGCAGGAGGACGGTCCAGCTGCAGTCGCTCTGGTACCGGTACCAGACAGACAGCGGGGACAGCTGATCAACATGTGAGGTAAATGTTCGCTACGTCAGAACTTATTTGGCAAAGGT
This sequence comes from Cynodonichthys magdalenae, assembly GCA_031762555.1. Taxonomy (NCBI): domain Eukaryota; kingdom Metazoa; phylum Chordata; class Actinopteri; order Cyprinodontiformes; family Rivulidae; genus Cynodonichthys; species Cynodonichthys magdalenae. The sequence continues at coordinate 14,921,481 of JARVJO010000111.1, read as the reverse complement.
GTTTCCATCTCTCCTTTTGCGCATAACTCTCTTTCAAAAAAACCCAAAACCACCTCAAGTGAGCGTAAAAACGGAAGTTTTTTCAAATTGTGCCATTTTCATTCACCTTTTCTAATGCAATACTTCAAAATGCGCATTAAAAACTATTTTGAAGCATTGCTATTCCTAAAAGAATACATTTTAATTTTTACTCACGTTCCACTTGGATGCATGCGTTTGCATAGTAGCTCTTCTTCCTTTAATTTTATTTTGACAATAATTTTTTTCTCGTTTAGTTGTAGTGCTGTTTCATATCAAATGTAAAAAATGGATGAAGAAATATTTGAGGTTGAGAAATATCCAGAGATCTCAGTCTTAAATAGCACTTTTTTTAGAACACTCAGACACTTTACATTATTTATTCACACACTGATGATTTGAAGACAATGGCAAAAAGTGAGTAGTGTCTCCTGATTTAACACTTAAGGGATTTACAAGAAGAAGAAGAAGACCTATCTACAACAAGTAAAATAGTAATTGTTCTTAACTTCCTCATGGAACCCAACTTTAAAAGATCGGAGCTATATATTTAAATTTTCACATTGGTTGGGAGTGGGATTTGATGGCCTCTGATAAACAAATAACTCAACATATTACATTCAGGTTCTGCAGCAGATAATAAAAAGAAACCTTTCAGTGTGCACTTAATCCAACATGGACTTGACTACAGGGGTGTAGCAGAGAAAAATATGCTCAGCAACAGTACTCTTCTTTCAGCCTTCATGTCTTTCTGTTTACACACATTGAAATCCATAAAACAAAGAGAAACCGGCTAAACAGGTACAGGTTGTTTTCTGTGCTCTACTTTCTTTATGTAACATACAGGGAAAGGTTTTCTGAAGACAAAATGTGACCACCAAGCTTACAATCTGTAAACATGCAGAGCGAGTTTGGACAAAAACAGCCCCTCAGGGTGGTTCCTTTGTTTTGCCCCAACACAAAGGAAAAGGAAGGAAGGCAATCGGGGGAAAATCATCTGGTTGAGGAACAATCTGTGGGAGCTGCTGTTAGTGGAGACAGATTAAGTGAACAATCTCATTTCTTGCGTGTAAATCCCACCTCAGCTGGGTAAAACGTGTACGTGTGAGAGAAAAAAAGCCAGAGAGTGAGTCTCAGGAATGAGATAATGATTAGCTCAGTCTACCTCCGCCCTGTGAGTGACGGTCTCTGGGGCCTCTCCAAACCCTGGAACCAGTTGGACGAGTCCAGCTATGACGACAGGAGCAGCAGGGCTTTCTGATCCCAGCTGATCTGAGCTCAGATTCCACTTAATTTCCATCATAATGCAAGATGCCAACAAAAACAAGACTATCTGGTTGTAAATCTTTGGTTTTGGTTTCTCTAATTGTTAACAAATAAAGCAACAAACTTGATCTAAATAGATTTGTTTTCCTGAAAGAAATAACTAAGTAAAAATAAATTTACTGTAACAGAGTAAAGAACATTACTTAAAGTAAAAGTCAGAAAACTGCTTGGAATAATCAGGAAAGTAAAAGTAATTTTACACAGATGCAAAAAATAAAGTCTTGAATTTCCTTAACCAAACTGGTTCCACTAAACAGAGTAATCTTTTTAAAGAAAATATGTATATTGCTTTACATTTACACAATCCATTTTAGTGGAACCAGTTGACATACAGTAACTTGGTGAAGTAAATTCAACTCTTCATTTTTTAGAATGCATAAACTACTCTTCACAATGAGTTAGGTCAAATTTAAATTGGTAAAGTGTAACAAGGTGTTCAATTTTAACGTAAAGAAGTAAAAGTATTTTCAGGTTTTGAATGTAACCAAATAAAAGTAAACATTGCAATTAAAATATATTTGGTAAATTTATTTTTGGTAAATATTTGATATAACAATTATGCCAGAGTTTTAAACTGAGATAAATATTGTAATTTGAGAAACAAATAAGTTACAATATAGACATCTTGGTTTCATTAGAAAATAACATTATTGTCTGTTTCATGTGAGGATACAAAGCTTGTAGGATCTGTTAACGCTTGGAGAATCTTTTGTGAATTACTGTCAGATACTACAATAGGTTTTTGCACAGCAGCTGTAAAATTCCTTAAAAACGTATAGACATTTTTGTTTAGGCTATTTTTACTTTCCATTTCATGCCAATGTAGGTTGTATACTATGATTTTAGAAAACTATGCAAACACTGACACTTTACCAGCATCACAACACCTGTTTCAAATAGAAACAGAACGCCACTACTTAAGAGAAGCATGCCGCTTCAGAAACAGCAAATTAAATCCAGGTGAGACCCACCACTCCATCCACACTGAACAGGTGAATCTGAAATGAGAATGTGAACGCTAAGTACCGCACAATCCCTTAAACACAAGGAGATACACTGCCGAGCCAAAAAAAAAGTCATCATCTGAATTTAACTAAGTGCTATGATCTGGGGATGGTGCAGTTGGTCAGGTCTAGGTTCATCAACAGGTTTGTGCCCAAAGAATGAGGTAAGCTGACTACCTGAATATACAAATAAATTTAGTATATATATAAATATGACCAGGTTATTCCATCAATGGATTTTTTCTTCCCTGATGGCATAGGCATATTCCAAGATGACAATACTGGGATTCATTGAGCTGGAATTGTGAAAGAGTGGTTCGGGGTTGTGGATTGGCCACCAAAGACTCCAGTCTTTAACCCCATTGAGAATCTTTGGGATGTGATGGAGGAGGGTTTGATCAGCGGTCAGACTCTACCATCATCAATGCAAGATCTTGGTGAACAATTATTGCAACACTGGATGTAAATAAATCCAGAAGCTTATTGAAACAATGCCACAGCGAATGTGTGCTGTAATCAAAGCTCAAGGCGGTTCAACAAAATATTAGAGCGTGTGACCTTTTTATTTGGTGGCGACTTGTTTTTGGCCAGTGTAGCTCCTGTACAATCCATTCAAAGCTGCAAAATTGGCTCTCATTGTCATAGTTGTGTGACAAAATTGTGTTACTTTGTTTGCAGAGAGGCAATGGTTGCATTTCACTTAAACTCCAAGCCAATTATTGTTTGTGGATAGTTTTGAGGAGCAGTTGTCCAAGGAAGTCAGAAAGTATATCCATCTCCCGTCCATTTTGCAGACATTTATAAAAGGTAGTTAAATGGCCTAAAACTCATGGATGGAGAGAGCACAGACATTGTGCAAGAAGGATTCTGTCTGCTGAAAATGGTGGAGCTTTATCTGTAACCGATTTGTAGTCAAATAGGGGATACTCCAGCAGGAAGAACTCCAAGTTGTGAAGTGTAATTTTCTTCAAGATTAGAGGGGAACGCTGTCTCTTATCAACACCATGGATTTCCACAGTGTGAAAACAGTGACCCCTCAAGCAGGAGGGGATTTACAGAGCTATATACTATCCTTGAATGTCCTTCTGGGTGACAGTTCTCTCATTTAGTAGAGTTCCCACAATTCTTTGCATGGCAGTACGCAATTGGAGCTACGTCACTGGGCGACACTCCCAGTCCCTCACAGCCCTTTAACACCTGTGCGCCTGCTTCTGTCACAGAACCATGCTAAGCTGGCCAGTTTGTACCTCCTCTTCAAGGGACACTGTGGCAATAAATATTAATAAAAAGACCAAACAGTAAAACCACAACGGCATTTCTTAACACAGCAGCACATTGGACGTCGGCCCATAATTTCACACACACACACACACACAATAAGGAACAATTCGTGTATATTTGTTCATGAGAAGCTCTGAGGAGACGTCTGAACAGATCATGTTATTTTGTTAAAATATTTTATTTGTCTGAAGCCAGAGCTAGGACAGCAACTGGTTTGATTAAATGTGAGCTGATGTTCACGACGTCTTTTTTCCATCACCACTACAGAAAAAATAAAGTTTTCCCTTCACAGACGCTTCACACAACACTGATCGTTGAGTGAAAACAAACAATATCCAGCCATCAATATTGTTGTTTATATACTTATATGAGCTTTGGGAGGACAGAGGGAGGAATTAGAAGTTACGTCCCACTACATCTCCAACCCGCTGTCTCACGTCGTATTGAAGCACACAGAACAGTTTAATTCATGCTCTTATTTTGAAATGAACGGCTTCCTGTTTTTCGTCCTGTAGCCTATCCAGAAGGCATCGCTTCAGTTTTACAATAAACAGTTTAAAATTATTATTATATCTGCATGCAATCCACAACTATTTTTCTTTTTAACACCGTGACTCAAAAGTCTGTGTTAACAAATCACCTCCCCAAACTGCGACGGCACATGCCAATCTGTCAAAGGAAACTATCATTCCATTAGATGGTGATGTAGCGCTGACATGTCTTATGATTTTGCTGGAGTGTTTTCTGGTGAATGAGGACAGAGTTGTGCTTTAGTTTTAGCTTCTGCTAAAATTATTTGAGCATATGCGCTTTAGAACTTGTGACCTAAATAAATTGATAAGCGATTTGGCACTGCCCACCACTGGCAGTTTGCTTGTTCTCCTCTTTGGTTTTCTTCAGGGACTACAGTTTTCTTCCAAAGACTAAAAGAGCAATTAGTGTCTATTTGATTTAAGGGGAGGTCATGTAAAAGCATATAAAACAGTGTTTGCATAAACCATCACAACATATTGAGATTTAAGTTATTTTAATCTGGCAGAATAATATGTGGCAGAAATTGTCTATGCGGCATGACAACTTAATTCTAATATTCCAAACTTTTAACACTCCATTGCAGGTAAGGCACGGATTACTGACAACACCTCCACATAACCACTTTAAACTGCTTCCTTTCAAATTAGCAGTAAAGTTTAAAACTGTTACGGTGCGACAGACAAAAAAAAAGTGTTGTGTACCTGGTTCTGATTCAATAAAATAGACAAAAAGTTTTGGGTTTTCCCTACTTTATACCACCACATTGTACGTTACCTTTTCGTACCCATGTACTTACCACTATGTAACCTTTTTATTTCTGTTTTTTTTTGTTCTCTTACATATTAATTTTCCTTTAATCATATGAGTAATATGGAGTGTTTTAGATCATCAGCTGTAAATACAGTATACTATAACACCCATTAAAGTACGAACTGACCAAAACTGTAAAAACAAAGCAACATAGAAAAGAAGTAACCTCATCAAGTCCACTATGCCACTCTATTCATGTGTTTAAAACGGTGGTACCCAATCATGGTCCTCGAGGGCCACTCTTGCATGTTTTAGATGTTTTCTCTGCTTTGACACACCTGTTTTGAATGAATGAGTGATTTTCAGGCATCTGAAGACACGCTGAAGAGAAAATATCTAAAACATGCAGCATAGTGGCCTTCGAGGACCAGAACTGGCTGTGAAATCTCTATCAGCCTAAAAAATTACAAAAAAGGTAACAGCAGCTTTATCAAACTTTGAAATACATGAGTTACTTGACTGATTTTGTTCAAAAAACCGGTTCTACCGTAACCGTTACAGGACATCTGATCTCCAGTGTTGTTTGTTTAAAATGTTTCCACAATAAAATGCCATAAAAGCCACAGCGTGCACCACTATCACACACAATCACAGCAATAAACACAAGCGGCCACACCCAGTCGGTGCTGAAGTCTTTAACTGCAGGAGAACTTCTGCTGCAGAACTGATGGAAAATATTCACTTTGCTCGTCATCAGCAGCTGCAGCAGCAATTTATCCAACCGGAGAGGTAATGATTAACTGGAATACACACAGTCCTGTCCTGGACTCAGGGATCCAGTGTGATCTCTCTGTGATGAGAAAAAGATGAAATCCCTGCATGAGTTCTTACAGAAACTCATGAGAAACCATTAAGAATTTGTAACTTTTTTGGTTTTCCATGTGATGTTCTCAAGTTCTGCACAGATTCGACTCATAGCCTACAAATTCTTGCCAAGTTTTATATTTGGTTTTTGGCACTTGAAACCAACCACAGTCAGACACACACTACTGCTGCTGATTTCTGAAGAGAGAAGCTGTCCGACCTGTTGACTTCAAAACCCATAGAGACCACAGCAGAGACACTGACCAGAACCAGGAGGAACTGGGTACTTTCAGTCCTGATTCACAAGCTGCCCTCCGTAGCTTTGGAGCTGACATGAAGACAACAGGGGTTGATACAGTCCACCTTTAGGAAACAGGGTTTACATGAGAGTGCACAGGCTTTAGAAAGAGCCATAAACCTTTCCTTCTCCCCCACCACTCTGCTCCTGATGAGGTATGCAGCAAGAGTTGCGAAATCTCTTGGCTGCGGTGTGTACAGAAACACTCCTGCTGCTTTCTCCTTCATCTCAATAATAAAGAACATTAAAACAAACAAACATCTGTGTTGGATTTTCCTGTCAGAGTCTGAAAGGACTCGAAGTGTCAGCTGTCAACTTACCCACAGATCTGTTCCCCAGTTCATGTCTGCAGGAGGTTACGATGTCCTCAGATCTCCTCTGTTGCTTTAGAAGCAAAAACAGAAACCAGAGAATTAAAACGTCTTCCTCTTGGCGTAAAGATTAGCCTACCTAAATAAATACATCAAACTTATAGCTTTGAAAGCGGAGCAGGAGAAGGAAATGTTAGGAGGAAGTCTACGCCTTCTCCTCCTTGGCTCCGACTCGCTGTCCTGTTTCTTCCAGGAGGGGGGGGGAGAGAGAGAGAGAGAGAGAGAGAGAGAGAGAGAGAGAGAGACTTTAGCTGAAACAACTTTGGTATTTCTATAGAGGAAGGAGGGCAGGTACCAACTGTTTGTTTTATCATACAGAATCAGCTTGAGCTTGTTTTTTCCCTCCACTAATGTCCCTGAAAGCAGCACAGGATCTGTTTAACACAAACACAATCTAAAAAATAATGTCTAAAAAATAAGTTATTAGCCTACATTACACCTGAAGGAAATGAGCAAAAATAAATCTTAGAGTTTATTGCGCATCCAAATAATACAGGAAGACATTTACTTCAAGTGCTAAAAATTGAAGCTGCAGAAACTCAGAAAGCGAGCTTTCATTAAAATGACTCAAACGCTCTCATGTGGCCGAACTGGCCCATTTGTTTGATGCGTTCAAGTGTAATAGGATTTTATTGTTGCAATGGGAAGACGTTAATCTCTGCAAGATTCGTGCGCCTGAATATAAAAAATAATAATTTTTACCGAAAATGCAAAGGTGAAAAATCAGATTTTTGTCCATATATGTGTCTGTTTGTTAGAAAAACCTCTCAGGGAATCACTGCACACATTTAACTGAAACTTGCAAAAAGTAGCCTAATCACTGATTATAGTAAACCCAAGTCTATTTCGTAGTTTTATTATATAGGCTATTTTTTTAAAAGACATTGATGATTAAACAAAATTCTGATTTTTAAAATGAAGTTGAATTATTATTATTATTTTTTTTGCTTGTGACACAAAACATTTATTTAGTTTAATTTAAAATGTGGCTTGAAGCCTAGATAAAAATAAGCAGCATAAAAGTTACTGACATCATTAAAAGCTAAAACATTTTAAGGATCATGTTGTACACTTTGAAAAATGCAGTTCAGACAAGCAGCATTAAAACGTTCAGCACAACACTGACACCCTGTGTCAGCTGGACACCCTGTCTCTGTGTTGTTAACAAACAGCTGCTGCTGAGAGAGAAAATCACATGTGGAGTTAGTTCTCGGTGCCACAAACATGGTTCCTGTAAGATTTTACTCATTCAAAAGAAAATAGAAGAGGTTCATCCGATCGTAATCATTTGAGAATCATTTGGTTCTGATTCATTTTTTGAGTTAACCTGATTCAAAACAACTGCCACAGCTAATCAACAAAAAAATAAAAAAAAAATGTCTGTAACTCACTCAATTTAACAGATAACATAAAATATGGAATAGAGCAGTTTCTCAATGTCTGTTTAACTTTTTTTGACATTATCATTTTGGTTAACTTAGCTTGTTTGTTAGTAAAATATCTTATGAGAAACTGCAGGAATTCTAATGACACTTAGGAAATAATTTTTGAATTTAAATCTACAACTGATTAACTTCTGAAGCCAATCCAAGATGGCTGCCAGAGTCAACTGATCTTAGAAAACACAAAAAAATGGTTATTCAGTCAGTTTTACAGATATTGTGCTAAAAATTTGATGTGGTAGTAGCTGAGAGTTGTTCAGAACACACACTCTGAGCATGACATTAAGGAGGGACAGCAACAACAACAAAATGCAAAAGTGAATTTATTTGAGTGGTCCACAAAGAGATACAGTTTTATTATTCCTGAAAATACTCAACCTAAACTCTAGTTTCTGTTTTCACAACTTTAATCACATTTGCTGTTAACAAAGTTATCATCTAAAGCACATAAAGAAATGGTCACTGTGTGCACGAGCACTTGACCAGTGGTCTGATCTTCAGGGCGATGGTCTTCAGGGAGTAGTTCCAGCCCTTCCACGCATGCCAAACAATTTGAGCGTTCTCAAATCCGATGGATCCATGAGGGGCGTACATGCCGGTGGGATTGGTCATGTGGCATGCTTTGTACCAGAATCCACCCAGAAAATGCTGCGCGCAGTTTTTTTCCCATGTGTCCTGGTCCTTGTCGTAGGTGGTGAACTTCATGGAGTTGTGGTTGGTCAGACTGTCTCCTGGATGGAGGTTGCAGAGGAAAATTAAGTGAGGTCAGGGCTGCTAATGTCTTATAGTACTCTCAAAAAATGAAATGTTGGATTTAATTAACTATGTTCTGTCAACTGGTTCCGCTTAACTGAGTTAAGTAAATTCAAAGCAACATACTCATGTTATTTGGTTAAAAAACTGGTATATTGCTTTGAATTTACTCAACTCAGTTAAGTGGAACCAGTTGACATAACATAGTTAATTAAATCCAACATTTCATGTTTTTAGGTTATTTGGTGATTTAAATGATCAAAATTCTTCTGAGATTAATTAATTTTTTTTCCAAGTTGAGACTTTTACACATAATTGAAGATTTGCACTAATGCCCTGTCAGATCATTTTACTCTAGTAATTTGTATTTTTCTGTTTCCTGCACTTGTCAGCTATGTCAGCTCACAAACTAAAGGAAACCAGAGGCTCCTCTCAGTTCTCAGTTTATTATCACTTTTTTTATTCTTAAGTATACTTATATATATAAAAAATGTCCCTTCCTTGAATCAGTCTTAATTCTCACTAGACTAGTGTGTTCTGATCAAACAGCTTGTTTTAGCAGGTGTTTAATTTTAATGTGTATCTTTACTATTTCAACAACTGCTTTCTGTGCAAACCAGCTCAGAATAAGATCACAGCACTGTTATTTAACTGAAAGCAATATTTGAGGGAAGAAACTAACTTTCACTCTCTAAAGCCCATACATTATCCCAATTAAGCTCTCTCTTGATGGTTCAGATTATTGTAATTTATATTAAATATAAATGCTAAAGCTTAAAGGAGCTGAAATGATTTAGAGACCATTTTAAGAGCTTGCTGGCTCACTCAATAAAAGACCCATTTAAGCTAAAAAATTTTTAAAAAGAAACAGAAAAGAGTCAGTAATGGACGGAAGTGCTCAATTTTAAACAGAGATTCACATTTTCAAAGTAAATCACTTTGAAAGGACTTATTTCAAAGTCATAAAGACTGGTACAAAGAAAAAGAAAAGAATCAAATTAAGAAACACAAATACATTTTTTTTGTCTTCATATTAAAATTGTCTCATCACATTAAAAATAATTGTAAGGTAAGTTTGTGAACAGTTGCCAGATATCACATGCATTTGTTTACCTATGAAAACAGCCAAAGTAATGTTTTCTGATGTACTAATGCGTATTTAAGCTCTGATTTGTTGAGTAAAGTATGTAGATGTAAAGATAATCACCAACTTAGTGGTTTTAGGCAGATTCAGCAGAGTGCTTTGTTTAAAATGAGTACGTACCCACATTGAAAAACAACATTTAAAAACTACTGGAACAAATGCTTTCAAATAGCACCAGCTGATACAGTTTAGGATAAACTTCTTTTATGCTTGACTTTATGATTAACAGCGAGTACATTTAATATTAATCATTATTTTATTCTTTGTAACAGTATATAAATTGTGTCCAGTACAAGCTGCTGAATGTTATTCATCCTCATTTACTGTACATGGCTACGATGAAGCATTCAGGTGCAGATTTATTATACTTTGAACTTAAAACAAGAAGATCTTGAATCTGAGTCACCTGCTGTTCCAGTGAAGCTGCCCAGTTGAAGCTGATAGCCGTTGCTCTCAGAGTCAATGGAGAAGGAGGAGTACTTAGCGTAGGCCGCTCCTCCCTCCCAGTCCTCCATGTCAACTCGCAGCTCATTATCTTTTCTCATCGTCAACATGAGGATATTTTCCAGGCCTAAAAAGACACACACATAGCTTTAATTCAGTTGGCTCTCTGTCATGCTTAATTTTATCATCTGTTCTTTCATAATATTTAGATTTGGCAGTCACGGGATCCTTTAGTTAATAAGAAATGAAATAAAAAATGAAAGCACTATCATTATTTATTATTGCCCACAAACCATGAAAGAAGCAATTATGTAATTGTGTGTGTGAGTTTAGCTGCTTTTGATACATTTTTAAGGACCTTTTCTGTTATATTTACATGTCAGAACCAGTTGTCCTTATGGGGACCAGAGCCAGGTCCTAACAGAGTGGAACGTTATATTTGGGTTTAGGATTTAAAATGGCTGTAACATTGAATTAACCACACAGACATGACTGTAACTCTGTCAGTTTGACCTCTGAGTTATATACAGATTAGGTTGGGAATAAAAACTTGGAGAGATCAGGTAGCTTAAACTCAACATTTTCTGTCCATAGCTCATCTGTTCCTGGCTCTTTATACCACCTTTGATTTTAAAGAGTTTCTGTCACTTCTCCACTCAATGAGAAGACTGATCTTGTCATTATATTTGAGCATTTTTTACTTTTTTAACTCTTCCATTTTGTTAAAAACTGTGTAGGTGGTAAACTTGGAACTATTGATTTCAGGTGATGTTTAGGAGATGGTTTTAAAAAGGGAACATGAGGCACTGTTGGATTTTAAATTGAGCTCACCTACATTAAAGCCAGGCTTGCAAAAGTATTTGAGCATGAACAGATTTTGGTCTGAAAGTTTTATGACTTTTATTTAATGTATCTGGTGAGGATATCGCAGGGTGTGGCCTCTGTCACTTGAGCCTTTTCCTTTTAAAAAGTCCTTACAACTCTGATGACTGTGAGTCTAACACTACTTAAATGGAAATCTGCCGCTCCACCTACATATACAAGCTGGATTACTGAGATTCTTTGATCTAAGAAAATGAAAAAAATTGGTCAGACTTTGACTGGAGAGATTGGATTATTTGTATTAAACTAGAATCTCTTTCTGTTCTTTTAACAGTGCAGGATGTTAAATCATCCTGAATTATAAGTTTCACAGTGATGTGTTGGATATGCTCGTATAAGCATAATGTGTAACGTGTGGAAATAGTGGGCCTTAATTTGATATGTTTTCCTTTAAATCTCACCCAGCCAGTATTCTCCAGCTACGTTCCCAAACCCAGTCCTATAGTAGTTCCATGGTCTGAAGAAGGTTTCTGTCCCATCCATCCTTCTGAGGAACACCTGGACGGCAGAATGAGAGGCAGAGATTTAAACTTTACTAAAAATGTCACACCAGCAAGATCATGGATCATTTTATAAATTATATCAACTTTTCTATGTCCTGTCTTTAATATGGATGTTGGCAGGTTGGAACTTTAATGTTATTTGGAATTTCACGCAAAATCGACTTTTTTGAAGGTTGGAACAGATTTGTCTTGATTTTTATTTTGCAGTGTGGCAACCAGCCCAAGCTCACAGTCATAAAAGCTGTTTTGTGTGAGCAGAATTATAAAGACAACAGCAACAGTCAGGATGGGACTTCGCTGCTACTCACCTGTCTCAAACAGGGTGCAAGAAAAGACACTTTATATTTTATTTTATACTTTGCATGAACAAAGTAACTGATCAGCTAAATCTTCATAACATTATGTCATACTGCTCTTCTATAATACTCACAGTCCATCTGCCCCCATCTGTAAGCATGTCACAGTAGACATGCACCGGTGTGGTCGGACCACCGGGATAAATTCTGTACACCCCACTGGAGCTTTTGTTGTCATGGGTATAGATGTCATCACAGTCGACTGGAAAGTAAAACTGTGAGGAAGATTGAACGGAAGCTACAAGACCCAGCAGACCAAGAAGTAGTGTCACCTGGAAAGTAAGGAATTAAAAATCGTCCACATGAGTGAATTTCTGCACACATGGACAGATTTATAAATATCTGATACTTGTTTTTCTTTCTTTGACATTTAAAACAAAATAAAGTAGTTTAAGAGGTTTTATTTGTCTCAGTTTTTGTCCAAACATTGTATTGCCAATTTCCTAAAATGATTATTTTCCCTGAATGTGACTACATTTTAAACAAATCCACTTTATATGCTTTTGTTGAAATCAGTCCAGTCTCTTCACTCAGACTTAATCCATCTTCAGTATTCATGACATCTCACTTTGCTTCTGGCACTTTACATAAAAAAATAATTTCAGCTTGAGTGTAAGCTACCAGTTTACCTCAGCAAGCGCTCACAGTTATAGAAACACTTGGGGTTTCCCTTCAGGAGATGTCTAAATGTTTGCTGTGAAATCATTCTGAACCTCTGGGTTTATTCAAAATAATACAATATGACTAAAACTCTAAAATACCTGTCAAACATTTGTCAAAAACCAACAGGTTAACAGATCTGTTGTCTGGGAGTAACTCGACCAGTGGAACTGAGTGCCTGTTACTGAGTAACTAACAGATAAATGTAGCTAAAAACCATCAACAAACAGACTACTGACTTCTTTCAATTAGCTGATTTTGTTTTAGTTGATTAGTTTTGTTATAAAGACACAATAAAAATATTAAGAGCCTTAAAGTTTATTTTGGAAATTGAGCATTGGGCTTTTTTTTTAGATTTGAAAATGAAAATTGGAACATATTAAATAAAAGTACATTTTCTGTTGTATTTTAACTAAAATGCTCTAAAACATATTACAACTACATTATTTATTTTATTATGATTAAAAAACAAATAAAAAAATAAAACAGCGTTACTAATTTAGTGTATTAATTTGAATTGTTGCCATATAATGTTAGAAATTTTCATTAGGTTGTAATTTTTAAATGTTTAAATCAAAATATACTGAACAGCAAATCAAATACCTGCATCATTGTTCCAATGTTCCAGTCCGTCTGTTGAAATAAATCCTGATGTTAAATGGGGGCAGATTTAAACAGAACACACAGGGTGTGACAGAAACATGAGGAATACTTTTTTTACAGAAATTCCCAGCTTTCTTATCTGATGAACTTCCTTCAACTTTATTGAAGCTAAAGGTGGTACTGAGAGGGAGATGGTTTTATGTATGTGACCTAATTTATTATAAAAAAAATAAAAATAATAATAATAATAAAAAATAAAGCAAAGTCTCAGTTAAGAAACTGGGGAAATTTCAAAATTTTTTCAGAGTCAAAAGTCATGATAAAATACTCATAAAAGGAAGAAAAAAAAAGCCTGAAATTACGCAAGTTCAGTGTCCTGACAAAAAACTAACAACACATGTTTAATTATTAACAACTTTCCTTCATGTGTATTTAATCTTTACAAAGATCATTGTGGGGGTTTTTAAGACCATAATCTGCATTCATAAAACAAAACAAACTTATTTTCATTTTTAAAATCTACAATATGGGATAAGAACAAAACAAACCCCGTATTGTCAGTAAGACTGCTTTTAAATGGACAGTTTTTGTCTTTTCTTTTTACTTTTTCTGTTTAAGTTTATTTTGCTGTGTTTGGTTCTTTGTTGTCCATTTTTTTCTCTTAGTCAGTATTTTAAAATGCTATTTCCACCTGTTCCCTGTTTCATCAGTCACAGCTGCAGCCACTTCACTCATCAGCCTCTGTTCTTCTCTCATGTCATGTCAGATTGCCCCTCATTTTCTCCTTGTTCTTTGACTTCCTGTGAGTTGTTTGCTGCTATCAGCCTGTTTATTTTTGATTATGGAAAATTTAAGTTTGTTCAAGTATGTGCACTCTGTATTCCTGGGTCAAGCCTCTGCTAAATCACGGCAAAAACTTTCTTGTCTAATTTTTTTATTATTGTTTACTGTGCGAGGTTGAGACAGCAACAGTCCACTTTGGTCTTGGCTCCACTCAGACTAGCTGTTAGCTCATTATTTGGGGTCAAAACAAAACAATTTCTCAGAAATGAAGTACAAAACGCTATCTTCAACAGGTAAGATATTGAGTGTTTATAACCGTTTTACAGTCTGAACTGTTTCTTTAAGATCTCCCACTCTGCTGTTTATTCTCTGCTGTTTACTTTCCAAACACAGCTTTTCCAGGATTTTGCTGTCGCTACAGTTTCCCTTTAAAACCACTCCTAACAGATCACACCAGAAATATAAATATTTAATGTCACAGCATGAGTTGTGTTCTGTTGTCATCTTTTTGATTTTACAGGTAAGATGAGTACAAAGTGACCTGGTTTGATAAATCTTGTCCTTCCCCCCCATTATACAAATGTCCAGAGTGTGTGTGTGTGTTGTCATCAGTCTGCGGGGTGGGAGAGAGGATATTAGGAGGCACTGCAGGAAGAAGCCAGTGCCAGAAGCTCTGAGCAATTAATTTGATGTTCTGTACATGCTCAGAGATTAAATGTGTGAGGAGCAGTGTTATTAAACAGTTGCTCGCCCTCCTCTTGTTCCCCTTCATCTCTGATCTCCTCCCCAGAAGAGAGGAGTCACTGGTGGCTTGACATTAACTGCATAGTTATTGATGGCTCGTTGAGGGCATGGAGAGGAAATCAAACCTGGTGTCCTCTGAATCATAAACCAGGAAAAGGTCAATTAAAAAAAAGGGGATTCTGTTTTTCTTTGTTCATCATACGTTTATCTGCCTCTTCATGTACAGTAGGCCTGCCTGCTCGGTCTCTGCCATGTGCATCAACGGGTGGCAGGTTTTTCTGCGTGGACATGCAGTCCATGTGAATAAATGCTTTTTGAGGTCATCAAAATGCAGCCAGAGGCAAAGAAGTCTGGGATAGAGAGGCAGCCAGGAAAATGAGTTTCTGTGAAGGAGAATATAAAAAAGCACCATGAGCTATGAAATCACTAACAGAACGAGTGGATCATCTGTCTGTTTATGAAAATGGCCTCCATTCTTCTGTTCGCTGTGTTTAAAAATTGGTTACAGGGAATTTGGGAACACAATCTTCTGAGGTTAAAATTGTTGGTTCCTATTCCCCTGAAGTATTTAGTTAAAGGAAGTGAAAGTGTGTTGTTTGGCAGGCAAGTAAGCTCATATTTTGGTTGCTCTGAGTGCCAACAACAGTTCCTGGTCAAGTTATTAAAAACAAAAACATAAAACATAGCCATCTAAAATAAGTTAAAAAAATAGTAGTCTGAATTTTTTCAGTTTAAGTGATATAACCTACAAATGCAGTCAGACAAATGCACTTGGTAAGACGTTTTAAAATAAAAAATAATTTACAAGCTGAAGAGATTAATAATCTAATTCTGCTCTTGCTTCTCAAAACAAGATCAAAAATACTTTTTGGTTGGACATGATTGTAGGACTTGGTTAGATGGACAGTTTTTGCAGTACTTTTAATATGTGCAGTAAAGTGTTTCATAGTTACACTGATGTGCCAAAGTTTTAAACCACCCCTAATTTATTTATACTCTGCTATCAAGGAGCCAGACTTTGTTATAATCCTTTTAAAGTCATATGATCAACTGCTTTCCTTCCTGAAGGTCTTTTAAAAGTTTTTTTTGGACTTTGGCTGTTTTTTTCCAGCAAAAGCAAATATTGGCTCAACAGAATTAGTTGAGTTATAGCCATTTTTGTGTTTACTGCTCAGTTGGCTGTGGGGTGGGGGCATCAAGAATCAGGTTGACTCCCAGGCAGAGATTTACATCCAGTGATTACTTTCTGAGTTTCATTAAAAATCTGTTCAGTGATGTGGCGACTTTGATCCACAATAAGCTGCTGGCTGAATAGTTTTGTTACCCTGTGATGTGTCCCCAAAAGGCCATGAGTCCACTTGTGTTTTGTATATTTAATTAAATAAACTAAAATGACCAAAATGAACTTTTGGTATAAACACCACTTGAAACTTAACGGAAATGGACACAACAAAGACGGCCAACCGAAAAGTTTGCTCAAAAGCCTCTCCCCCAGCACCTGGATGGGCACGTCAGCGTCACATAAGTAAAGTGTGACCATGTCCCCTTTCGACATTACCGGAGGTGCAGGACTGATCTAAACACATGTGCCACTAAAATGGATACACAACAAAAACATTCACTTGGCAAGTGGTTCATAAAATATTTTACTAACACTACAGATGTGTGAACACATACGCCCCCATCACCCTCACCTCTACAATACTGCACGCACCTACACAAGTTTGTTTTTATATCCCTGTGGGGACCTTGCATTAACTTTCTTTCATTTTCCGGTCATTTCCATAACCTAACCCTGACACTTTACCCTAAACCTAACCACCCAGTACACACTTGACCCTAAATCTAGTCTAAATTCAATTCACACCTTGGTCCTAAACCTAGCCCCCCACTCAAAACCAGCATCCATACCCATGGTCCCCATGAGGCTGTGTTTTTCTGGAAAATGGTCTCACAATGCGGCAAAAACATGTCCACTCTCTCTCTCTCTCTCTCTCTCTCTCTCTCTCTCTCTCACACACACACACACACACTCCCACCTATCCACCCAGGTTTGTATTTCTATCCTTATTAGGACCGTTCATTGACTTCCATTCATTTCTAGTAAATTCTACAACATAACCCTGACCACCAACCCTAACCCTAAACCTAACCATTGCCTAAAATTAACCACTCAAATAGAGGCCAAACCCTGACCCACTGCCTAAAATTAACCACTCAAATAAATGGAAAAAACTCTTCTAAATAATGTAAACATTTATTTGATTAGATTAACCTCATCGTAAACATCTTACACACACCTACCAAACCACACCCCCAATTGGAACTGACCCCTCCCGCATTTCTCATCCTACTATGAGTAAACCTCCCTTCTCTGAACCCTCCTCCCTCCCCTGAGTTCTACTCATACAGTACTTCTACCAAGGGCGGAAATCCCGGGGGGGTCGGGGGGGTCCTGACCCCCCCAATATTGGCAAACCCGAAATTGGACCCCCCCAATAATGAATTTCCCAAATATCTAATTTTAAGTAAAGCCATCCTACCAGGCGA
>JARVJO010000111.1:14854188-14877966 GCA_031762555.1 Cynodonichthys magdalenae | reverse complement strand
AACGATAGAATAATATTTTGAAAAATTAAATATGGAAAACTTAGAAAAAATAATTACAATACATAACTTAATAAATTGGGATAAATGCAGTCAATAAAAATTATTCACATGAATTATGCCCCTGAAAGACTTTTTACAGTGTATGCATCCCAACTTTTTTTTTTTTTTTTTTACATTATATAAACTTTCAGAACATTGTTATGTTTCGCACAAAAGACCCCTGTGGCACAGTTTAAGCTTCTGTCCTTAATGTAGTTTTATTTTTTTTAAATAATACTTTGCCGGTTTTACTTGAGTAAAAAGCTAGAGTTTGATACTTCTACTTCTAATCCTTAGCTTTAAAAACTTGCTCAGTGGTTAGCACCGACGCCTCACAGCAAGAAGGTCCTGGGTTCAATCCCCGGTTCTGACCTGGAGTCTCTCTGTGCGGAGTTTGCATGTTCTCCTTGTGCTTGCATGGGTTTTCTCCGGGTACCCCCCCAAATCATGTACAATAGGTTACCTTCAGGCCCAGGCCTCCCTTGAAAAAGAGATCTGAGATCTAAATGGGATTTCCCTGGTTAAATAACGGTAAATAAAATAAAAAAGGTTCTACTTGAGTAATGAATGTGAATACTTTTGACGCTTCTGGGTGAGTCAAAATTCACACATACGCATAAAAAAATACGACAAAAATTCACACACATAACTTAGAAACAAATACCAAAACGGAAGCAAAAACAAGATAAGGATCAAGTTACAACACTTGTTCAGCAAATGAACACAGAAAACATTGCAGAATGGATGATGACTGAGGAGGTAAAATGATAATAAAATTGTAAGAAACTTGTGGGATTTTTCAGAAAAAAAAACCAGGAAACAACAAAGAGTTTGTGTGAGTCATTTCATCATCTTTTAAACATTCACGCCATCTGTTGTTCAGCTTGTTCTTTAATAATTATCAACACTAAAGCTGAGACATTACACTTTCTTTTTATCAGTGGAGCTAAAAACATTTTGCTGACATGAGCCTAATGTGATGCAGTTCAGTTAAACACCCCGAGTTATTTTCTTCACAATTGAAAATTCCATCAGAAAACCTTGTTTTGACCTTTATACAGATGTTTTTTTTTTAAATGAGCTGCTGCAGCATGTTCACAACTCGTCTCTCTGGAGACAGAAAAGAGAAAGTCTTAAGAACAAGATACATGTTGAGGAAAGGCAGAAACAGAAAATATGTTTTTGAACACAGTGTTCAGATAAGCAGGTATTTTCCTCTCTTTGGGTACACAGAAAAAAAATCTGATTTATTTTAATGAAATAAAGGCATCTTTTTAGGCAAATTAAGCATCAAATTGGAATAATTCAGTCTCAGCTGAAAAAAGGAGAATAAATAGAAGATGTACCTGTTTTCTAAGCAGCGTTACTGAATGCAGTTAAACACAATATAATCACAGTTGTCATGGCAACTGAATGGCCATTTTTGCTGTTTTCACAATGGGATCCACATGTAGCCAGGCTCCCTTATTATCCTCCATATCTCTGTATTGATCCAGCACTTACTAACTCTCATCATCTAAAATGAACCACAGGGGTTAGGGTTAAAGACAGGGTGAATACAATCATGTCCAACACTTTAACTGAGGAACACTTACATCATCATCATTATCAACATCATCATCCTCACAGACTTGTTACAACCCCCTGCTGGTAGTGTTTGTCAAACCCTAAATTTGTCTTGTTAAAAAGTTTATAATGTGCTAATTTAACTTTATATATTTATATATGATAGTTGTTTACACTCTTTAATCTCTTGGCTCTTAGATCCTGGAATTTACACTTAAGGCATCATTTATTTACTTTTTGGTGGCATTGGGAACGTTTCAAATGCAGCTGATTACAAGACTGTAACATGATTTGTTGGACTTGTGTTCTGAGCAAATGGAAAAGTCCAATTCACTGAAACTTCAGTGTTTTGGTTTGATCCAGACCAAACATGGCATTGTTAATGTTCATCTACCCGTGCAAGTGCAGAAATACTGTTGACTGCAGCCGTCTACTGTGCGCAAGGTCCAAAATACATTTTATTATGGTGGGACAATAAACAGGTATGACTTTTAGAAGCAATTATTTGGGGGATGTTTAATAGTAATAAAATATTACTAAATTCCCTTTAGGAAATCAAATTGTGTGACAGGTGGAATTACTTAAAGAGAGCTCACTAGCTGTCACAAGTGAGGGCTTACTGGAAGTTACTCATTTATGTTACCTTCACCTCTTCAGTCCCCAGGCACTACATCGCTATGTTGTCTTAAACTGTAAAACAATGGACTAAATCACTGTTAGGCTAATAAAAAGAAAGGGGGACATCACTTTTGAAAGCCATAAATGCAACATTTTGCTTATAAAAATGGTTTCTATGCTTTGTTTTTCCATGCTCACATGATTTATTGAAGGGATGAAGTCTGTTTTCCTAAAACTGGTGGGAGTTTGGACCCATTAGACTCGTGTGGGTAGTGTGCAGATTTCACACCGACGCAGGTGTGTCTAAAAACTTCCATTCTAAGACATGGATTCAAAAAGTTTTGTTGTTCAAAAATAGGCTCACTATCTACAAATGGACAAAATGCAACAGAAATGTCACTGTTTCATTTTAAAACATGGCCTTAGCCTTACTGACAGTGATTTGTATTTGTGAATTGTAGTTAAAAAAAAACAAAAAAACAAAAACAAGATAATGCTATGCAAAATAAATTCAAAGTGCTCCAACTCAATTCCACAAATGATAGACTGTTTGTTTTTTAGGTTCTTTCAATCCTTCTAAATGCCAACTCAGATTGCACATTTGTCAGGTCAAAAGCACTGACTCGACTGAACCTTGGTTATTTTGCGGTCTTATATCCCCCGTTTCAACTCTCATGCACAAATATCGATGCACAAACTCAGCCATTCATCTTGGATCCTCCCATTCCACCAGAGAAAAAAGTGCAAGCAATGTTTGTCATTAAAGTTTATTGAAGTAACAACCATGCTGACCTAACACATTGACAATCACATCACAAACCCAGAACATCTCCAACAGGGCTGTCATCAAAGCCTGATGGTTAAAGTGAGGTAAAAATAAAAAGTTTACTATTTGTATTATTGTTCAGTATCCCCTCAGCTTCCAAAATTACCTCTTGATTTAAGAGTGGACTGAAACAAAACAGAATCAGGATGAGCTGAAAATATTTCCACTTTGTTCCTTCTATCAGGCGGTGATGAATACTCTCATGTGTCTCTATGGTTCTGGTGTTTGAGAGTCTTGTATTTGGTCCTGTTATCAGCTCAGCAGTCTAGAAGTCATTCAAACTCAAACACAAGTGGTAATCATTTTAACTGTTGATGCAAATAGCCATTGTGTGTTTTCAGAAGTACATTAGAAAAGCTCCCGTCGTTCTAGCCGTCACTCCGGATGACATGAAACAGTGTGACGTTGTAGAGCACCTGGTGGCCATTGTTCCATGTGTACAGCGCTCTTTCTCTAGGGTTGTAATCCATCATGCTGATGTGGGAGTACTGATTGTGGAAGGGGATGTCAGTGTACTCGTATGAGGAGGTGTTGGTGTGGTAGGCGAAATGGACCTTGGCACCGGCCAGGTGGGAGTTGGTGACGTAAAGGGTGCCGCAGATCATGAAGGCCTCCCCGGCGCTGCGTTTTGGAAATCCAGTGTCCCAGCTCTGGAGAATTTCCAGTGATCGAGGGTCCAGACGACTCACCTAAAGAGAAAGGAGATCATTTCAAATAGATCGGCTAAAATATAAAGTTGTTATGGTGATTGTGTCTGTTTATATAGGGTCATTTTTAATATATTTAGGAAGGAGACACCTTCAACTTGTACTTCACATTTTATGAAATTGATTTCCGTGGCAAAGTAACGATAAATTATTGTAATACCTGTTGTAGATACAATAGTTGTTTAAATGATAGGAGAAATAAAGTTTACTTCTCACTCAACAGATGAACTAATGGCCAGTCTTATCAGCACCAAAGTGGATTTCTAATGTCCTAAACCACATGGGCTTTCTTTTTTTTTTTTAGCTTTTTAAAAAAGTATTATGATGAATGCTTATGATGTTCTGTGTTTTTTATGGGATGCATCTGACAGATTATGTCAATCAAATTTCCATTTTATGCACAATAAGGTTTTTGTCTATCTCTCTTATCTATCTATGTGTCAAACTCAAGGCCCGCATGCCAAATCTGTCCCTTGTTAACATTTTATCCTTCCCTAAAGATAATACTTTAAATTTGAAATAGATTTATGGTTCCTTTTGTTGTCCCTATATTTAGTGCATTCTGCTGGCCAACTTCAAGCCAGGAAATTTAAGTTAGCGTTTTTCAGTAATCATTGGGTTTGCTGTGGAAAAAGCAAAGGACAATCAACTTTAATTATCTTTTCTGTATTCTTTTCTTATTTTAAAGTCAAATATTTGGATTTAGATTACATTCTAAAATTTTCACTCACTATTTCACATTTATTTACATGAAATTCCATGGTTATTTGCAAGTGCAAATAACAGCTAATTGTAGCATTTCCTGTGGAGCCTGGGATACTTCTTGCAGTACTGAAGGAAAGTTTATGACTGATTAACTGAATTTTAGATCCAGTCTTGTAATTTACACTTTGTGACCATATATTATATAGAATCTTATCAATGTGTTCATTCTCTCTGCAATATAAACAATGTTGGTTTTGTATGTCTGACGTAAAAGGTACCGCCTCCAGGGGTGTGACCAGGAAGTCAGATGTGTACGTTAAGAGGTTGATTCATCATTATTCATTAGTGCAGTCTCTCTCAGACCAGCCCAGGACAGATTGAGCTCTTCAGAGGGATTGTTATTGTTTTTGTTCTGATAAGACCCAAGGCCTTTTTGACTCACTGAGGCCTGCTGCTGGCTGCTGTGAGCCTGACTGGAGAATTAGCTGCACATTTAAAATGTTAAAAGTGGGAGATGCCAAAAACTGCTGATAAAGTTTAAAAATAATTTAGTTTATATACTATATTTTATGTGCTTAGACCAAATGTATGATACTAAGCAGCTTGAACAAATGTTGCCACAAGTCGCACCATTATGTTTCCTGCATTTGGGATGGAGGTGTAGACGGCCCACAGTCCAGTCTCATCAGCCATCAGGTCGATGTCAGAGGAACCTCCCCAGCTGTAGGGGAAAGTGTTGTTGTATCCAGCTCCACTCAGGCTGCGCTGCAGCAACACGCTGCGAGAGCGGAAATGGTACTGGATCTAAACAAAAACAAAAACAACATATTTTACCAATGAGTCATCAAATTAATGTGTTTTTTTCAAACATTTGAAAACAATTTGTGTTCCTTAACTGTGATTATGTGTTTAGAATCGGATAGGAGGCAACCAATAACCACAATATGTTTGAAATGGTAAAAATGTAAGAGAGAGAGTCATACAATCAAACAGCGCTGGGCTGAGAGATGCCATTTTTTCAGATGCTCATCATTCAGCCCCGAATTCTGGAAGTGCAGTCAGTTTTAACATTTCTCTTCAGGACTTGACTCCGCCTCTTTGCATTACATCATTTGGGGCCCGCCTACCGGCTGGAGTCAAGTCTTCTCACAAGTGTTCTGACCTAATGTAAATAACGGTTTTTATGTGTTGTGTGGAAAAAAGCATGTAACTACATAAAATCATCAATCATAAAAAATAGTGACACAGTAGCTTATTAAACATATAAAAATTCACCTAAAAAATAGAAATGTGTAGTGTATTAAAATCAGTAAGTAATACAAACCCCATAAATTTCTTCACATGTACTGCCGTTTTTTTATTTTATACCCAACTGGACGTGTCAGCTTCTTGCTTAAATGGACAGGCTTATTATTTTCCAGAAGGGCAAGATTAGACTTAAGCAAAAATCCCACTGAGTTGCAACTGTTGGCAACAAACAGTGAGTAGTGTTAACAAGAGCATGTCCAAAATATTTCAAAACTTTTGCAGGTGTTCTCAGCTTGAATTGTAAGAAAGTTATAAAATGTGTGCAACAAGTTTTCTCAGTCTAGTCAGTGAGTCACTGTAGGCATTTCAAACCCTTCTCAATTCAGTGTTTTTAGGGGTTGGGATTTGTAAACTTTTAGGAAATAAGTATGTGTTCATAGAGTTGAACTTTATGCAGTGATTGACTTATAAAATAAAATGTACATAAAGGCAATTGGGGGGAAAAAACCCTCACATAATCGCTCTGCTGCAGAAATTCCCTTCAGTTTCACGAGACGTTACCTTCTTGAGCTCTCTTTAAAAGACTCGTGTTAACATTTGACAGGTGTGCTGTTCCCCCGTCAAACTCCCACACTGCCACTGTCTACAGAGTGGGTCACGCTGACATGGGCTGAACACTGAATACCAGTTGGGACTGGCCTTCCTGCCTCACTGGACATGTGAAAAAATAAAATAACAGAAGTAGTGGCATTTTACTGTGGCTGATGGAGCAATAACAGGTCTGTGATGCCCTCAGATGACCAGGGGTGCATCACCACCACAATAAGTAAAAACGTGTAGTGAAGCAGATGCTGTTTGCAGAAAAAACACACTTTGTAAACCCTGTACCCTGTAGGAAAACATTCATTATTTGAGGAACTTAATGCCTCTACATATCATTTTTCATATGAACACTCACCGAAGCAGTGGCTACATGCAATAATCTGTTTTTACGAGAACATCTACAACTCAGTTTGACAGACTGAGCTGCTAAATTATAAAATAAAAACCAGCACTGTCCAACTTTTTTTTTCTACTTTCTGTTAATTTTTTATAATCCATGAACCAAATTAATGAGAAAAAACTGATGACTACTGACAGCAGAGTTTATAGTTCTGCTGCAGAACGGAGATAACAGCTGGGACAGCGTTTCCAACACAAAGTCAAAGATTACTTTTAAAAACATTTTATGTTAATACTATACTCATCACCACTATAAACACAAGTAAACACAGAAGGGAAAACGTGGAAGTAGTTCAGATTAAAATGTCGCTTACCAGGATGTTGCTTTGGTGCTTGTTGTAATAGAGGGACCCGTTGTAGACCACATGACCAGTTCCTGCCCAAGGGTGGGGCAACAGATGCTGGACAAAGTTCTGGCCCTTCGTGAAGTCCCCCATGGTCCGGTACTCCAGCACACGCCTGCCTTTATAGTACCCATCCATCGACCAAACCTGATGGGAGGGGGCACAAAAAACAAACAAAAAAACACAGATCATGACAGTTTTGTTTCAATTAGAACTAGGTTGATTTCATATTTCTAGTCCCCTTTTTTAAAGTCCTCTGGTTTTCATTACAGTGCCCATCGTGATTCTAATTAACTCACAGCATTTCTAACAATTACTCTTCCTGTAAATTTTTCTTGTTTTGGTTTCTTGTAAGAACCTTATTTACTTTGCTTTGGCTTTTAGTTCCCATTTGTTTGTTTAGTTTCATTTCTTTTTTTCTTCCTGCTTTTTTAATTTTGCTTACTTGTCAATAAAGTTCTGAGATTTTCAACACCAGTCTTCTGTTTAGTCCCACATTTAAGTTCTGTTCAAATCACAACACACTGCAACACAGATGGCTCATTTCTGATCTTAAATCTTCCTCCAGCCTGTAAAATTAACTGGCACTGAGCGATTAAATTGGTTTAATTTGTAGAGCGATCCATCATAATCGTTATGCCGCTCACTAGCAGCTCGATTAGACAATCCCACGATGTAGACAAAGCCCTGTCTCTGATGGCCGCTGCACAACTAACGATAAGTAAATTAAACCAAGGGCAAACGAAAGCAATATCACAACCAATTGCTATTCACCTCGCTGGATCAGGGAACATACCTCAAAAGTCGACAAGCGTGTCTAATACGGATCTCCTTTGCATGCAGAGCCTTAGATATGAGGCTGCTGTGAAAAAGACGCTCAGTCGTAAAGATAAGAAGATTTCCTAAATTGGTTTTTGGAATCAAAAAACAGCAAATGTCTGCCTTCAAAACAAAAAAGAAAAATAAATAAACATTTGCTTTTTATGTTTTACATGATTTAAGATTTCTTTGTTCCTTTGTCACTCTCAGGACAAAAGGTTATTATGAATACTTCGGCATCAATTGGAGTCAACCCTGTTTGCTAGCAAATCATGAATCACTGGACACATTTTAATGAAAATTTTAGAAAGTAATCAATGCATGTATGTTTAAAACTGATTAATCATTAAAGTCAGCCTGTTGTAATGCTGCCACTGCTAAGCTACTTTAGCAAACAGCTACAAATTAGTGAGTTTTGTAGATACTGACTTCAGATAGTAGCTGAGAGTGATCATCAACACATGCTCTGAGTTTTCATAGTTTAAATAAGATCGTTGTGTGTTATGGCATAGATACCATGTGGTTTGTACTTTTTTCAGGAATGCTTTCATTTTTCTTGAAAGATATTAAAAGTCTATAACATGAAATTAATATTTGCAAGGACAGTTTTTTGTTTATCTGTGGTGGAATGTTGTCATGTATTTTCCTTCATATTCTGCATAAACTAATGACAATTCTTCACTTTTATTCCCACTCTGCTCAGAGACACAGAAGATTTAGACATAAAAACCCACAAAGCAATCCTGTTTTTCTACTGATGCTACCAGCAGCGACAGCTTCTTACTGTATTCACTTTTCTATGCCGGTTTTTAACTTTTGTTGCGGCAGTTTGCAACAAATTCTGATTTATCTCAGTCACTAAGGACTGGTGTTCACTTTCTCCCAACATCTTAAATTCAGTTGACCCAGTTTGAGGTTACAGCCTGACGAAAAGTAAGAAAAAAAAAAGAATTATCTGAATGTGATGAAAAGAGGGATACATATGTGACAGAAGAAGGGGCAGTGCAAGGGTGAAGAAGATCAGTGGAGAAACAATCAGATGGACAACAGGATGGGGGTGAAGAAGAGACGAAATGGAGAGAAAATTGACGGTGGACAGCACGGAGCATTAATTACCCGGAGAGGGGCTGGAGGTGAAACAGATGAAAGAAAAGAGAACTGGAGGAAGACAGTACTGTTACTGAAAGAGATACTCATTACTCTCCTTTTGCAAAGTGAGTAAAGTTCTGAGGACAGAAAAGAAAAAAGCAGATGAATTTTGTTTAATAAAAAAAGAAATCTCTCCTGCAGATTAAAAAATACACACATCTTTGTCAATATTCAAAATTTGAGCTGAATTAAAGACTCAGACAAAGGTAACTGATTACACTTATTCTTCTTTTAATTCTTCAATATTTAATTGAGACCTTATGGTTTGGAAAAACAAAGAAACAAAGCAATTACCTTTTTTTATTTTTTACTTTGAACACTCTTCTGTCTGTGAAATATTTCTTTGCAAACAGTTTTTGTTTTTGTTTACCATTTACATAGAATTTCAAAAGAAGACAAGTTTTTTTTCCATCGTTTCACATTTATATGAAGTTTGATTTATAAAAACAAGCTTGGGAAGCAAACACACAATGAATATTAGGAATGTGAACAAATGTTTAGTTTTTGTTTTTTTACAACTTCTACCACAGCTATGTTTTATCAACAGTACCATATTTTCTTCTTCTACTTCTCTGTATGTGGTGATGCACTGTTCCATTCTGGGTGCAAAATGTAAACAAATGTAAGAAGAAGAAGAAGACCCCTTCTGTTTATAAGTTAGATTAAAGGCGGTACTATGACATTATCATCTTTTAAAAGTTTGTAGTTTGGCTGTCGTCAGCAAAACACAACTGTTTATAGACAGACGGATGAAATAATAGGAAATTTAATTATGTCTTTTTCAAAGAAATAAGATCTGTCAGGTAGTAATATTACAATAAAATAAAAAGTTATACTGTATTTATGACAAAATAAAAGATTAAGCATGCACACACCTTATTCTTAGTTTGTGTGGTAAAAAAAATTCTTGAAATCAGGGTATTGAATAAATGTCCAAATGGCTCACCATAGTTTGTATTAAAGCACACATTTTATAACATTCCTGCTTGTCATACAGGCAAGTGGAGTCATCTTCTGCTTCAGCAGTGGAGCATGACCAGGATGTTTTTCCACACAGCTGATTTGAATCAAACAGGCAGATCTTAAAGCTTCTCTGTGTTATTCTAAACCAAACACATGAAGTGATTACAAAATTGTCTTCCTCTGCCTCTTTTCATGGCTGTTAGTAAAAATTAGACGAATGAAATCTGCACCAGCTCCTAGACGGGATCAGTGATCACCTGATGTTTAGTTCAATGTGTTTTATTTCATTCCATCCTGGTCATCAGTGCAGACTGGTGTTGATCATCGTCCCCTTCATAAAGTCCACGTCGGTTTCTTTTTCCTTTCTTTTCTCCCAGCTTGACACCTCCTCAACTATCATCTTCCTCATCCTCCTACTTCTCTTACTTTGTCTCTCCATCTCTTCTCACACTATCAGCAGAGACATCCTGACAGACCAGCCTATCCACACCTCAGCAGATGTTTGCCAAAACAGCAACAGGTGTGGACCTCAGTGTGTCAGTCACGTGTTCACACACATACAGATTTAAACTCTAAAGAGCTAATAAAGTATTCATAAATGCCAAACCAAGACCCTGTGCAGACACTGTAGTCATGGATACCAGAGGACCTATGTGGAGCCCTGTACCATTTTTGTCTCACAGTGTGTAGTGTTTGTTTGTGTGTTTGCATGCGTGTGTGTGGCTGAAGATGCACACAACTTCAGCTGATACGATGCAGACTGCTGAGCCTGAAAATTCACTTATAATCTACCTAATGTTGACTGTTACTGTATCACACACACAAAAACACCACTCTATTTGACAGTTTGTTGTGTCAGTGATGTTTGTAATACAGAGCAGTTCTCTTCAAATGCCTGGGAATTGTTTTAAAAGATGAGACTACATCACATCTCAAATTGTTGTTTTCTTGAAGAAAAAAGTTTGTTGTTGAGACATTAATGCAAATTAAAGGGGGAGAGGTGTGTGTAATATGCAAAATCAACTTTTTTGAGCTTTATATCATGTTATAATGTCATTCCCTCATCAAAAACATACCCAGAGTGTTGTTTTGTGTCATTCATGCATCCGTCCGTTTTCTTCCGCTTATCCGGGGTCGGGTCGCGGGGGCAGCAGCCTAAGCAGAGAGACCCAGACTTCCCTCTCCCCAGCCACTTGAGCCAGCTCATCCGGGGGAATCCCAAGGCGTATTCATGCATGTTTGAGAATTTTTTGAATTTCCTGTGGTAGCCATGTTGTGCTGCCTAAGTGCTTGCTGATACAAAGCACCACCTATTTGTACAATACACTTCCTTGGAGTGTCTGAAATAGTGGGAGGCTCTTAAAGAGACACAGGCCAATTTCAATGTGTTTAGACAGCATTTTTATAACAACTGAAGGTAACATATTTACTTAATTGTGGTCTAAAATTGAACTAAGTGCTGGAAAAAAACAGAACATCCCCTTTTCAAGATTTATTTTACAGTTAAGAGTTTTGATGAGAAACAGTTTCATTAACTGAAGCTTGATTCTTGTCAAAGTCACGTAACTTTTTCTCACAAATTGCAGTATTTTGGACAGCTTTCAGGTTGGATTGTCTAAAAAAAATGGAGCAATATGATGAAATAGAAAATTTCAGCTCTTGTCCATTGGTGCTTACTGCAGCCAGTATCAGAAAATTTAATAAAAACACTTAAAACATAGATTTGGCTGAGTTAGAGTTTTGTGTTCGTCTAGACAAGGTCCTGTTTCAGCAGAGAAAGATTTACAGAAACACAAAGCAGATTATCAGTGTGTTGGTCTGTTTTTTTTTTTTTTGCTTTTAAACTTTGCACTCATGTATCTCTCACCTAACAGGAGACAGATTGAAATCAATGTTTGTCCAACACAGTTTGTTTGGATGAAAATGAGAGCATAGCTCATTGTGTCTACTTTTAAATGGCTCTAAAGAGTGTGCGTTAACAACATCTTGTGTATGAGTTATTGATCCAGGGAGATTGAATCAGATGAAGCAGTTGCAAAGAACGACATGAGAGAGGCTGCTCTGTTGGGTTCTTTGTATAGACTCTTGTCTTCTGCAAAGACGATTCAAAATGTCAAACAAACAGCAAACTGAGAGGTTTTTATCCTGACTCCCGTTCAGAAAGGTGAATGTACTACAGTATGAATGTGGCTATTCTCTTCCCATCACTGTGATCCTGAAGCTTCTGCGTCGGTTTAATCAGCATTGGATCAGAAGTTTCTCTATGGTTTCCTCTGGTCATAGCTGCTCAAGTTAACCTACTGATGAAATATGTGCATGAAAGTAAAATGAAAAAAAAAGTAATTCAGAATATTTCCCTTTGAAGCTACATGTTGAGGTTTTTAAATAATTTCTCTTCTTGTGCTTTTCTTGAAGTTTTCCCGCTGCAGTAAATCTCAGCACCTATGTTGAGCTTTGGTAGAACAGATTACATCTGTGTTCATTCAGCCGGCGCTTGGTGTGCAGGCGGCTTATAATCCCTAAATTGTGAGACACGCTTTGTAATTTCAAGGTTTTACTCGTGTTCTGTGTTTGATGTGAAACCCTTGTCTGTTTCTTGCTGCAGTCCGTTTTTATTCCTCTCTGTAAAAGCAGGTGACAGAAAAGTCACTTTTGTAAATGGATGAAATATGATCAGATTTATCACTTTTATCCACTTTTTTCTGAGCAAACAGCTCCCATGAGGTTACATTAAACATGCATGATGAGAAAAGTGATGGCAGCAGATGAGTGTTCCTGATTCTTCATATTGAACATATAAAGGGTTAATTATTTTAATCTGTTTTCTTTAGATTTTGGTATTTATGTTGTGATTTCTCCCAGATAAAACATAAAGGAACATATGTCTGTGCATAATCCAATGAAAAGTCATGAACAGCTGTGTTATGTGTATTTCCGTGCCAACAATTAATTTTTGATTTCTGACTAAAAATGAAAATAAAAAAATGTTCACTTTTATGGACTTCACACAAGGTTAGTTTTTACTCTACTGGAAATCTCCTATTTTCCAAAGGACTATAATTTTATTTTTCTAAATCCAAGTAACCCCTTCAAAAAAAAAGGTTTAGTCAAAATGTGAAAACATAATTATATGTCAACGGCAAAACATTCAATTCAAATAAATCTATTTTATAAAGTCTAAAAGTAACTCTTTCACTTTAATTAACACAGACGAAACAATTTCTCTTGGGTTCTCTTATTAGTAAATGAGATTGAGATCAGTTTTTAAACTATTAAAAGAGTAAATGTAAACTGATTATTGTAGTTTTGGTGGCACTTTGAAAATTAAGTTGGAAAAATAAAGTTCTGCTCATGTTTAATGAAGAAGGAAGCGAGCCACGTGTTTGTTAGGCCTGAAGGATACACACTAAAGCACTAAGGTAAATGCCCTTGGCTTAAAGCTGAGAGCAAACCAAGATTAAAGTGCATTCCGCTGACAGACGTGGATATTTTTTTATTGTGGAAGTCTGCATCCTGCGTTTTTATGACCAGTGATTTAGGAATGGTGCACCCAGATTTAAGAACATAGGATGAAATACTAAACAAGAGGAAATAAAGAAGAAGAAAAAAGCTGCAAAACATCAGAAAACCTTACACCTATGACCCCCCTCAAAAATACCAGTCCTACTGATAACTGGGAAACCAGGGGGCCACATCTGGAATACCGATGTTGCGTACATCACCGGGAAAAGCTCTTAAGAGAACAGTCAAGGGTCACCATGGCGATATAAATCACACCTGGCAACTGGGAGACAGTCGCCTTGACAACAAGTAAGTACAAAACTGTGAATAAATCACTTAAAACCATTTCAAATTCAATTTAAAATTGTAAAAATAGTTGAAAAGCACACAGAACAAAACAATGCATGGCAGACTGAGTAAATAAGCATTTTACATTGTTTCTTAGGAGGAACTACTTTGTGGGGTGAATGAATTATGTTTTGCCCTTATGGACCGGCTACACCTGCAGTTCCCAAAATTAGGCCCCAAAACTTCAGTTAAAATAGAACTATTACACAAGTAAAATGTCTTTTATTTGACAAATTTTACGTTTAGAAGCCATGTGTGAACAGATGAATTGTGGTCAAACAGCTCTATTTCACTTTATTCTATTCAAAATAAAATATCGTTGAAATTTTTTTTTAGCTCTAACTTTGCACCTCTGTCGTGTTGCCCTTTGTAGAGAAGAGACTTTTTATGATAACTCTTCGATACAAATCATACTTGTTCATTTTTTGTAATTACAGTCATGACCTTTACCATTTATGACAGTAACTGAGGTCTTTACAGTCTGAGTTGCAGCTTTTTGTTCTCTGGCAGTTTCTCTGAGCACTGAGCTGACTGACTTTGAGGTGAACTTGGGACAAACACTCGTGATTGACAACTGTCTTAAATGCTTTGACAAGCGAAAAATATTTCTCACTGTAAAATGATGGACATCAAATTGAAAGAGAGAGTTTTTTTCCTCCCCATTACTGTATTTAATCCTCCTCCTGCTCTCAGTTTCCATCACAACTAAGATACAAACAAAATCTAAATTGACTTCAAACTTAACTCTATTCTTTTTTTTCTCATAAAGTTTCCACCTACCCTGCTGTCGGAGCTGGGGATCATGGCGTCAGTCATCCAAGTGCCAAAGCGGGACCCCGAAGCTCTCACGGTAATTGGGTTGCTCACAGAAGTCAGGCGACCACAACCTATTAACAGATCCCAAGAAATGGAATTTATAAATTATGCATAAACAAGAAAAGAATAATGGAGATGAAGCTTCGATGTAAGAGGGAGTAATGTTTGTAGTTTATGTATTTATGAGGAGCCTTATCCACCAGACATAACTACCAACAGTGTGTAAAATGCAAAACAGAAAACAATTAATACCTTATAAATGAACTCAATTTGAAGAAATATAGTTTAATACTTTACCTGAATAATACATACTTTTATTTGTTTTTAAATCTTTCAATGGCCTTGCCCCACCCTACCTGTCTGCTCTACTGCATCCCTATAATCCCTCTTGCTCCCTCAGATCAGCTGATCAACTGCTCCTGAGGGTCCCTAAAACCAGACTTAAACTCAAGGGAGATCGATCTTTTGCTGCTGCAGCTCCTAAACTGTGGAACAAGCTACCCCTCCAACTCAGACAGTCCCCTTCACTGTCTATTTTTAAAACTCGTCTTAAAACCCACTTGTTTTCTTTGGCTTTTGACACAGTGTAAGGGGTTGTGTTGTCCATTTGTACTAGATTTTATTTTATTTTTTGTAGAAATGTTCTTGTTTTATTGTAGATTTTAAAGTAGGTTTTAGATATTTTATTGTTTTATTTCCTGTTTTTATTTCATCTTTTATTTCCTGCTTTTATTCATTTGTTTATTCTTTTTTTGTGGTGTTTTATTTTTGATTTTGTATGAGCTGTGTTGAAATCTTGATTCTGTACAGCACTTTGGTCTGCTGTGGTGCAAAAAGTGCTTTACAAATAAAGTTGGATTGGATTGGATTTGAAAAAGTGCAACTAGACAGCTGCTGTATTAGCAGTGAAATAACAAACTGCATGCAAAACAATTTCTTAATGACTTTAAAACATCACTCCCATTAAACATTTTTTGATGCTCTAAATACTAGAAAACACCCATTACTATTTTTTAATTAAGAATTTGAAATAAAAGTTAACAAACCTAAATCGAACTGCAAATTCTCTTACTGCAGTTGTCCAACATTTTCTCCACTGACCAAGTGGTTAAAATTGGATGTGGAATCTCAGGTCCATTTTGTTGATCAGATTCATGCTGACAAAATGGATAAATGCAAGCATTTTAGCTAACCATTTATTGCAATTTATGCATTTTTTTGCTATATACATTTTGCATAGGCGGTTATGAGGACAGTAAGTTTGCGATATATTGTGCAGCTGTAGTGTAATGGATAATTGTGAAAGATAAACCTTTGTTTACCTTAATCATTATCATAATCCAGTTGAAACAGAATGTCTTTCAGTGCATATGTGCTCCACATCATGTTATAACTGTCAAAAAAAAAAAAAGGTTGGATCTTAGTTTTAGAGTTCCTCATATTTTTCTATTTTCATGGGTCATACTCACCACTGAGATAACTATAAGGGTTTTTTGATCAATATTAATGATTTGCAAGTTGTCTGTATTTTTGGTGAAAACTATTTTCCTCAGTGTAAAACGGGTTGAGATTTTATTATCTGGAGTTAGAGTTTAAAATGAATTAATTATATTTTAACCAAATCTACCCAAAACAGGAATAAGAAAACAAATAAATCTGCCATATTGAAAAATAGATGATGGTATAATTTTGTGTAACAAAACAGTGGAGTACAGTAACATTAAGGACCTATCACCCAGAACCCAGGAGGTGACTTGGGTTTGTCATCCACATGCTGCTGGTGTGTTTGCCCTTTCAGATCCCATGAGTGCTTAGGAAACTTTTCAAAGACCAGTTGAAGGATAGAAAATGCATATTCAGAACTAACAGCACAACTGTTGACTATAACACCCACTGGCACCAGTGTCTCCAAGGTATTAGAAAGAGAAGGCAGCCACAGACATTCAATATGACACATGAGAATATAAATTAGGGCAGGGAGATGGCATAGTGGGACAGTTGTACCGATAGCAAAACACCCTGAGACCCAGCCTATCTCAAGGACACATTGCTTTGCAAGTAAACATGTCTACACGCACAGAATAAACAGGGGGCTGGGATAAATATTGCCTCATGCAATTACAAAGAATTATTTAGGAGAATACAGCAGAAAATATGTATTAAAGTTCCCTTATTTTGATTTTTATAGCTAATTTTATCTAAACAGATTATCTGCAATGTGTCTGCAATGTTGCATGTTATTTGGCTGGATAATAACTTAAATATGGTTTTCTTTCTTTTGTGTGAATGGTTTAACTTTTATGAGCTACTTGCCTACAGGGAGTCTACATGTGTCTTTGTCAACATAGAAAGTAGAGGCAAGAGATATAAAATGCTAGATCAAATATTTCTTCATCCATAGCTTGTAAAGAAGGGGGTGACTTGTCTGCAAACACTTGTCAAGTGGTAGAATTTAGTTGATCGCATTCCAACCATTTATTTTGATTTACTGAATTTGATACAGCCTATCATCTAATATCGCCTGGTCACTCATCACCTTCTTGCTGGTCACGGAGAATTGTTGCCAGTTTTGTGTGGGACATTTTATGTCTGTGTTAGCGATAGATCCACGAGGAATATGGGGATGTGACCTCTATCAAGATTTGAAACAGTGCCAAGGAATAAAGTCCCTCTTAAAAGAAAAATCTGTCAATAGAGGAATGAATACATTCAGCTTTTATGAGTATTTCTAGAAACACTTGCATAAGCTGAAATATGTATGCAAACAGGGACCACAGACTGAGCAAGAGGCATTTATAAGGAGGGCACTTGTCATTTTAAAATGCAGAGAATGTGGGACATGTCTAATTACAGCAGAATACTTGTCAAGTCTCCACTCACACATCCACACAGCCATACACTCACAGTGTCCCTTTGGACTGCCCTCCAATCATGTTAGAAACAAAGCCATCATCATGCTGGCAGCACTAAGATTGGATCGGGAGAAAGGGATAAGTAAGAAAAAGGGGTCATTTTATGGATCAATATGTGGGGTGGGAAAAACAAAAGGTTAAAAAGGGAGACAGGAAAGGACAGATCGTATACAGATTAGTAAGAAAATTGAGAAAGTAGTGAGAAGTTAAAGTTTTAAATAAATAAGCTTCAAAAGTAGCTGGTTGTGACCATATTTCTCACGAGAAACAGACAACATAATGGCAACAATTAGACAATGATCGATATATACATAGATATATATATATACAAATACTGAAGGAGATGAACGGAGAGCATATGTTCCAATTTTTAACTCAGCATTTGTGGGGAGTTTGGCCAACAAGACTAACCAACGTAAACCAGAGAATACCTCCCACCCCCTAAAATAAAAAGTGATAGAATAGAACTATGCATAGAATAACAAAATACAAAATCATAGAAAGCAGAACAGACACATTAATAAAACACAAAAACAATAACACGGTATCCACAGACCATGAAACAAACTACATTTCATGCAATTTAGTGGAGAACTGGAGCACAGTCAAAAATAAATAAGAAAACATAAAAACAAAAAAATAAATAAATAAAATATAAATACATTTTGTTTTTAGTAAATGTGCTTTGTGGTAATATTTAGAGCTGTAACTTGAATTCAACTGATATACATTTAAAACATTTCAGTTTGTCTGTTCGAGTATGTGTGTGTGTGCGAGTGTGTGTGTGTAAGTGAAAAAAGCTCAGCAAAGCAGATGGATACAGCAGCTGTACTGCCAAGGCTATTTCATGACTCGATACCCAACAATAAATCCCTGCTAAATGCAAAAATGAACACCTTCAAACTGTTCCAAAGAGGCTCTCACTCACTTCCTGGTATTATTTTACAATAGTAAACATTTTTGAGGCATATCATATCCATCAGCTTCTTATTGATTCTGTCTGACTGCAGGAGCAACTTTTAAAAGCTGTTACATTCTGAATCCATTTATCTAAGAACTGCTGGGTAAAATGATCAACATGTGTTTTATAACAATTCTGCATAGTCTGCACAAGCATTACTGCAATGTTTTCCACCCTTACTTTCATAGTTCGAAACAGATTCCTCTCATTATTCAGAAGCCTGGATGACAGAAGAGAGGAGCTAGTCAACATGTTCACACGCTCAGTTGAGTTGCCTTCTGATATTATGGTGCAGGCCTAATAAATGGCAAAGCAGTTCAGTCTTTTGCTATCATTCCTGCACCATGATGTCAAAAGACTGAACTGTGTTGCCATCATTTTTTACTTCTGTTTAGCTTCTCCATCTACAACTCCAATGTCAACAAAGTTGGAACATTGTGTAAAACAAATAAAAACAGAATGCGATTGTTAAATGATTTCCAACCTGTATTAAATTAAATAAACTACAAAGTCAAGATAATTAATCTTCAAACAAATGAACATTTTTTTTTTCAGTTTTTTTGCCAATAATTCGTCATTTTGAATTTGATGCCTGGAACATGTTCTAAAAAAGCTGAGACACAGGCATGTTTTCCTCTGTACTACATCACCTCTCCTTTTAACAACACAAAATAAGTTTTTGGAAACTGAGGACAATTGTTGAAGCGTTATAAGAGGAATTCTTTTCCAGTTTTGCTTAATAAAAAACTTCACTTTATCAACAGTCTGTGGTCTCCGTTGTTGTATTTTGTGCTTCATAGTGTACCACACATTTTCAACAGGGGACAGGTATGGACTGCAGGCAGGCTAGTTCTATACTACAAAGCCATGCTGTTGTAACCTGTGCAGAATCTCCCTGGAAAAGATGTTGCTTGGATTGCAATATATGTTGGTCCAAAACATGTATGCATTATTGGTGCTTTCACAGATGTGCAAGTTACCCATGCCTTGGGCACTAACACACCATCAGAGATGCTAGCTTTTGAACTTTGGGCTGATAACAATCCAGACAGTCCTTATCCTCTTCAGCCCAGAGGACAAACTGTTCATGATTTCCAAAAATAGCTGGAAATGAGGACTTTGTGTCAGTTCATCTCGGATGAGCTTTAGGCCCAGAGAAGTCAATGGCCTGGTGAACCTCACCCCATCCTTGCTTGTGAACAACTGAGCCTTTCAGGGATGCTCCTTTTATACCCAATCATGGCACTCGCCTGATCCACTTAACCTGCTCACCTGTGGGATGTTCCAAACAGCTCAACTTTCATTGTTTTGTTGCCCCTGTCCCTGCTGTTTTGGAATGTGTTTCAGGCATCAAATTCAAAATAAGTGAATATTTGCAAATAACAATAAACTTAATCCATTTGAACATTAAATGTTTTGTCTTTGTAGAGTATTGTAAGATTATAGTCAAGCCAAATATTTTACCTCTAAGTGTGGCATGTAGGCTATGTCAGGTATCTGTACAAAGACAATGAACAGGCAGTACACTACACAATGTTTTTTATTACTATTTAAAAATATATACATATTAATTTGCTAAGAAAACAGAATGTTCTAAACTCAGAATTGACCAAATATATATTGAATCAAAAGAAAGTAAGTTTAATTTAAAATAGAGCCATAATTGAAAAAAAAAAAAAGTCAGCACATGCAGAGTTGCATATTGTTGGTGGAAACCGGCTACTCGGACCCCAAAAACAATTTAAAATGACAAATTATTTTTTAGTGTTATGATTGAATTTTAATTGTGCTTTTGGCTTGAATGTGGTGAGGTTACACGTGCTTTTAGGGACTGCCAAATAAATTAACAAATATAGTGCATTTGGACAAGCTGCAAATGATTGACCCCACACTGCTAAAAAAAATTAAAATAAAATAATATAATTAAAATTTAATTAAATAAATAAATAAAACAACATGAATTTAAATGCAATGTAACGTCAGCATATCTGTTCCCTTGTTTGTGGATTCTGTTTTTGAGTCAACAAGATGACCTATTAACAGCTGTTCACACACACACACACACACACCCACACTTTATGAATAATACATTATTTTGATTAACACAAAGTCCCTATTACATTTTAACCACATTCACAGCATCCCAGTGAGACCAGTGAGCAATACAGCAAATAAGCTCAAAGCAATTAAAATTATGGATGTACTATTATTATAGTGTTATGACAGAAACTGAACTGCTGACCTTTTTATGCTCATAACTTGTTTCTACTCAAATAAATCACATCTTCTAAACTTTTCTACAATCTGAGATAGGCTAGAGATGTTTTCCTGTAGGAGAACATTCTCCAGTTTAGCACTTTACAAATTAACCTTTTTGTTTTTATAAACAAATTTTATGTTTTAAGGTGTTTGGTAGTTAGATTGTTGCGTATGAAAAATGCAAAAACAAAGAAATTCAGTAAAACTCAACCATGTCCTCATAACTTTGGTAACCTTTAGCAAAATTGACTTTTCATCCCAAACACAGGCCAATCCCACCTTGAACTTGCTCTGCTGTTGAGTCATGTCGGCCTGTGGGGACAGAAGACCAACTCGACCCAGCCACAACCCTTCTCCTATCATCCCCGTCCTATTTCTCTTTATCACTTTGTCTCCTCTCAACATGTGTTATCAGTTACAACCCCCTTCTCATATCCCTTTGTACTGTCACTTCCCTCTCATTTTACACTTCCTACATTTCATTTAAAAATTAAATGGCATCCATCCACTTCATTGTATGCCAAAACACATAATTAGAAAACAAAATGAATGGTGGCAGTTAGATTCAAGAAGTTTGGGTCAGTAGCTTGTGGATTTTCCCACCATTAATTTATTCCCTCTTGCTTCATTTAACAATGTGTCACTTTGATTTTCCTTTTTTATTTTTTTTTAAGACCATTTATTCATGTTGCCTCTTAGACCTGTGAAACTAATTTATTTGGCACTATCTCAAGTGGAAGAAACTACTTTACTTTAAAAACTTTCTGACATGAGTTTATAACTGTAATTTTATATAGTATTTACTTATATATATTGATTTAGTAAGTACAGTCCTGGATAGTGCAAATATACAGTTGTATAACACTTCTGTCAAAGCTGAAGGTCTTGATTTGCAGATGCCAACATCAAAAGCAAAAAGAAAGCAATTCAATGTTACCAAACCACCCTCTCCACAACTTACTCCTCCAGATCACAGTAGAGGGACTATGACACGAGAGGATTAAAAAATGTTCTAATTAAACAAAAATGATTTGTGCACACAGCAGACGTTTTTGCTTGTCATAACAGTACAGTGGGAAATCCTAGAAAACAATGACAATAAATGGTCATGTAGAGTAGCAGAATTGTTCTGCCAGGTTACATGAGATAAACATTCATAAAATACCAAAGCATTTCTTTCTATGACCTGTCAAAATACTGACTGCACATATAGACTCAATGGCTCAATCGAAGATTTAGATGAAAGTAAGTGGTATTTAGGAACACCATGCATCCATCATTTTCTTTTGCTTAACCGAGGTTGGGTCATAGGGTCAGCAGCCTAGGCAGAAAGGCCCACCCACTTCCAAACCACTTGGGCCAGCTCCTCCTGGGAATCCGAAGACGTTCCCAGGCCATCCGAGAAACATTTCTCCACCGTGTCCTGGGTCTTCCTCTGGGTCTCTTCCTGGTGGGACTTGTCTGGAACACCTCACCAGAAAGGCATCCAGGAGGCATCCTAACCAGATGCCCGAGCCACCTCAACTGGTTCCTCTCGATGTGGAGGAGCAGCAGCTCTACACTGAGTCCCTCCCGGACAACCGAGCTTCTCACCTTATCTCTAAGGGAGAACTCAGACACCCAGCAGAGGAAACTCATTTTGGCCGCTTGTATCCACAGTCTTGTTCATTTGGTCACTACCCAGAGCTTGTGATCGTAGGTGGGGTTGGAATGTAGATCAACTGGTAAATCGAGAGCTTAGCTTTTTGGCTCATCTCTTGTATTACCATGATAGATTGGTACAGCGCCCACATCACTTCAGACGCAGCACCTATTGATCTCCAGCTCCATTTTTTTCTCAATAGTGGACAAGGCCCTGAGATAATTAAAATCCTCCACTTTGGCAGGACCACTTAACTCTCACCGGAAACAAACCCGAACTTATTACTGGCAATGTGGACCAAGCTCTGCCATTGGTTGTATAGGGACCTAACAGCCCATATCAAAGGACCTAATACCCCATACTCCGAGTAACCCCAGAGGGACACTGTCAAAAGTGTTTTCCAAGTCCACAAAATACATGTAGCCTTGTTGAGCAAACTCCCATGCACGCTCCAAGACCCTGCAGAGGGTTTAGAGTTGGTCCAGTGTTTCACGACCAGGACAAAATCCATACTGCTCTTCCTGAATTTGAGATTTGACTATTTGGCGGACCCTCCTCTCCATGACCCCTGAAGAGACTTTACCAGCGAGGCTTAGGAGTGTGATCCCCCTGTAGTTGGAACACACTCTGTGGTTCCCCTTTTTGAATAGGGGGGTCACCACCTAGGTCTGTCAATCCAGGGGAACTGTCCTAAATGTACATGCAATACTGCATTTTTGTGTCCCGGGTTCAATTCCCGGTTCCTGGTTCGGACCTGGGGTATTTCTGTGCAGAGTTTGAATATTCTCCTCATGCTTGTGTGGGTTTTCTCCAGGTACTCCGGTTTCCCCCACCCCAAAAACATGTACAATAGGTTGCCTTCAGACCCAGGCCTCCTTTGAAAAAGAGATCTGCGATCTCAATGGGATTTGCCTGGTTAAATAACGGTAAATAACCACACAACACCCCGCCACCAAGGAGCTTTTAAACACTGTGACCTCAGCACCAAATATTAGAGAGCCCGACTCAAGGTCTCCAGGTTTTGCTTCCTCACTGGAAGACATGGTGGGCTTGAGGAGGTCTGGTTCCAGAGTCAGAGTTGTGTGTCAAGGTGAGTCCAGCTATTTCTAGTCGGAACCTCTCAACATCACACAGTAGCTCAGGTTTCTTCCCCACCAGGAGGTGATATTCCAACCTTACAGTATAAAGCCAAGGATCAGACTGCCAAGGTCCTCACCTCCAACCACTACTCATTTAGCAACAAATGTACGAATTATTGATTAAATCCAACATATTACTGTAAGATTGGTGTCCTGCCTGTCTCCTTGCTGACTGCTGCAGCTGCAGCTGCAGCTGATTTGCTTGATTGGCTGA
>JARVJO010000111.1:14829771-14840733 GCA_031762555.1 Cynodonichthys magdalenae | reverse complement strand
CTTTTTGTACCATCTCAAACATTTTTTCTATCTCTTTACCTAAACAAAAAAATGTCGTATCGTCGGCAAATAAAACACATTTGAAAAGTCCTGATACATTTACTAAGTCATTTACATATAAATAATAAATAATTATAAATAAATAATAAAAGCAGTATAATACACAGTATAATATGATATGCCTCTGAAAACAAATTTTAACTACCATAGTGGAAAAAAATGCACATTTAGAAGCTGTGTGCACAAAACCATCTTGTGATTTTGACAAATTGGTTGCACAAAAGACAAGTGTCTGCTGTAAGATTGCAACATAAAAAGTGCCTTTATTTTTCATTTTCTTGCAATTTTGATTTGCCAGCTAGTCTCCAATGAGGGGTTTGGTCGGTGCTGTGGTAGGCTGTGGGTTTGAACCCAGGTTGAGTCAGGAAGGGCATCAGGCATAAAATAATTTCCAAATCTTTTGTGAGCAACCCCAGCAGATAGGAGTGGAGAAATTGAAAATAAAAAAAAATAGTCCATTTGCAGCATGTAAAATACTATCTTAAACAAGCAAAAGCAGAGCTGACTGGAGGTTGTGGTGAGCCCATGATGACAGCAGAAATATAACAACACCTGACTCTGTGCTACAAGCACGCCTTCAGATTGGGCTTCAGTGGAACGTCAGCAGCCTGCTGTCTTCTGCATTGACCTAACAAAGGACAAAATCCTGGAACAGGCCAACTAGAAGGAAATATCTTCAAGGTTATTTGTTGATTCTGTAGCTGTACTACAATGTCATGGACTTTAAAAAAATGTAACATTTGGTGGTGACGTTGATTTTTGAGGTTTTCATAACAGGAAGTTTTTGATCGATCTGTTTTTTTTGTTTTTTTGCCTGTTTAAATCATTTCAGTTTGTGGATGTAAAGAAGAGCACTGCATTCATCAAAGAAAAAAGTCTCCTGATCTCTTAATTAGTAATTGTGAGATAAAATGTCATAATTACTAGAAAAGATGTCATAATTACAGGTTCTTGATCTCGTAATTGTGAGAAATGGAAATGAGAGTCATTGCTGACCTATAGGAAAAAATGGACAATGAGTTTACTTAATGTGAATGGCATTAATATTAGTATGTGAACATTGCACAGGTATCTTAAGCCTGAGAGTGGAACATAAACTCATAACAATAGTTCCTTTTTTTACATCTGGTACCTGCTCAAAATCCCAGATCCTCAAGGAGTACTCCTTTTCACTTCTTTTATTGTAATTATAACATCTTAACCCAAAATTATGAGTTTCGGACTGTGTAATTACGAGATAAGAAGTGTATATATATAATGTTGAATGCAATGCTTGTTTCTAATGATGCAGTAGCACTGACAAAATTATGTTTGTTTGGTGCATTGTTAATTTAAAAGGCAAAGTTAAAAACGCATTATGAACTAATTCTAAATGACATGCATTAATTAGATGACATCACAAACATTTCCAGGCAGAGGTTAATACCATGCACCACGTTATAATCTGAGGAAGGCTTAAAGGCATTAAAAACTGGAGACAGCCCAAACCTATTGTAAACAAATTGTTGGAACATTTGGAAACCACAGTTTTGTTAGCAGTTTTGTTGATTCTAACCTGATGAATTAATTTTTTTATGATTTGCAGCTTTGGAGCCACAATGTATAAAGTGGGATTGTCATCTAAATGGTAATATTTGTGCTACAGTCTTTTAGTTTAACCAAATAGAGACTTTGTGTAGTTCCTGTTGTTAAGTACTCAGTCTGTGTATCATCATTGTTTTTTGTAAAAATGAAAAAATCCATATATGATGATAAGTTATCATAAAATTCAACAATGCATATCTCTACTTGACAAACTAAATAATCCCCAAAAAGAGACACCAGAAATCAAAACGACCTCATTCAAATTGAGTCCCCATTTCTGTCTTTTGCCTTGAAATGCAAAATCAGATCAGTCTTTGCAAGTAATTTTGTTTGATGATACAAGGCTTTCCTACCCAATGGTTTAGTTTCATTGGCAGTTCACGCCAAAAATAGCAGACATTAAAGCATCGGTTTTGTGGCTAATTTCCATTTTTAGATCATCCAGCTCTCATTAGTCAGACTCACAGACTCTCATTCTTCAATAATAATCCTCTTCCAGCCCCCTGTTGTT
Organism: Cynodonichthys magdalenae; assembly: GCA_031762555.1. NCBI lineage: Eukaryota > Metazoa > Chordata > Actinopteri > Cyprinodontiformes > Rivulidae > Cynodonichthys > Cynodonichthys magdalenae. The sequence goes on along the minus strand of JARVJO010000111.1, from coordinate 14,838,578 downwards.
TTGTTTGCACAGATGCCAGCCAGTGACACCATGGTAAAAAGCAGCGTGACTAAAAGGATTAGCATTCCTAAATTAAGAAGTGAAATATGCTTAGATTTCTATCAATGATGGTATCTGGGGGAGTCAATGATAACTTTTCTGAGGGAAATTTAAATCCCCAGAAATCTGAAAGCTGAAATTCCTTTATAGACGCTCGTTGGTTTTTGTGTGTCAAAATATGTCAATTGCTTTAATATTCTGTGTATTTGAGCCTCTCTCCAGGCACATGTATCATGGCCGCTTGAAGCCTTAATGTGTGCAGAGATGCAGCAGTTTCACTGGCACCCTCACAACAAAGCTCCGTGGCACTTTTACACCATGGACATGCAGCTAGGGAAATTGACAGCTTCAAGGCTAATTTTGTCTCCTTGGTGAAAGATGCACACAGATCTGAGTGCAAGCAGGAAACTTCAGCTTGGCATGCGTGAAATCAATGTTTTCACACCAAAGGTTACATATTCCCTGCAGCGACAGTATTACTTTGTGTTTGTGTCTGAGATCCTGACATTGTGCTTATTCCGTTTGTGTATGTAGTATACTGTATGTGTGTGTGTTTCCTTTATTGTTTCTACCTGGAGGCCCTTGGTTGTTAGAGTGCGAGGATTTTCCACATAAGTGTGTAAACGTCCATCCACTCGTCTCAGCAGGGGCTCAGAGTCTCGAACGTACTGCAGGTCTCTAGATGTCCTCAGGTCCACCACCTCCAGGGACTGACTCACATTCTGAACCTGACACACACCGAACAGCCACATGACGTGAGTTAAGATAAGTAGAACTGCAGTCTGACCTTTGCATGAACCTGATGTTTTATGGGTTTAAAAAGATTGTTTGGAACATTTCTTTTTCTGGGTGGAATGAATCACACAACTCCAATGATGTTTGAAATTGGTGAAAGAGTTTGAATTAATTGTGGATTTTCTGTAATCCACACGGGTCAAAACTATACATACACACTCTAGCTTTTACACAAACCCTTCCAATAATTGGTTAAGTGTACCATGATGCACCACAAACACAAGCTTTTGGTATCTATCAACAAACTTGACATAGTTTTTGCTGCATAATTGATCATATTTCTTAGCAGAATTGGTAGAAAATCTTTTTTTTTAATGGCACAGACAAGGCTTTAAAGCATAGACAACAAATCTTCAGTTGTGTCTTAATGTCAGCCTCATTGCTTTATCCATTCAAAAACAAGTTCTAATGTGGGTTTTGGACCACTGACGTGATCTTTAAGGATTCTGAGGTAGACCTCTTTCATTTTTCCATATCTTTAAGAAATGTACCGGTACCACAGCATGATACCACCACCACCATGCCTGACTGCAATGACACTTCTCACCATTGTGGCCAAATAGTTTAGTCTTTGTAACTTCAGACTGTAAAAGAAAGAATTTTTTTCATTTTTAATGTGGGCAGCTTGGATTCTTTTCCTTTTTTCTCTCAGTCAAAGCTGATGTAAAAATCGCCTTAATGCAGTAATATTGATGTTTCAGCAGTTTCCAGTTTTATGACAGGGCCTTGGTGGTTCTTCTACATCTTAACTAATTTCCTTTCATCTGAGGATGATGGATACATATCGATCAGTCCAATAGTTGTTGTTTGTTTGAGAAAAGAAACTCAGCTGCAGTCAATCATGATCACAAACAAGAAAACAATAGATCTGGTCAAGTTAAAAGACACTCTACAACCTAAAGCAGTGCTTATTTGAAGAAATGGTGAATGTTTGTGTATTTGATTCTGTGTGTGTAAATTGGATCCTGTGTTGCTTGGAAAAAAAACACAATAAATATTCAAACTTGTGCACTTGTTTTTAAAACTTATTGACTTATTGATTAAACTTGATGATGTTGTGTATTCATTCCACCTTAATAAAAGAACAGCTCAAATGAATCATTTCAAGCCCGAATGTATGAATACAATGCATGCATTCAATCTAAAATACTCTAGTTTGATTGAGTCATAATTATGTTGATTAGCTGCAACGGCCATCTTGAATCCAGTTGAATTTTAAGGTTTATCGGTTGTATATATTTTTAAAAAAATTGTATTTTGGTTCATAGTATATTTTTCTAACAGATAGACAGACTAACAAAAACACACAGAGCAATAATGATAACTTTGAAGGTGAGGAACAATAACTTAAGATCTATGTAAAAGTATGGATTTTGTTTCCGTCAACTCTTCTCATCGTGTTTCTCAGGAATAGGATAACAAATAATATTTCTTTCTGTTGAAGAAGAAGTATCATGTTAGGTTCATTAAAACAAGGGTTCCTCAATGCATGTTTTTCTTTAAACACAGCAAACACTCCCACATCGCTGCTCGTTAACAGTCTGGAGACACTAACAGATGCATCAAATTTGTTTGGATACTAAAATGAAAAAAAAAAAAAAGTGTGAAAAAAATACTATTATAAAATGACCCAGATAGTGAGTTGTGAATCCAGAAGTGATGCAGAAACAAACAAACAAACCCACCCACACATCTCCCGCTGTAAATGAAGCTGCAGAGGCCAGAGAAGAACAGACAAATCACCAAACACACACACACACACACACACACTTCATTGCCACTCACAGTAGGAGCTGGGTGTCACTTCCAAACACATGCTGAGCTAATTAAGATTCATAAACACACAAGCATCCCAACAGGAACAGAGCTGAGAGGAAGGAGAAAGAATAATTTCTGATTGTGTTCATCTTCCACTTCCTCTCATTTATTTGTGTAAAAAAAATATAAGACATAAGCTGCAAATGGAGAAAAAAAAGTGAGAACCATTGTGATAAGCAGTGGTGTGCTGTTGCTTCAGGCAGGATACAGTGAGCCTGTATCCTGATGTGTGACCCCTTATATTGGTGCATGCTTTGAGGAAATGTTTGCTGGTCTCCTGGTGTTCAATAATTCACCAGTTTCAGTCACAAATCATTTTTATGTCTCTTTTGGGATACAGACATGGAGTGAGATGTGCTTACTCAGCCAGATGTGCATACACACAAACACACACATGCACAGAAGAACATAGGATCATAAAGTGAGCCTCATCCTGCGGTGTTCAAACAGATCTTTGTGTCTCACTCATAAATCAGGGTTTACACTGAGTGGAAACATCTTCTCAGCATGCTGAGTGACTGTCAGTCTGTGGAGGATGTAGCTACTGAGGGACCAGGGATGCATCTGTCAGCGAAGCTTGCCTCTCTGAGTGTGTGTGTCAGTGTGTTCGGTTCATGTTTGTATCTGCAAGTGTCTAAACAAAGAGACTGTCCAGTTAATATTTTATTCCAGTCTGCTGCATCTGTCTCTAAACCCTCACCGCATCACAATGCTGACCACTGGATCAAACCGTGATGAACTCAAGAATCACTCAACCACAAAAACACACACACATATACACACACACCTGTTCCGTCAGTAGGCGAAGCTGTCGATTCCGAGGATCTCGTTTGCATAGGTTTCGTGCAGGTGCAACGACTGTGCACACACACCTGCCGTCAGGATCCGAGGCCGTGCTGTACACCTGCCAGCCTTCCTCTGAGCCCGGGTACAAACCCTGCACACACACACACACACACACAGGGCTCAGTGTTAATGAAGTCACTGCAGGAAGATATCAGACTGAGCAGAGCAAAACAAGCAGAGCTCAAAATAAAATCACACATTTTTTTTTTCCATTTCAGTAGCTCACATTTCTGGGCAAACAATAGTTGTTATTCAGTCCAACCCATGTTTTTGATTACATTTCAGCTTTTTTCAGTGGCCCCAATTTATGAAATTGATTTTGCACTTGTAGCATCTGCTCCTCATATTGTCTTACAGTGTTAATAATTAAAGATAACAACAGGTGATTGAAATGAATATAGTTGGGCAAAAACACATAGCATTTTCTGAACACTATGTTTGAAACTCTAATTTAGTTTGTGGTTTAGATTTGAAGCATAAGAAGAAAACAAACGGAAGAAATTTATAGGGGTTTTGTTTACTCACTGATTTTTAAAAGCACCACACATTCTGTAGATTTTCCTTAGGTGAGTGATGATACATTTCTGTAAACTATTGTGATTATTTTGGTGATTAAAATGATGATTTTATAAAGATAAGGTCACTCAGAGCAGGATGTACATATACGTAGAGACATGCCTGAAAACAATTACAACACAAACATTTGAACATTAGAACTTAGTTTTCTGTTGTCACTGGTTTCTGGTCTCGTGATAGGGAGAACCAGTTTATATAGGGAGTGGCCAGAACCTGAAGATGATGTATTTAGCAGATGAAACTTCCTGCCTGGGAAGAGTCCAGGGCTGATTAAATGGCTGAGGCTAGTTAGCATAGCGGCTGGGTATTTGTATGGCTTCAGTTCTTACATTAACATTCAGGTAGTAATTCTGTGTTTGTTCCTTGTTCTCGACACACACCAAAGTGTATAAACACGCTATATGTTTCAAAACTTTAACTATAAATTGTGTGTGTGGTGGGGGTAGTCTGTATTTTCCAGGCACATAGTTCAATTCTATACCACAATCAAGTATCTGTTACCTTCAGTTATTATGAAAATGCTGTTTATATCAAAAATAAATTTGACTTTGCATCACAGCCTAATCTAATCTAAACACCTTGAAATTAACATATATCTCTTTAAAAACCTCCTAAAATTTCAGACACTCCCACTTCAGCACACCTTTACAACAATGCTTCTGGGGAGGGGTGCTCTGTGGGGTGTGAGCTCAGTCTGCAGCTGAGGTCCAGGGAGGAGCTTTGTACAAATAGGCGGTGCTTTGTACCAACAAGTGTTTATGCAGCTCCGCATGGCTACTACAGGAAATTAAAGAATTTCTCAAACATGCATGAATGAGTCAAAACAACACTGGGTATGACATTATTACATGATATGAAGCTCCAAAAATTTCATTTTGCATAATACCCCACTTTAACATATTTTAATTTGAAGTAATGCTGAATTAGCTGGAACTGAAATATGAGAAGTCCAAATGCTCCTTTTATTATTGCCTGACGCCCCGAAAGGCATGTGATACTGTAACTGCCTGTGTATGCTTGTCTGTGTGTATTCACTTGTGTGTTGATCTGTAAGCCTGTTAGCAAAATATCACGTTCAATTCTTAGAAAGTAATCACTGTATGTACACAGTTAAATAACTTTAGGAGTCACTCTGATTCAAGATGGCTGCCACAGCTAATTGACCTTAACAAACACCATCCTGGCTATAACTCTTCTTGAGCAATGATTTAATTAGCAGCTAAGACTCTTTTTCAAAGCTTACTTTGAGGGATAACAGAATGCACAAGATTTTTGTTGAAATTTTCAACCACAAAGCAGCGGGTGATGTGTATGAGAAATGTTGCTGTGAACAACAAGAGCAATCATCAAAATGTAAAATCTAATTTATTTAACCTTTACACTATTGTCAAATTGAATCTTACATTTATTACTCCACAGATGCTGCATGGTCTCTCATCCAATCTTTTTATTTCTTTCGTTTTTGGATCTTTTATAGGACTTCATCAGGCTTTGCTCAGACGACAGCAAACAATTCATCTGAAGCGGCACCATAAACCATCGCTGTGGAGAACACATGAAAACATGATCTTTTTGTGGTGACATTTCACTGGAGTCTCACTTTGACCTACTTACTGATAACATTTTAGAACAATGAAGCGGAGCCGTGGAGCTCAATGAGACGCTCACCAACCTGTCAGGTGGCGGCGAAGCTGCTCTACAAACCTAAAAAGACGAGAATAACGACTGAGGAGGGAGCTGGGAGGATGAAGATGTGTGATGGACATGAAGAGCAGAATGTGAAAAGCCTGCAGGGGAACATCTGAATGAACAGTCATTTGGGTTTGGTGTGGTGACAAAAACAGCCATTTTCAATGAGGTTAGCAGAGAGAGGATGATCCATAAGCCTTGAAACGTAAATGGGATGACATTATAAACATTAGTGGAGGATGTAAAACAATATATGACCTATTTTACACAACAAGGGAAACATCAGTGCAAATCCAAGAACTGATTAGAAAACATTTTTTCAGCCTATCATGCATTAATGTCTTTTGCTTCATGCAACAGAATGAGTTTACAGAAACACAACAGCTTACAATTTCTGTCAATAAACTGTGAATAAACATGGCTCTGAAGCAGCACAACTTCCCCTCTAACATCTCCATCTGTCCTCATCCTGTGTGTTTGTGTGTGGGCGTCTGCTTGCATGAGACCGCTTGTACTTTGCTGAACTTGCAAAGTACCAATACATATCAGACGAGGAGTTCTTCTGGAGCCAAATCGTGCCCCAGCACATAAACACACACACAATTGTACATTCATCTCTTTCAGAGAACATTTATTTGGTCCACACTCAACTTGAAGCCAAAATTCAGAATTTGTCCTCACCTCAATGCAGAAGTGTGTAGAAAGAAGTGCCAGACTATGACCACACAGACACACAACAAATGGTACATGCACATGTGCAGGTTTAATCCTAGATGTTCCTGTGTGCAGTGGACCAGCAGCTTCGTGTCCAGGGTTGCCAGGGTGTTGCTAAGGCAACAAATCGCTGGCTGTCCCAAGGGTGAGTCAGTCCTCCCCAGGAGAAATATCACTCCAGTAAGTCTGAGACCGAGCAATCCTATTACCCATTTGTGCTGCGGTGGGATTTCTTCTACATTTGTGTGTGTGTTCAGCAATGTGTGTAATATTTATGAGTCATAGTAATAAAAAGGTGTGCTATTAATTTATTTCCCCATTAACACACATTTTATTCTCTACCCTGTAGTGATTTTATTTTCTCTAAGTCTATTCTATGGCTTTTATGTAACTCATAAGATGTTATGAGGTACAGACAGATTGATGTGCATGTAAAATAATATTTGAGTTGATTGATATATGGATTTGTAAATGAATTACCATTTCAATATTTGTCCAATTGAAAAGAAGACATTTTACTTATAAATAATAATCAGGAAGCTTATCTAACTTGCATTGAGTGGGGGTTAATGTGCTATACAGCAGAAAAAAATTATCCTTCATTAAAAACAATTGTAAAGCAGTTCAAAAACAAAAATGCTCAGTTTAAATGACTTTTGCACAAAATTTGTGTAAAACAGTTCCTCATACATTCTGTGTATAAAGATACATACACTGATGATGCGCTCATGTGTCCCCTCAGAGGAGATGACGGTTCCGTTGAGTCCGACCAGCGAAGGCAGAGTCTGGGACATCCAGTTGGTCACCATAGCCATGGTGCTGAGCACAGCACCGATCTTCAACATGGGAACTGTCATCTTGGCTGTCGCACACCTCTACACACAATTAAAAACTCTGCTGTGCTCTCATACACAGACCAAAGTCGTCCCTGAAATCAGCATGATGCTACAGGTAGGACACTGTTCACCGATCCTCTCACGGCTCAAGTCCAACACTGGAGCAAGTTAGAGGAGAAATCCTGACACAGAAGCCCCTCCGGATGCTTCCATGTGAAGATGAATTAAGTCCATCCAGAGCTGCAGCTCAGGCTGCAGGAGATGCTCCCAGAAACAGCTGGTTTAAAATGTGTGTGTGAGTGTGTGTATCCTGGACTCCTTCCTTCGTCTGGCAGAGAGAGATGTTGTGATTGAGCCAGAGCTGTTCTTTCTTTTATCCTCTCCGCTTCTCCATGCCTCCGCTCTCTCTCTCTCTCTCTCTCTCTCTCTCTCTCTCTCTCTCTCTCTCTCTCTCTCTCTCTCTCTCTCTCTCTGACACACCCCTCCTTCTCTCACTCAGACTCCCACTTAATCTTAACTTCTTCATCCCTGCAGCCATTCTCGTCTTTAACATTATTTGATCAGCAACAGAATAAAATGTCACTTAATGTAAAAAAAAATAAATTTTTTTAAAAGCTCCCATAATTGTTCAACATTTATTTACTTCTCCGTGTTTTTAGGATCCTTCTTTCTTGACCTCAATTTTTGTCGTTTTCATGCTACTGCAGCTGAGACAAAGAGTTGCTTTCCTTTCTGTGCTCCTGTTTTTTTTTTTTTTTTTGAATACATGCCTAAATGAGTCCATAATATTCTGTATTGACTTGTCCCTTATGTGTGTGGGGGTATGCACGTATGTGTGTGTTTGTTCGTGTGTGTTTGCACATGTTGATGCAACACTGCCACCATGTGGTCATCACTACATGCCGATTATATGTAAACATAGCACAAAGAGTAAGGAAGTTAGAGTTTGGTGGTTTATTTCTTTGTTGTAACAATGGTTCTTGGCAATAAATCCTATATTAAGCATCTGATTGGCAGCACCTGGGGGTACCAAAACCTCAAAACAAGTGTCCATAACAACAACAAAATAAACTGTTTGGCAGCAAACATTTGGCTATTTATTTCATGCGCCCAACTCACATACTCAGCTCTACTGTTCATCCCAAAAATGCATGTTCCTTACAAATGTAGCACCATTTAAACGTTCCAAATTTGTTACAGCAAAAATATAAGCTACCAAACACAAATGTCCTTATTTGTTGTGCTAAGTACAGAAGCAGATACAATAAAAGCTCTAAAGATTAATTATAAATGCATCTTCTGAAATGTACATCTATCCAGCCATCCATCCGGGGTCGGGTCGCAGGGGCAGCAGCCTATAAGCAGAGAGACCCAGACTTCTCTCTCCCCAGCCATTTGGGATAGCTCTTCTAATCCTAAGACGTTCCCAGGCCAGCTGAGAAACATAGTCCCTCCAGCGTGTCCTGGGTCTTCCCCTGGGCCTCCTCCCAGTGG